>CANNZV010001371.1:0-159244 GCA_947561585.1 Caprella mutica
CATCATAACAGTGACTCTTTTCTCTGATAGTACATCATCACAGTGACACTTTTCTCTGATAGTACATCATCACAGTGACTCTTTCTGATAGTACATCATCACAGTGACTCTTTTCTTTGATAGTACATCATCACATTGACTCTTTTCTCTGATAGTACATCATCACAGTGACTCTTTTCTCTGATAGTACATCATCACAGTGACTCTTTTCTCTGATAGTACATTATCACAGTGACTCTTTCCTCTGATAGTACATCATCACAGTGACTCTTTTCTCTGATAGTACATCATCACAGTGACTCTTTTCTCCGATAGTACATCATCACAGTGACTCTTTTCTCTGATAGTACATCATCACTGTGACTCTTTTCTCTGATAGTACATCATCACAGTGACTCTTTTCACAGATAGTACATCATCACAGTGACTCTTTTCTCTAATAGTACATCATCACAGTGACTCTTTTCTCTGATAGTACATCATCACAGTGACTCTTTTCTCTGATAGTACATCATCACAGTGACTCTTTTCTCTGATAGTACATCATCACAGTGACTCTTTTCTCTGATAGTACATCATCACAGTGACTCTTTTCTCTGATAGTACATCATCACAGTGACTCTTTTCTCTGATAGTACATCATCACAGTGACTCTTTTCTCTGATAGTACATCATCACAGTGACTATTTTCTCTGATAGTACATCATCACAGTGACTCTTTTCTCTGATAGTACATTATCACAGTGACTCTTTCCTCTGATAGTACATCATCACAGTGACTCTTTTCTCTGATAGTACATCATCACAGTGACTCTTTTCTCCGATAGTACATCATCACAGTGAATCTTTTCTCTGATAGTACATCATCACTGTGACTCTTTTCTCTGATAGTACATCATCACAGTGACTCTTTCCTCTGATAGTACATCATCACAGTGACTCTTTTCTCTAATAGTACATCATCACAGTGACTCTTTTCTCTGATAGTACATCATCACAGTGACTCTTTTCTCTGATAGTACATCATCACAGTGACTCTTTTCTCTGATAGTACATCATCACAGTGACTCTTTTCTCTGATAGTACATCATCACAGTGACTCTTTTCTCTGATAGTACATCATCACAGTGACTCTTTTCTCTGATAGTACATCATCACAGTGACTCTTTTCTCTGATAGTACATCATCACAGTGACTCTTTTCTCTGATAGTACATCATCACAGTGACTCTTTTCTCCGATAGTACATCATCACAGTGACTCTTTTCTCTGATAGTACATCATCACAGTGACTCTTTTCTCTGATAGTACATGAATAATTTTATCCCAGGTTTTAATTCGTCTGTTATTTTATCAATTTTCATAAATCTTTTGTCCGACATGACACATCACTGCTGTGCATTGATGCACAGTCTGCCCACATGTGCATTGATGCACAGTCTGCCCACATGTGCATAATAACTCTCCTTTCTTTATGTGGTTTTTACATCCTAACAATAGAATCGAATGATTGAATGCCACTCATTGGAAAATGAATGTAGATATTTTTCACGCGTCTTTGGGCCTAATTTAGCAGAGCAATTCGACCGAATCGATGTGGAGGATAAAAACATTGGCAACAGCCGCTTTTTCGAACTGCTTCAATGCAGAGAATCACTCATCTCATTAATGCTCCTCAAATGAGAGGATGGTAACCCAGACACAAAATTAGTGTTGTGAGGTCGTCTATTGGTGTCAATTGGTTGATGGACACCTGACCGAATAACACTTTTTCGAAGGGCATTTGGCCGAAGGGACATTTGGCCTAAATATATTTAATTTGAAAACCGAAAGTGGGATGGTAATATTATTTAATATAGTAAAATATCAACTATAAATAATACATATAACCGATGATCATCAAGTTCAATAGAATGAAGAGAAGCTTTTTCCACCCCTTTTAGGCCCTTCACACTTGCGTTTCTCAACGCCGCGTTAAAAAAAATGCTCATTGCAAAAAGTTTAGCTGCAATTGATTTTAACGGAGCACTTCACACTTTCGTTTTTTTCAGCAGTGTTTTTATAACGCAAAATAGCTCAGTCCTCTGGTAAAATAAAAGCAGAATTTTAAATGCTGGAGCTATAGAAGGCTACGAATGTCTATCGTACCGCTCACATTAGCGTTTTTTTCACTGCTGGAATTGCATACATACACAAAACTTTTGACCAAAATAAAAATGAAAAATGATTGTCTACAATGGTTATCATTTTCTACACATGTAACAAGAGTCCCTGACAATTGTGATAGAGTTGTAATAGTTAGGTAAGTTATGAATTATCGGACAGTTACATGTATTCGATCATTTAAGAAAACGTATGCAATTAATATGACATTTTAACTCGATATTTGTTGATAATCGAAAATGTGGAACTGGTCGATAATCCAAACCAACCCTTCTTCTTCTCCTAATTACTTCTTTCCTTATCATGACCAGAAAGAGTAATAACCAGAGAAGATGATAACCATAGAAAATGATTACCAGAGAAAATGATAACCAGAGAAGATGATAACCAGAGAAAATGATTACCAGAGAAAATGATAACCAGAGAAAATGATTACCAGAGAAAATGATAACCAGAGAAAATGATAACCAGAGAAATTGATAACCAGAGAAAATGATAACCAGAGAAAATGATAACCAGAGAAAATTATAACCAGAGAAAATGATAACCAGAGAAATGATGACCAGAGAAAATGATAACCAGAGAAAATGATAACCAGAGAAAATTATAACCAGAGAGAATTATAACCAGAGAAATGATAACCAGAGAAAATGATAACAAGAGAAAATGATAACCAGCAAAATGATAACCAGATAAAATGATAACCAGATAAATAATAACAAGAGAAAATGATAACCAGAGAAAATGATAACCAGAGAAAATGATAACCAGAGAAAATGATAATCAGAGAAAATGATAACCAGAGAAAATTATAACCAGAGAAAATGATAACCAGAGAAACTGATAACCAGAGAAAATGATAACCAGAGAAAATGATAACCAGAGAAAATGATAACCAGAGAAAATGATAACCAGAGAAAATGACAATCAGAGAAAATGATAACCAGAGAAAATTATAACCAGAGAAAATTATAACCAGAGAAAATTATAACCAGATAAAATGATAACCAGAGAAAATGATAACCAGAGAAAATGATAACCAGAGAAAATGATAACCAGATAAAATGATAACCAGAGAAAAAGATGAGCAGATAAAATGATAACCAGAGAAAATGATAACCAGAGAAAATAATAACCAGAGAAAAAGATAACCAGAGCAAATGATAACCAGAGAAAATGATAACCAGATAAAATGATAACCAGAGAAAATGATAACCAGAGAAAATGATAACCAGAGAAATGATAACCAGAAAAAATTATAACCAGATTAAATGATAACCAGAGAAAATGATAGCCGGAGAAAATCATAACCAGAGAAACTGATAACCAGAGAAAATGATAACCAGAGAAAATTATAACCAGAGAAAACGATAACCAGAGAAAACGATAACCAGAGAAAATTATAACCAGAGAAAATGATAACCAGAGAAAATGATAACCAGATAAAATGATAACCAGAGAAAAAGATGAGCAGATAAAATGATAACCAGAGAAAAAGATGAGCAGATAAAATGATAACCAGAGAAAAAGATAACCAGAGCAAATGATAACCAGAGAAAATGATAACCAGATAAAATGATAACCAGAGAAAATGATAACCAGATAAAATGATAACCAGAGAAAAAGATAAGCAGATAAAATGATAACCAGAGAAAATGATAACCAGTGAAAATGATAACCAGAGAAAATGATAACCAGAGAAAATGATAAACAGAGAAAATGATAACCAGAGAAATGATGACCAATGAAAATGATGACCAATGAAAATGAGCACAAGAGAAAATGATGATCTAATAATCATTAGCTTTTTTCTAACGCAGCGTTGCAAAAACGCAAGCGTGAACATATATGCCAAATGAGCTTTATTTCTAACGCAGCGTTTAGAAACGCGAGTGTGAGTGGTGCCTTACATCTGCAATACATTGTTCAGCAATAAATGCTTGAAGTTTGTAATATGAATACACATTACGTACATATTACCATTTAATTTCCTTTTTATAAAAGAACTTTCAATTCCACAGAAATAAAAAAATGATAATTAAATAAACCGGAGGCTGCACTTCGTATTATTTATACACACTGAATAAAAGTCTTTCGGTCTGGTGTCGGTTCTGCCAAGTGATACTCGTTCAAGTGTTCGCACACGATGTCCATTACGGTAAATATCGATTGCATTTTAGTAAAATATCATACTTTTGTAGTTAGTATTTCGGAAATTTTCATCGACAATTTCATGATGAATTACGGCTGGATTTTGCCGTATCATTCATCTTTGTAGAGAGATGAGCTTTTAATCATCGCTAATTGAAAGCAAAGAATCGACGATTATAATTTTCCGAATGAGTTTTACTGGAACTTTTTTTTCTCTTCAATAGTTTGGTCCTTAAAACAGCCATGAATATTTTACTCTGGGGTCTGAGTCTATATGGAATAAAGAGTGGGATAGTAGTTCATAGAGTGAATAGTAGTTCATAGAGTGAATAGTAGTTCATAGAGTGAATAGTAGTTCATAGAGTGAATAGTAGTTCATAGAGTGAATAGCAGTTCATAGAGTGAATCGTAGTTCATAGAGTGAATAGTAGTTCATAGAGTGAATAGTAGTTCATAGAGTGAATAGTAGTTCCTAGAGTGAATAGTAGTTCATAGAGTGAATAGTAGTTCATAGAGTGAATAGTAGTTCATAGAGTGAATAGTAGTTCATAGAGTGAATAGTAGTTCATAGAGTGAATCGTAGTTCATAGAGTGAATAGTAGTTCATAGAGTGAATAGTAGTTCATAGAGTGAATAGTAGTTCCTAGAGTGAATAGTAGTTCATAGAGTGAATAGTAGTTCATAGAGTGAATAGTAGTTCATAGAGTGAATAGTAGTTCATAGAGTGAATAGTAGTTCATAGAGTGAATAGTAGTTCATAGAGTGAATAGTAGTTCATAGAGTGAATAGTAGTTCATAGAGTGAATAGTAGTTCATAGAGTGAATAGTAGTTCATAGAGTGAATAGTAGTTCATAGAGTGAATAGTAGTTCATAGAGTGAATAGTAGTTCATAGAGTGAATAGTAGTTCATAGAGTGAATAGTAGTTCATAGAGTGAATAGTAGTTCATAGAGTGAATAGTAGTTCATAGAGTGAATAGTAGTTCCTAGAGTGAATAGTAGTTCATAGAGTGAATAGTAGTTCATAGAGTGAATAGTAGTTCCTAGTATTAATAGTAGTTTATTGTACTGACGGTATTTCACAGTATACAAACAAAATGACGTAATAGTAAATCATGTCATTTTCAAACTATATGTAGCTTTAATTTTAGAATATGTAGGTAGTATAATAATAAAAATAGGTAGTACCTATAATAATAGGTAGTATAATAATAAAAATAGGTAGTACCTATAATAATAGGTAGTAATAGGTAGGTAAATATCTACGCTCTGTGATGTATTACAGTAATCTTTTAATCAATAACATACAATACTATAATATAACAACAAAACAAACAACATTCCAAGCCTGTACACAGAGCTCCCAGAGAACTTTTCAGATAAAATATAATTCATTCTGTATAGCTACATTATACCGAGTGGTAGTAAAACAGCTAAATAGTAAGGATGACATTATTTGGATAAGTTATAGAATCTAAAAAAAATAATAACATTCATATGAGTAACACATGCACATACCATCACAATGCATTAGACATGCATATACTGAAAGTAAAGCATATGCATAAAGGCTATCAATATTAACCTAATTTTTCAGTAAATGATTTCTATATTGTTTCTCAAAAGTTATAGATAGATAGATTTTGATAGTAAAAATAATGGCACAGTTGAAGCAAGGTTTTCTGACAAGTTGTTTTTGAATAAGGAATAAATAACTATATGGGATTTGCAATGAATTTCATATTCATCACCACTAATTAGGATACCGTAAAATGAATGAGGGTATAATAATGAATAATATAAGTTAATGGGAATATTTTGCATAATGTAATCCGAAGCCCTATGAAGAATACCACTAGTTGAGATATTCTATTACATACACTTTGGAAGTGTATAGTTCTTTAATTATTTAGTTTAGTGTATAATGACACTCCTAGATAATTAATCAAACACAACATTCACAGTTAACGAAAGGATTGGGTCATTTATATTTAGTTAGATTAGAAATTAACTTTATAGAGGTTTATTCATATTCAATGAAATTCTATAGTCGACTGTCCAATTATAAAGTAATGACATGTCCAAATTAGTTTGCAGGTGGCAATATCGCATAATCTGTATCACCAAAGGCAAGATGCAAATATAGTGAAAACTTAGTGAAATATGCATTATTGGAAAATAGTAAGTATGTTATTATTGTAAAGAGTAAAGAGGATTGGTCCAATGACACCACCCTGAGGGACTCCTCAACCAACGCACTAAATAACTTAGAGTCTATTTAGACAATCTGAGTCTGTCCATGCAGAGCACTTTCTGACAATTTTCTTAATAAATGTGGTGCAAATTTTCAATCAAGGTTTTACTGGAATACTCCATAAAATATACTACTTTTTCTCCTATAGTTCACAATTTACCTTCAAAACAAAATTATAAGAATGCCAACGGAGGTACTTCGACATTTGTGAAAGCCAAACTGTTGAGAAAATATTTAATAATATTTAATACAGTGCATCTAGTAGCAATACTCTATTTAAAATTTTTACTGAAGAGAGGCAATATTGAGATTGCCTGCAACTTATCAATTCTTGAATTACAATAGCTTTCTTCAGACAGTCAGAAATGAAAATTTCAAAATTATTAGTTACAACCACTGATAAAGGTTGTGCTAATTAACTAAAAAAATCTAATTATATTAGTTGGCATATTATATAATAATTTTATGCGACTTTTAAATTTTTACATATAATAAAAATAGACCAAGATCACATTAAAGATAAATTAGATCACATATATTGAGGTGAAAAGAAGATTTTACTTGAAAAGTGAAAAATGCTGTGCGACAAAATCAGGCCACTTCAACAATCATCAAACCTTGACAAAGCTTTAAGTAAAAGTTAAATATTATATGTGTATGCATAGCTTTTTTCATACAAAAGCAAAATCTTAATACTGCATGATGTATTATAATCCATTTATATCAAAGTCTAGGGTATTTCTTTATTGAAATTCATTTCTACTGTAATTTAAATAGTTATTTTTTATAATTGTGTCTGCTGTCCACATATTTCATAGGCTCAATTGTCCTGAGCTCAATTGTCTTGGGGCTCAATTGTCCCAGGACAAATCGTCATGTGCTGAATTGTCGTGGGGTTAAATTGTCAGAGCTAAACTGTCAGTAATCCGTCAATAAGTGTAGATTGGGTAATTTTTTTCTGATTCAGCACGCTATATTCAGTACAAATTACACCAACTACGTACCATTAATTCTCCAACTTTTAGAGATCAATGAATCTATCTACGCACTAAAACCCTCCACTCATAAATGTAGGATAGGTTCCTTCCCCTTTTTACCTTTGTGTTACAGCATTTTCAAATATTCTGACGACACTTTTCCATACTCTTTTCTCCTATAATGAGGTTGTGAAAACTCATTTTATACGAGGGATTAATTTTTAATTATTTTAGAGATAACTACGGTAATAAAGTTACGTTCTAATGTTGCGTTCTATTACAGGAAAGAACATCGGGTTCTTTTGGTTGGAAGAATATTAAACTCTGTTATAGGAAGGAATTTTGAATGAATTTTTATAATAATTATGAAATAATGTAGACATAAATTTCTTTTGTATGAAGTAAGCCATAATTATGAAATAATTATTCCTTACATCATGAATATTATAAATCATATTATTACATATTATTTATATTAGTGTTTTATTATTATTATTGATGTATAGATTTATGACAAAGAATGAGATATTCCATTTGAATCACAAATAATTTTGTAAGTTTCAATATAAATTATTATTATTATTAACTATATTTTTGAATATTATCTAATTGAATATGATATATCTTATTAGTTGATCAAGTTGTTCCTAAATGATATCTTTCTTAATTTCCGGAAAAAAATCCCAAATTCATCAATTTTCGTAATACTTCCCACAGATAAAAAATTTCAAATATTTTCCAAAATATTATTTTTTCTATATCTCACAGCTCTCAAATATTAAATATGTTCCGCATGCTTAGAACACAGTGGTATAAATATGCACCACGATGAAGATAATTAATTAAGCAATCTGAAATTGTCTTTCTGACCAACGGTAGCTAATTTATTTCAATATTCCTTATTATTTCTAGAATAGACACATATCTCAATATAATTAATTTCTTATTCTTTTACATATTAAAAAGCCTCAGTAATTCCACAAATCTGGACTTAATATTTAGTTATTTTTGCTGCTGTTTCAATAGCATTAATTCATAATATTAGTTACCACCCCTAATACCTGGAGATTAGCGGATTACTGTTAGGAGTCTGGCATCCTTTCGAATTTTCCATTATATTCATTCATTTATTCATATTCTAAAAGCTTTTGTTCTTGGTGAAGTAAATGAATTTAAAATTCATGAATGAATGAATAAAGTGAGTAGAAAAATGTGTACCTTTCACTGATTTAAATTTGAATCTAGTCAATACATATAGTAAATTTTCTTATTTATTGAAGGTCCTTTAATATAATTGCAATAAATAATTAGTTCTTAAAGTAGTAGTAAATAAAAAGTATATTTATGTTTCTATTTTATACTTGCAAAATAATTTAATAATTTTTTTACGTTACTATACCAAATATGTATCATACTAACAAATATTTTAATGTAATAATTTTATGAGAATCTAAATAACTATTTATGTTACATTGAATTATAAATGTGGTTTCATTTACCACTCATATTCATGTACTTCGTATACTAAATTGTTAATTAATTGGGCATCCAATTTAGATCTACTTCTGAGAGGTCTCTTAACTTGCGAATTGTTTTGATCTTAAGAAAGCTTTTGAAAGGAACTAAAGCTCATTATGGAGTTGGCAAGGAGACCATTCCATTGATGACTTTATTTATTTAATTGAGGTGGAGGGGTCTTTATGGAGTCCTTTAATCCTTTCCCACGCCGTCTCTTGGGAATTATTGGAATGGCTCAGGAACCATTCGACTGTTAATTGTTTGGGAGAAAAGAATGTTAGAATCCTTAATGATGTCTTAATTTATATATCGTCAATATAAGCATAAATAGGACACAAGATTGGTACAGTAGAGCTCCTCTATAGTCAATGTAGAGTCATAAGTAAGAGAATTACCCCGTATAGTGAAAATTTTTCTTTAGTTTGCCATGAATGGATATTAGTTTTTAGAAAACAGTTAGCAATTTTATGGCAGAGTCAATTTAATTTGTCCACTATATAGGGTAATTATCTTCTTCAGGACTCTATATTCACTATAGAGGAGTCCACAAATAGAGAAGATCAACTGAATTATTAATTTATCTACATTTTTTTTCGAGGTTGACTGTTCAACTTTTCCAGTCTGTATCATTAAATTGTATGAGTTTATGATATTTTTTACTGTTCCACCTCATTATTACTAAACTCTCATTATCTTTTCATTATCTTCTATCACTTTCTTCATCTCTCTTTCGCCCTTTTTTCATTTTTTTCCTCAAAACTTCTTCCGCTTCTTTCTTCCTTTCTTCTTCTACAAAACATTTTCGTTCCCATGTCAGCTATGACCTTTTCAAAACTATTTACGCACGAAGAATTATTCTTCTGATGGGAAAAATATTAGAAAATATGAAACCGCCTGGTTTTTCCTGATTAGAGCGCTGTGAATATTTTATTTAGTTATTCTGTTATTACTGTCCCACTTCATACAAATAATTGTAGGAAGTTCATAAGTTTCATCCATAATTTCTTCAAATCTGATATCGATATAATATGATGTATAACGAGAAATGCAATCAAATTAATAGCTATAGCATTTTACATATACAATAACACTATTGTTTGAAAATGCAAGTGTTGATGTTAGTAAGTATTGTTCTGATTTAAAGAGTGGCTGAGGTGAAGATCGTAAAGAATTCTAGGTAGAAAAATCTCCACATGATGGAACCCAAGTTCAATACGAAGTTTTGGAGGCCAATGTCCTAGGGGCAGCTATTGGCCGAATGCCCACTGAATCTCCATTCGAATAGGCCTTCTTTCTGACTAACTGTAATCGTAAACATCCTTAAGCGGACTATTCATTGAAGTTATCGGCGGGATTATGATAAGATCTGGGCGGGAGGTTTCTATCCGAAACCTAAAGCTCGGACTTCTATGTGGGATTTAACTGACTGACAGAATTAAGGTTGACGTCTTTACACTCACTCTCGAGAAGATAAAATTTGGGCTGAAATGAGGAGAAGTCATGGCTAGTCTTGACACTTTCACTAGATTGCTGTGAATATTTCATTTCACTATAAAAAACTACATGATCCAATAAGTATGAATTTTTTTACTGATTTACATTGTAAGAAACACAATAATAATTAAATTACCGAATTACGTAATCTGTTCATTCGTATAGAATTTTAGATAGTTAAATAATTCATTTGAAATCAGTAATTGTGTTACTATTTCAGAAATATTAAATATATTAATCAAAAATTCTTTTTCACGCTGTGTATTAAATGCATGAAAAGTTTCAGAATATGATTATTTAAAATAAAGAGGTAAATTATATTAGTATTTATAATCGGTGACTATCAAATAATATTGTCTGTGAGCATTTATCAATCGGTAAAACATTATTTGTTACTTCAATTGAGAGTTTCTTAGTTAAAATTTTGTAGTACAAAATCATCGCCTGTCAGAGATTATTGAAATTTGAATTAGAAAATTTTATTTATATTTTTCGTAAAAATAAATTTGGCGTAAGTTAAAATTTCCTCTTGGTGAATATTGCTACCTTTTGTAAATAGCAAACTTCATACATCAGTTATCTTGTGATTTGAAATAGGATACAAATAGTATATACTATGACCTCCTAATCCCTTAATATGAACAAAATCATATATATCATTCTTTCTTTTTAAATCAATAAATTAACTTCAGTAAGTAATTTCTCTTTAGTTCATTCAAAACATTCATAAAATGTTCATTTAATAAGTGAAAGCACCTCCAACGTGTCCCTATCTCCAGAGCATCGCTGTAAATCATTAGCGTAGTCAACATAACTTGATTAATATTCTTTTTGTCTCCTCCACAAATCCAATAAACAAACTTCGTAAATGGTTGAACGGAGAAAAAAGGCGGACGGACGCGCTCCAAAACTCCCAAACAAAATCTAAATAAACAGAAGTTTCTGATATTAGATATAAGAACAGCCATGTTCAAACTTCTGATGCGAGTTAATAAAACTTTGTGCTATCAAAATAATGAGTCCTTGAGTGAAGCACCCGAAGATTTGAATGGAAAGGCAGTACCACCGCCAGAACTCGTGTGAAGTTTCTCTGTCATCTTGAGCACTTCGCAAAAAGTTATCTAGATGATTGTCAAGCAAAGCCTTCTACATTATAGAACAACCTTTTCATGTTGTACACAGCTATTAAGTACACACAGCTATTAAGTGAAAAGAGTCACTGTGATGATGTACTATCAGAGAAAAGAGTCACTGTGATGATGTACTATCAGAGAAAAGAGTCACTGTGATGATGTACTATCAGAGGAAAGAGTCAGTGTGATGATATACTATCAGAGAAAAGAGTCACTGTGATGATGTACTATCAGAGAAAAGAGTCACTGTGATGATGTGCTATCAGAGAAAAGAGTCACTGTGATGATGTACTATCAGAGAAAAGAGTCACTGTGATGATGTACTATCAGAGGAAAGAGTCAGTGTGATGATATACTATCAGAGAAAAGAGTCACTGTGATGATGTACTATCAGAGAAAAGAGTCACTGTGATGATGTGCTATCAGAGAAAAGAGTCACTGTGATGATGTACTATCAGAGAAAATAGTCACTGTGATAATGTACTATCAGAGAAAAGAGTCACTGTGATGATGTACTATCAGAGAAAAGAGTCACTTTATGATATTAATTTCTCAAGTCACAGTTTTCTTATTTCTTTTCTAGTGAGAGTGTATCAATAAACTTTTTTATTATTTTGTATTTTGAAATCTTACTTACTTGTCTTCGTGTATCAAGACTAATATCCAGACTAGATATCTATAAACATACAATTAGCAAGTTCCTTTCTGGAAATGTGGAGTAAGCAACCTGTAAACAAAATCATTACAGATTCACTTTCCTTTGACTGAATATGAACAACCATTCAGGATTCGGAATAGTAGTCGAGTCATTTCGAAAAGAAAAACAAGAAAAAACCTGGTTTGCAAGTTTGAAAATAATGTTGAATCTAACATCAGTAATTAAAATCATCTTTAACCTTTATAATCTGAGCTAAATGTTGATTCCATCTGAAGTCTCATTGACTTTTATTACATTTCTTTGTTAAAAATCATTCATCTCTGTTCTGATCCTAGTTCAAAAAATCCCTGCAATGTGAGCATTTCCAAATCCTGCCACTCGAAGGAGATTTTTAATAAGATCCAACACTCCGAATTCACTTAATTGAACTGAGAGAACCTAGATATAAAGCTCTGAGCAGTAAATCAGAGTTTGTCTTTTGAATTTCGAATCAGGATAGATATTATTTGCAGAGATAGGGAGAAGTGATGAAGAGGAACTGATGTTGGTGTGACCTGAATGTCTAATGAAGGACTGACTACCTACTGCACCAGATTGAATCCTACTCTGTCTACCAAAGCAATACGAGTCCTGCCTACGCAAACGATCAACATTCT
Source organism: Caprella mutica (assembly GCA_947561585.1). NCBI lineage: Eukaryota > Metazoa > Arthropoda > Malacostraca > Amphipoda > Caprellidae > Caprella > Caprella mutica. The sequence goes on from CANNZV010001371.1 coordinate 13,003, forward strand.
GAATCTCGTATGGGAAAGTAGATAGAATATTGGATGACATTTATTTACGGAACGAAAGAGATTACCTATCCAGTAGAAGTATTTTTCAATCTTTTCTTAAATATTATATCTTGGAGATTATAACTTATAGGTTGTTTTTTAAAGATTAGAATTTAGAAATTATAATTTAGATATTGATTTAAAATCAGACGGATTAGATATTTCATATCGATATATGATTTAAACTTTAAAAGACAGAATCATTTCTAACCGGGAGAATCTTGAACGTCAAATATTTCTAGTTCCTTATTCATAATTTTACAATTTTACTATATTTTCCTATAACCAGATAAATGATTACTCGTCTTCTTAACATAATAAACTATCACTATATTTATTTACATAGAAAAGGCGTTCATCTGTAAAACTTCCTTCCATAATATTCCCGATATTTTATGAAAATTGCTTCCCTCGAAATTGTATAGCAAATTGCTCTCTCTTAGATCAAACTTATCCGAACTATAAAACTTTTATTGCAAAACTATTGAAACATAAATCGTCGGACGGAAAATCCATTTATATTGCTTACGTTTCTTCAGGAAATTATCGTCAGTGTGCTCTGCCATCTGGAGTTTTGTGAGCTATTAATATCATCCACAGGGTGACGCTCTTTCTTCTGCACTAACAAACCTTTAAGCTCTTAGTTCATGAAGAGACAAGAGTGGCTGGCACGTGAAGCCCCTCTTACTCTTTAAGGCATCATAACATGGTGAAGCGGTGACCCAAATACACTTCTCTCAAGACAATAATCAGGGGTGCGTAAGGCAAACAAATGAAGGCTTTATTGCACTCTGTGTTTATGCCAAACTGATAAACATGACCATATTGTCTCTCAAAGTCTATGGCCATTAATGACTTCATAACTATCGTAGAGATTGTTTATATGCTGAAAAAACTTAAATAACCAGAGCAACCTTTTTCCTACTGCATATTATAATAATACCTAATGGCTAATAGACATACATTATAAATTATGCATATTACAATAATGAAACAGCAGAGAAAATAGGGTCAAATGGATAAATAGTCAGTTGTACCGCTAGATGGCGTTGGTATTGAATTAGTGACAAATATAATGAAAACGAACGTGACAAATGCACGCACGGAGATTGACGTTGTCAACGCTAGATGGCGTAATTATATAATTTTATAAGGGTTTTAAAGATCAAATAATTCAATATTATTCTATCATAGATGCTAGTTTGACATTTCTTCCCGAGTATAAAAAATGTACTTGGCCATTAAATGGCAAACTAGTGAATTTTTACTTCTTTATACAATGTTAAGATTTAATTGTATGAATATCAGATATAAATCAGTACGAAATTTAATTCAGAATGCTTTTAATTTTAATAGAGAGTCAATATTGTCAGCCATTAAAACAATGAGTCCTAAATTGGCCTGAAGTGCCAAGACAATCATAATATTGCCTCTTGTTAACTTGATTATTATTTCTTGTATAATAATAATAATATGAATAATCTTGTAAGAGTATAAAACGCGCAGTTCAATCTTAAGATTGTTCCAATTTGGTAAATTACACGAAATAAATGTACAACGTTGTTGTGTTTGTTGCTCTGTTGTGATATAAGTCAGTGTTCATGATGAATTATGTTCCTTACCAATAACTGTTGTAATTGGCAGTGCTAACAAGCAATCAGTACAATATTTTATTTCGGTGAAATTGTTAAGTAATATTGAAATGAGGAAATAAAAAAATTAATTATGATTTTTACTATTAAATATCTCAAACTAAAAACCATGAATTCTTTTTAGTTTATAATCTTGCATGAAATTCTAATTGATTTCTATTCAATTTGTAATTATTATAATTACTTCTTTAATTAATTTTCGAATAAGAAATTCACATTTGAAATAAAATATTCGTTAGTTTTATTGTCATTTAATATTTGATAGTTTGATTTCAATTTCTAATTCAGTAACTAATATTAAAAAAAAAAATATATTACACTATCTAACCAGACAAGTTATGGTGGGACCAAAGTAGATTAGATTGGTCTTCTCTTTATCATTGGGCACCCCACGATAACTTAAAAATAACCCTCAAAGAATATTAGGGTGTGGACTTTGCAGATTATTTTTTGATAAATGTTATCACTTTTATTCATAAAATCACTTCTTAATCTATCATGCATACCTGTGTTAATTTTATATATAGTATTCCTCAATTCTGACATAAAGAAACGTTACATTGAATAAAACAATAAAGGCCACAATTCTAAATTCTCAAACACTAGCTTCAATTTAAACTGAAAATGCATATTAAACATTTATTCCGCTTCAAAGTTAACCCGAGTACAGTCATGGAAGTTAGCAATTCGAAATATAATCAAGGTTGAAAGTTAGATGGAAGAATCCCTCCTCTCTCCTCCCCCTCCTCCTTCTCTTTGAAGATTCAGAGTTTCATTTTGGTGTGGTGACATTATTTTAGGTCGTTAGGAGGGAGCGTGATGCGCTCAAACTGTGATAACCAAAATGAAACCATGAGTAGTGAGACTATGGTGCATTTCCGCCTTATTCTCCAGGTAATATGGTTTGCAATAAGTAGATTGTGTAATAATGGTGAAAACTGATTTAACTAGCAGAAAATAACCTATTTATATAATCATTATATTGGATAAAGATTAAACTAATAATATTAATATATTAATTGTAGGGCGAATGGGGAGGAACTTGAACTGTTCAGAAAAAACGCACAATATTATTCACTATCCTATAACATATAATAACTCAGAGAAAATATTTCCTAATGGTGTAAAATATTATTTGGCGCTCCTTCTTATTCTTCTATGGCCCTTCCATTGCTAAATGACTGTGCAGAAAAGCAAAGAAGTTTGTAAGCAAGTTACACCAAGCTCTCGTGTCACTTCTAATTTAATATTGGCCAATTCTGAGCCCCTTTGAAACGTAAGGATTTCAGCTGAAATGGCCTCACTCAGTTCATGATTGTTTGTACCGACAAACTGCAGTCGTTTGTTCCATTTTATATTTATGAAGAAATGAAATAACAGAAAATAAAAGGAAAATAAAGAGAAAATGTTTTGAAGAATGGAAACTAAATTTCGTTATTTTACTCTTGTGACTACTGAAGAATTACCCTTGTGACTACTGAAGTCTGACTTACCCTTGTGACTACTGAAGTCTGACTTACCCTTGTGACTACTGAAGAAATACCCTTGTGACTACTGAAGTCTGACTTACCCTTGTGACTACTGAAGTCTGACTTACCCTTGTGACTACTGAAGAAATACCCTTGTGACTACTGAAGAATTACCCTTGTGACTACTGAAGAAATACCCTTGTGACTACTGAAGAATTACCCTTGTGACTACTGAAGAATTACACTTGTGACTACTGAAGAATTACCCTTGTGACTACTGAAGAAATACCCTTGTGACTACTGAAGAATTACACTTGTGACTACTGAAGAATTACCCTTGTGACTACTGAAGAATTACTCTTGTGACTACTGAAGAATTACCCTTGTGACTACTGCAGTCTGACTATTGTGACTACTGAAGTCTGACTTACCCTTGTGACTACTGAAGAAATACCCTTGTGACTACTGAAGTCTGACTTACCCTTGTGACTACTGAAGTCTGACTTACCCTTGTGACTACTGAAGAAATACCCTTGTGACTACTGAAGAATTACCCTTGTGACTACTGAAGAAATACCCTTGTGACTACTGAAGAATTACCCGTGTGACTACTGAAGAATTACACTTGTGACTACTGAAGAATTACCCTTGTGACTACTGAAGAAATACCCTTGTGACTACTGAAGAATTACACTTGTGACTACTGAAGAATTACCCTTGTGACTACTGAAGAATTACTCTTGTGACTACTGAAGAATTACCCTTGTGACTACTGCAGTCTGACTATTGTGACTACTGAAGTCTGACTTACCCTTGTGACTACTGAAGAATTACTCTTGTGACTACTGAAGAATTACTCTTGTGACTACTGAAGTCTGACTTACCCTTGTGACTACTGAAGAAATACCCTTGTGACTACTGAAGAATTACCCTTGTGACTACTGAAGAAATACCCTTGTGACTACTGAAGAATTACCCTTGTGACTACTGAAGAATTACCCATGTGACTACTGAAGAATTACCCTTGTGACTACTGAAGAATTACCCTTGTGACTACTGAAGAATTACCCTTGTGACTACTGAATAATTACCCTTGTGACTACTGCAGTCTGACTATTGTGACTACTGAAGAATTACTCTTGTGTTTACTGAAGAATTACCCTTGTGACTACTGAAGAATTACCCTTGTGACTACTGAAGAATTACCCTTGTGACTACTGAAGAATTACCCTTGTGACTACTGAAGAATTACCCTTGTGACTACTGAAGAATTACCCTTGTGACTACTGAAGAATTACCCTTAGGACTACTGAAGAATTACACTTGTGACTACTGAAGAATTACCCTTGTGACTACTGAAGAATTACCCTTGTGACTACTGAAGAATTACTCTTGTGACTACTGAAGAATTACCCTTGTGACTACTGCAGTCTGACTATTGTGACTACTGAAGTCTGACTTACCCTTGTGACTACTGAAGTCTGACTTACCCTTGTGACTACTGAAGAATTACCCTTGTGACTACTGAAGAATTACCCTTGTGACTACTGAAGTTTGACTATTGTGACTAAATAATAGATATTCCAACTCATTTAGGTGATATTCCAACTCGTTCAGGTGATATTCCAACTCATTTAGGTGATATTCCAACTCATTTTGGTGATATTCCAACTCATTCAGGTGATATTCCAACTCATTTAGGTGATATTCCAACTCATTTAGGTGATATTCCAACTCATTTTGGTGATATTCCAACTCATTTAGGTGATATTCCAACTCATTTTGGTGATATTCCAACTCATTCAGGTGATATTCCAACTCATTTAGGTGATATTCCAACTCATTTAGGTGATATTCCAACTCATTTAGGTGATATTCCAACTCATTTAGGTGATATTCCAACTCGTTCAGGTGATATTCCAAATCATTTTGGTGATATTCCAACTCGTTAAGGTGATATTCCAACTCATTCAGGTGATATTTCAACTCATTTAGGTGATATTTCAACTCATTCAGGTGACAGTTAAAATGGCTGTTCCAGCACAGTCTCATCTCTGTTCCAATGTAGATCATTGCCAGTCCATTAGGGATATGACGATGGTTGATGTGCCCCAGTGCATACACATGAATGTAGTACAAGGGAGTAATTAACCTCCTAATTGGTTCGAATACCTTCCTAAAGGTCTGTAAACATCATTATATACTTTGTCGCTTTCAGAAAATTCCGTCTGCTTTTTCGTCATTTAATATAGGAATTAAAATATCACTAATTGTTATCATGAACTTTGGGAAGGAAATTAGGGCAATATTAAGTTCAAAAGATGCACTAACTTTGTCATGTGGTATTATGGGAGAACTTCGGTGGCATTTTCCCACTTAAACTTAGCACACTCCGCCATTTTAATTACATTAATATGCTATTAGCAATAGAGTAACGTGGTAGGGAATTGCGTGGGGAGAATTAAGTTAATTAATTAGTTTTAAAACAACTTGCAACAGTTGTGGTAACATAGAGTTGTTTGAAAGGAATTAGAACAACATTTTATCTACTAAATTAAGTTAGTTAGTTTTGAAGGGAGGGTACACTAGAGTGTTAGTTTTGAAGGGAGGGTACACTAGAGTGTTAGTTTTGAAGGGAAGGTATACTAGAGTGTTAGTTTTGAAGGGAGGGTACACTAGAGTGTTAGTTTTGAAGGGAGGGTACACTAGAGTGTTAGTTTTGAAGGGAAGGTACACTATGTAGAGTGTTAGTTTTGAAGGGAAGGTACACTAGAGTGTTATTTTTGAAGGGAGGGCACACTAGAAGGTTAGTTTTGAGGGGAAGGTACACTAGAGTGTTAGTTTTGAAGTGCAAGTACTCTAGTGCTAATTAGATATCCTATATCACCTGTAATACGAGGTACATTTATTTAATGATATACTCCCGTAGTCGTGTAATAGGATATCTATACTCCTGTCCACTCTCTAACTTTTACAGCTCATATCACTGCGATGTTAGAGATAATGATGCGTCATTTCAAATCTAAAATACATTAATAATTGTCCACAAAATGATGTCATTAGAATTTCAGAAATAAGTTCGAATATATATTTAATCTCATTTTTGTTATACTGCGTGCATGTGTGTTTAATTATGTTAATTAAATGATAAAAATACTGTTTTTTATTCAAGGAATCTTATTTAAAAACAAATTTTATAAGAAATATGTAAATATTTAGATTTGATATGTAAGTTTGAAAGAGTCTTAAATAAATACACTAAAAATGGACAAATGAATGATGTGATTTATTTATTTATTCATCAATATTTTGAACTGTTGCAATTTGATTGTTTGATATGTAATAATTTGTATATGTACATTTATCTGAATTATTAGTCTTTCAGAAAAGAAAATAACCGCCAATCATTGATTTTCCATATGTGATTATAATCCTAACAAATAATATATTAATTTATTATATATCTAAATAATAATATCGTTGGATATTTCTGTCAATATGCTTGACGATGATGTCTGAAATTACTCATTTTGCAATAAAATACGATTTAAATCTACCGTAATTATTTATTATGATTAATAACCTAATGTAATTATTTCCGACTGAATAAGAATAACATTCTTTTGAAATATATTAAATAATAGTTTTTCCTATTTCAATGCTGTAACATGAATGTAACATTTTTCATTTCACAACTAATTGTTTTTTAATTCGAAGCCTGTGTGGTCTCCCCGTATAAATTCTCTGCGAATTCCCCAAACGAGAGAAACCACCTCCGCTTTTCAGCAAATAATTTACACGAATTTCCTGAAACTCCCAAATTCAAAGTGAAAATAATTTACTGAAATTTAGACTCGTTGGTCGAGTTGTAAAATTGTCTGAGAATTAAATTGCTGGAACTGTTGGGCAGCATTCTTTACTGCCTTAAGAAGATCTACAGAAAGAACAGCTCTTTGTCCAAACAACATACTAGTAAAAAGGCAAGCGATAAATACTCGAGATGTGAGTGTTCTCGAATTTATTCCAATGTCATCTCTTAAGGACGGGAATGACGTGAATTGATGTAAGAAAAGCGTCTTATGGCAGTGAAAGATGGACCTGATATTCATCGTGACAATTGCTTGCTATCATTTGAACAATGCCGTCTATGAGGAGTTATGACCTAACCGTCAAGTAAACGCCATGGCCTGGAATTTTCAGAACTATTTACTAGCTACCATAATCTACACTCTACAGTGTTTAGATGTTCTGCCATATAATCTACAATGTTGTAGTGAGGAGCAGTGAGGATATTATAGATTGAAAGGCATGCTTAATATGACGAGGACTGTATATACACTGTAGATGGAAAGGCTTAGAAACACTGTATAATGACGGGGTCTATATAGTTGTCTACAGTATACTTATGCACAGTGTCTACAGGATTTGTCATCTACAGTGTCTACATGCCTTCTTATTCTAAAGTGTTTACATGCACCTTCATCTACATTGTTTGCATGCTTTTTCTTTTACAGTGCTTATATGCCTCTTACTCTACACTCTACAGTGTTTTCAAGCCTCATCACTTTTCACTGTGTTTAGAAATATCATCACATTCAGTATACCTCGTCTATTGCATATAACATCCCATTTAAGATTCTCAAAACGTTGATTCTATTTACCATTCGAATGGTCGGGTTTGGTTAAAATTTAGCAGGTTATGCTGGAACAACAGAGTTTCAAGGCCCATGGAGAATAAACAACACGTTTTATTAATATGGCTAAGACATTGCAAAGGCACCGTGCTATGTTATTAGTAACTGTCATCATTTGTTAGAAAGGTGCCATGCGTTTTAGCGTTTCGAAAACAACATGAGAATGTGTCATCCAGAGATAAAAATGAAGGAATTTATTGTTTTCCTGAGAAAATCCTTGGTATTACCATGGGATTCAAAAACAAAAATATATGTCGTTTCTCTTCTTTTCTGTTTTTGAAATATGAATTGAATTCTGTATAAAATTCATTCTTTCTCTTAGTTACATACATTATTGCACAATTTACTCAATTTATATTGTTCATAGTAGTAATTTATGTCTTCTCTTTCAGACTGTCTGTTCCTGTGCTCAAGTTCTTCAGATGATTCATATTTCTGCAGTTCACTAGAGTCTGATTCTGGTAAATGAGAAGTGAGGTACGTTATTGAATTTCATCATTAGTATTTTCAAATTCTTCAATATGTTATATTTATAGATAATGATGATTAAATAAAAATTATTGAAAAAAATCGATAACAAAAATCCAGTAAATTTTTTACAAATTATATACAAAATATGAGACTATGTATTTACAAATACAAATTATGAGATTCACTGAAATTTTCTTATTAATTTTCAGATTCCTCCTGACTGTATTTCAATGATCAGTTGTTTTTACGCAGAGAAAAAGTTAACTGCATCAAGATGAAGCTTATCTCAAGATTGAACATCATATCGATTATATAGATCAACAATTATGGAAGATATCTACGACGATAATTTCACTTTTTTCGTCAATGAAAATTGCTCTTATCTCACAAATTACACGGATTTCTACAATGAAACAGCATTTGTAGATTGTCCAAAAGGAATCTATTCTGTTGGTAACAAATTTAGTTTCACAGCTAAGATATGCATGACAATAGCCTACGCTCTGACGTTCATCGTCGGAATTCTAGGCAACACCCTGGTCATATATGTCGTCACGAGGTTTTCCAAAATGCAAACTGTGACCAACTTGTACATCCTCAATTTAGCTCTTTCCGATGAGATATTTCTGCTTGGAATACCGTTCATCATAGCCACATTTACTTACAATGGCTGGCCTTTTGAAGGGATTATGTGCAAACTGTACTTCACAACAACTGCTCTCAATCAGTTCACCAGTACTATGTTCCTCATGATACTTTCAGCTGACAGGTACATAGCTGTTTGTCAGCCAATCAGCTCAACAAAGTTCAGAACGACAGTCATCTCAAGAATCGTGTCGGCTACAGCATGGACTCTTTCAGCCTTAATGGGGACGCCGATTGTCATGTACGCCGATACTATAACTGTACATGGCCAGAGTAACTGTAATGTTTTCATGCCAATGGTTTTCGGTATTCACAGCCACAAGATTTACACTTACTACATATTCATTCTATCCTTTGCTCTGCCATTTCTACTAATTTTCATTTTCTATACTCTCGTCATCCATAAACTTAAAACAGTTGGTCCCAAATCAAAGTCAAAAGAAAAGAAGAAATCTCACAGGAAAGTAACAAAGCTCGTTCTAACAGTAATTCTTGTTTATGTTTTTTGTTGGTTTCCATTTTGGGTTCAGCAGCTTGTGTTACTATCGGGTGAGCCCAAAAAGGGCCACTCCAGTTATAAGCTTCTTATATTCATAGTTTCTACTCTGCTAACATATATAAATTCAGCAATTAATCCAATCCTTTACGCCTTCTTGAGTGAAAACTTTAAAAAAAGCTTCATGAAGGCGTTCTCATGTCTCATGGGCCATGATAGAGGCATTACCTTGAACAATGAGAATTCGATGTTACCCCGTAGACAGAGGGATGGCAACTCCTGCCGATCAGCTTTGGGTATGACAGACGCTAATACCGGGGATAGAAGGAGCTCCCATCTGCCAGTTAGTAGAGACATTTCCAGTGCGATGACTCTATCGTCCAGAGCACCTCACAGCCATACCGGTGAAGAACAGAAGAACGGTCACCTCTTAGAGGTACCACAAGCTGCAAAAACTACATCAAACTAACGTAGTTTTTGCAGTGTCTGGCCGATGATTAGTGAGTTAGGTCCAAACATAATTCCCAAAATAGGATTAAGAAGATGCTTCAAAAGATAGTCAAGTGTAACATCGAAAATGATAGAACTGATAAGAACAGAATATTAAATTTAATAGTTTGTAGTTTTTGGCATGTTGACAATATCAACAAAAATGGATTAACATTATCTTTATTATTTGAATTGTGAATATAAATGTTAATATTGAGATTTGATAGTAGTTTTTGTGTATATTTATTGGTCGTGAGAATGAATTTAGCACCTTGTTCATACAAGTTACCTGTTACTAAACTAAGTATGTCACAGATAGTCATGATTGACGAGCAAAGTCTTACATGTGACAGCTATTTCATAATCTAGAATAATCGGAGTTATTTGGATATTTGTGTTATAACTCACTCTGTAATATGATTGAATAATAATACTGAAGTTTAGGTATTTGACATCAATATGGTGGAGTATATTATCAATTACCAGTTTCAAATGAATTTACTATTCATTTAAAAATGGTAACATAACTATATAAAATATTGTATGAATTTGATCGGTTGGATAAATGAGTAAATTTTTTTAACATTTGTAAGAAAAGGCTAATCAAACATTAAGGTTATCTCCAAATATCATTTTTATAATGAAATAGACTTGAAAATGCAATAATAGAAGTGCCAAAATTTGTCTTTTTCCTAAAATATTCTAATATTAATCAAACGAATGGTGTTAACTAAAATGAAATGAATTTATGTATCGATGTATAATAAATTAATGACCTATTCCTAGTCAGTTGATCTATCAATCTTAGTTTTAGGAAATTTATATAATTTATTTATTTTTACTGTTTGAAGAATTATTTTGAATATATTATTAATGTAGTCAGAGTTAATCTATTTATCAAATATAAATATATTTATTGTCATGTTTTAATTGTACATTTGTACTATATAGATATCGTTTATTTTTCTAATAGACAATACCAATACAGTAAGGAATATTTGAAATTTAATGTAAATCAACCATAAATTATAATATAATTCAAAAAAATTTTTTATTACAGATATGGAGTTCGAAATAGAACAATACTAATATCAGGACAAGATTAAACAGAGACTGAAATATCAGACTGAGTAACCACACTCACCTTCTCAGGACTAGAGTGTACAGAGACTGTAATATCAGACTGAGTAACCACACTCACCTTCTCAGGACTAGAGTGTACAGAGACTGAAATATCAGACTGAGTAACTACACTCACCTTCTCAGGACTAGAGTGTACAGAGACTGTAATATCAGACTGAGTAACTACACTCACCTTCTCAGGGCTAGAGTGTAAAGAGACTGAAATATCAGACTGAAGAACTACACTCACCTTCTAAGGACTGAAGTGTAGAGAGACTGAAATATCAGACTGAGTAACTACACTCACCTTCTCAAGACTAGAGTGTAAAGAGACTGAAATATCAGACTGAAGAACTACACTCACCTTTCCAGGACTGAAGTGTAGAGAGACTGAAATATCAGACTGAGTAACTACACTCACCTTCTCAGGACTAGAGTGTACAGAGACTGTAATATTAGACTGAGTAACTACACTCACCTTCTCAGGACTAGAGTGTACAGAGACTGAAATATCAGACTGAGTAACTACACTCACCTTCTCAGGACTAGAGTGTACACTGTACAGAGACTGTAATATCAGACTGAGTAACTACACTCACCTTCTCAGGACTAGAGTGTAAAGAGACTGAAATATCAGACTGAAGAACTACACTCACCTTTTCAGGACTGAAGTGTAGAGAGACTGAAATATCAGACTGAGTAACCGTATGAACATCATACATTTCTGTCTCTAGTAAATATATGATGACTCTATTACCTGCCAATAAAAGTTTGTGGAATAATACAGTTCTTCTTAACTTTACGTAAGATCAAGTTATGTTGAATTGAGTCGTCTTGACAACATACATCTAAAAACAATTGATAATATATTAGACTATCTCAAATTTCCAATCATTGATAGATTATATAAATATCTAATTCTGATCTAGGCATAAATATTTTTTCTCGTGCATTTAATTTGGTTTCTATGACAACGGTATGTATTGAATTTCATAAACAGCATATAAATAAAAGTTTGTTATAGCTAGTTTTTCAATAAGTAAATACGCATCATTTTTGCAGCTGTCGAGTCTTTTCCTGTGGTTTTTGAAGAATAGTTTATACTAATTTCGGTTTGCCACAAATTAATTTTACAAATTGCTGCTTATAAATACTTTAAAATTGGGACTAGTACACGACGACAAATGTGTAATATTTAAAATTAAAGGAAAACTGAAAACTGTGATCTATAAAATTAAAATCATGGAGTGACTTTTCTCTGATAGTACATCATCACAGTGACTCTTTTCTCTGATAGTACATCATCACAGTGACTCTTTTCTCTGATAGTACATCATCACAGTGACTCTTTTCTCTGATAGTACATCATCACAGTGACTCTTTTCTCTGATAGTACATCATCACAGTGACTCTTTTCTCTGATAGTACATCATCACAGCGACTCTTTTCTCTGATAGTACATCATCACAGTGACTCTTTTCTCTGATAGTACATCATCACAGTGACTCTTTTCTCTGATAGTACATCATCACAGTGACTCTTTTCTCTGATAGTACATCATCACAGTGACTCTTTTCACTGATAGTACATCATCACAGTGACTCTTTTCTCTGATAGTACATCATCACAGTGACTCTTTTCTCTGATAGTACATCATCAGAGTGACTCTTTTCTCTGATAGTACATCATCACAGTGACTCTTTTCACTGATAGTACATCATCACAGTGACTCTTTTCTCTGATAGTACATCATCACAGTGACTCTTTACTCTGATAGTACATCATCATAGTGACTCTTTTCTCTGATAGTACATCATCACAGTGACTCTTTTCTCTGATAGTACATCATCACAGTGACTCTTTTCTCTGATAGTACATCATCACAGTGACTCTTTTCTCTGATAGTACATCATCACAGTGACTCTTTACTCTGATAGTACATCATCATAGTGACTCTTTTCTCTGATAGTACATCATCACAGTGACTCTTTTCTCTGATAGTACATCATCACAATGACTCTTTTCTCTGATAGTACATCATCACAGTGACTCTTTTCTCTGATAGTACATAATCACAGTGACTCTTTTCTCTGACAGTACCTCATCACAGTGACTCTTTTCTCTGATAGCACATCATCACAGTGACTCTTTTCTCTGATAGTACATCATCACAGTGACTCTTTTCTCTGATAGTACATAATCACAGTGACTCTCTTCTCTGATAGTACATAATCACAGTGACTCTCTTCTCTGATAGTACATCATCACAGTGACTCTCTTCTCTGATAGTACATAATCACAGTGACTCTCTTCTCTGATAGTACATAATCACAGTGACTCTCTTCTCTGATAGTAGATCATCACAGTGACTCTCTTCTCTGATAGTAGATCATCACAGTGACTCTTTTCTCTGATAGTACGTCCGGTAACTTGCACTAGAAATAATCAACAATTCATTTTCACCCCTACATGTTGGGGCTACTTGGTCAAGAAGATCTTTCTATTTAACTAATACTTGTATGTTTTGTAGCTATTAGATGTAGAAACTTCGACAGTTTGGCTACTGGTTGGTCAACCGAAGGCTGAGATTCTAATAAAAATATTAAAGAAATTTAAATAGATAATAGATTGCTAGTCATGAAATATTAGATTTTTTAAATTCATTTCTTTCGTTGCTTCTTTTGTACAGTAAGAAATGGAACTGAAATATTTTATATGGTATATATTTCCTTCCTATTTTGAGGCAATAAGTTATGGTGGGGCCATAGAAGATTAAGAGGGGTAACCTCTTCATCTTCAATGGCAACACCATATTATGATAGCGATCTGAAACATTCATTAATTTTTCAGCAATATTTTTAAATGTCGAAATCAATACTGTTGGATGATTGTTCGATTTTTGCCAATACTGTAAAAATTATTAAATCCTCCCTTCTAGTTATTTACTTCAACCTCAAATAAATCAATGATTATTAATTAGTGAATATGATATTTAATAGAGATATGTCAATTTATGGTATTATATGTACTGTGTACGATATTTTACTATTAATAAAAATTTTAAATAATGATCGCTTTCAATATCAAACTTAATTATTTCCAAATCAATGTCAGAGTCTTTAGTTACATGTGGTCAGAATCAACGTACACTTACTGGTGAATAATTAGGGTAAGTTCCGAATTATAAAACGATTCCATATTTTTGTCATGGAAATCCTATAATAAACTGAAATAAACCATAAATAATTCTCGACCTGAATATTATGATCATCAAAACATATTATTTAATCGAGTTAATTTTCCCTGTTTAAGAAGACTATTAAAAACACATTTATCTTTTAATATCACTTTGTTATCAGAACAAACAATATGGCATTAGAAGTTAATATGTTGCAACCATATCTCCAAACAGTCATTCAATTATCAGTGCTCTCTATTGACTAATTAATTAATTAAAAAGATATTATGCTCTGATTCAGATCATCAATACATGGTGTATATTGAGTATTTTAGGTAGGAATAGCATAAGAAAGCAGTGCGAGTGACTGTATATTGTGACACTGTAGTTGTTGTCGCATTTTGACTCTTATTAACTAGTGCTGTAAGGGTTCATTGAAAGGAGATATGGTATGACAGCTCATTAACACCATCTTTATCTGAGCACTTGAAGCACTTCGCTACTTTCTTATCTTTGAAGTGATAAAGTCACAACTGGTAGAGTGTGAAGTCTCATTTGATTGATCTGTTTAATACAAGCTGTTCATATCATTCCAAATCTGTTAACTGATAAAGCACTCAAGAGAATTCTTCTGCATTGTGGCATTATCAGAGTTTCAATTGAACTATCATTATCAGCGACTGATTTGCTAGAGCAGGAAATACAGAATGTTGCTCTCATTGTAGTTTGTGCTGTGCTACTAGAAAGATGTTCTCCATTGAGAATCTGTTGAAACCTAGTGTTCAGAAGGACCAGGAGTCTCTCGTTCAAAAGCCTATCCCCATTCGACCAGATGTTTTCACGTGTTTATCTAATCGGTTATGTTCTGTGCCCATAGAACAGTCTTCACCTCTTAATCTGATGAAATCAAAAGTTGAGGTTAAAATAGAACCGAATTCTATTGGGGATAATGTGAGTGAATCTATTGGTGTCGAATCTTTGAACTTCCATCCTGAAATCAACAGATCTGGCGTTTACAATCCGCTTTTCCCACAGAGAACACTACCAATTGCAGACAAATTTCCACCATCCTTAGTTTCTAGAAATTTTGAATCTCATTACAACCCGACAGATAGGGTTACTCGAAATCTTGCAGAAGAGGGAGAATACTCTGGTTACATATCGCCAATTCAACTACCACAATCCGAATCCTTTTACCGTACGATCCTGCCTTCGACTTCTCTCCCGAGTGATGCTTCAAGTAGTCCTGAAAATGGCGCAAATCCTCCTTTTCATTTCGGTCATTTTAGGTACTTACCAAGAATATACCAAAACACAGGAGATGCTGTCAGTCAGATGCTCCTGAACCAGTTGATCGAACATCATAAATCTTCGATAGTGCCTCTATACAATGTTTATCAAGCAGGTGAGTTTTTGAAACAAGAATTATTAGTACCTCTGCATAACCAGAGAAAAATATGGTTGCCATAGAAAATTAGGAGGGGACGAACTTGATTTATGTTAAACGGACTGTTAAAAATTTCCGTATTGTTCAAGAAAAATAGTATACTAAACACCTATAGAAAATGTATTGTTAGGCAATTTAATTTGATCTTCTATTTTCCCATCACTATTTCTCTTAGTTATTCAATGTATTACTGTACATAAATTGTCATATATAAACAAAATATAGATTATCACAATACTAAGGCTTCACAAGTTCACACATGTTTTTAATCACTTTGATTATAAAAATATTCCAATTTAATGCAAAGTGATCAAAGAATTATTTATCGTTCACTAGAGCTGGTAATGGAATATCATCTGATATTTTTATATATTATTATAATATTGATAATTTGTTATATTTATAAATAATCATATATATATATGATTCATTTTATATTCCATATAATTAATATTGTCTAGTAATTTATTAATTTTAAAACTTTCAAATAAATGTATAATATTTCCTCACACAAACAGTTTCAACCTGATTGCAAAAAGAGGTAAAGTGTTGACAGTAATTTTCATATCTGTTCGTAGTAAATACGAATCATAATAGTAATTAATTCAAAACTGTTCACAGAAAAATTGATGTAAATTATATGAATTAATTCAATGAAACAATTTATTCGAGAAAAGAAGAATAGAGAGGTTTTACAAAGTAGTTTGAGAGTTAAAACAAGTGAACATATGCAAGTATTCAAGTCCTTGATAAGCCAAATGAAGGCTTTTAGGCACCCAATATTTAGATAAAAAATAGTACAAATCATCGTGTCAGACTGCTAAAAATATCCTTTACTAAATACCTTAAATCCTACGTAACCAGTTGAACACTACAATCGTGAGTATATTGTTGATATTCAGTCATCAGGTGCTGTTTCTATTACTTTATTATTTGGATATTGGACAAGGAGACTATGTATTTAATATTCGAAATATTACAATTCAAGATATTTAAAGGGAACTTCCAAAATATTTCTTATTTTTTGTAGACTGAAATTTTATAAAAAAATCACTATTCAAACTGCATTTGAAACAAAAAAATCCGTCTTGATAATCCATATTTCCCTTTCTTTATTAGGAAAGTAGTTGTAGTTGGTGTTGATGTCATGTTATCGTTTGCTTGAAAAGTTTGCTGCTCTGTAGCAGCAAGACTTAGAACAAGTTTACTTGCACTCGGTAGAGCGCATACTTTCGCCGCCGCTTTGACCCGTTCCAAAATCTAATAAACTGGTTACTGGATAATGACCAATCGTCCCACCAAGTTACTTGCAATATGGTCAGATACTTATTGAGTTATAAATGAACTTGACATTGACCTTTGACCGGATCGCTCCCAAAGTTCTACCAGATGGTTCCTGGACATTGACCAATCGTTTCAATAAATTTCAGGCAGTTTGGTTGAATACTTTTTTTCAGTTACGCGAATAACAAGATGATAAAAAAATAAATGTCGTCTATAATAGAACCTTTCCGCATTCTGCGAAGGTAACTTGCTTGATTCAGAAAAACATATTTTTAGTGTATCCTCATTTGTATTTCTATATTTGTATCAATAAAGATTATTATTATTATAAAGATTATTATTAATATGCATATCACTATCACCTTTCCGGCTATAATAAATTTATGCATATTAACTAATTTTACCACTTTTCTTATGTTAGATAGCGTTATATTGCCCCTAATGATTCCCTTATCACCGGCCCTGTAGAAATGAAGGCAATAAAACACTGGTAATATTAAGTGAATTGTAAAGCACAATATTAACACTGTTCTTAATTAGTTTTTAATGGAATGTATTGAGTCTTTTCTCTCTATTTGTGGCAATTGTAGCAGGAAATTAGTATCGTAGTTTAATTAATAGGAGTTCTTTATCACGCGGGAAAACATGGGACGCTTATCGAGTTACCAACAACCGGCCATGTTTCGGAAACCCCTTACCGATAAACAACCTTAAACCAATATCGTTATTGTGTGTGGCGATGGTGGACCAATAGTGTTGTAGAAAAATGTAACGATAATGATATGAGGTTTACACTGATATAGATAATTGGATATCTGTAATGCATATAAAATACTCTGTATCTGTAATATACTTTATTATATTAAATGTAAACATAAAATAGTAAAATGAAATTGTAGCTAGGTGTGATATATCAAACCTACAATTTTACTTTAACAAATTACTCATATATGGGATGTCATTGATAATTTGGAGTAAGTAAAGATAACGGACCAGAAATGGACCAAATGTAGTTAGCGGACCAGAAATGAAGCTTGTAAAGACAACGGACCAGAAATGGACCAAATACAGTTAGCGGACCAGAAATGAAGCTGGTAAAGATTGCGGACCAGAAGTGGACCAAATACAGTTAGCGGACCAGTAATGAAGCTGGTAAAGTTAACGGACCAGAATTTAACCTAGTAAAGTTAACGGATTCTGGCCCGTTATCTTTACTTGCTCCGATAATTTTACTTATTTATTAATTTGTTTTTATTTTCCACTTACACCAAGATAACTATCTTTCATTTTTTTAAACTTCAATTTAACTTTAATATGCAAAATAAAATTGATCATAATAGAAAATAGGCATATTTTAAATTGCAAATTAAGTTCTGTTCTGCAAAATCATTTTTTTTTCACTCGAAAAAATATGTTTAAAGAGACATTATTATTTAATATCTTTCATTTCTACTGTTAGATGTCCCTAAATCCTCCTATTTAATTCAAGATTGTTCTAAAAAAATATATGCAATATTCAGTTATTATCTTTGCACAATTACGGAAGGTTAATCTTGTTATTCACTTAACTCAAAAAGTAGTCAATCAAACTGCTTGAAATTTGGTGGGACGTTTGGCCATTATCCAGGAATCATTTGATTAGATTTTTGGAGCGATCGGGTCAAAGTTCAAGATCCTTTAAAACTCAAGGAATATTGAATGATTAAGGATATTATTAATATATGATTGTCCCATAATAAATGCATTCGTACATTTAATATGATTTCATGTCCCAAGCAGGTTCGAGAGCGAGTCGCAGAGGAGGACAAGTTAGGTTCACAGGAGAACAGACGAGGCAACTAGAAGTGGTGTTTAGTGAGAATAAATACATTACCCCTCCGCACAGACGACAGTTAGCAGAGAGGTTGGATCTGCATGAGAGACAGGTTAGAGTGGTGTAACATCTTACCAACGGGGATTAGGTAAGAGGAACACATGAAAATTAAAAAAACTATCTTACTGACAGGGATTAGGTAAGAGAAACATCAGAAAATTAAAAAAAACTATCTTACCAACGGGGATTAGGTAAGAGGAACACATGAAAATTAAAAAAAACTATCTTACCAACGGGGATTAGCTAAGAGAAACATCACAAAATTAAAAAAAAACTATCTTACCAACGGGGATTAGCTAAGAGAAACACCAGAAAATTAAAAAAAAACTATCTTACCACGGGGATTAGGTAAGAGAAACATCAGAAAATTAAAAAAAAACTATCTTACCAACGGGGATTAGGTAAGAGGAACACATGAAATTTAAAAAAGCTATCTTACCAACGGGGAATATGTAAAAATCCTCTTACCAAAAGGGATTAATTATTAAACATCTTTCAAACAGGGATTAATGGAAATAAACCATCTTAAAAAAAGGAATTAAATGAAAAAAACAATAGAGATTCTTTAAAGAAACACCTTATAAACAGGGACTAATTAAAAGGAAATAGAGTGAAGGTTTATCTAGCATTTGTGAGTGTAGGGTCAAAAAATAAAATAAAAAATAAAATAAAGGGTGTACGTGGTAGATAGATTCTTTACCCGATATGTTATTTACACTAATTTCCCTAAGACCCAATAGGATTCACAACGAAAGAGATGTAAATGTTGCAATAAAATCATTATTGTTGGTAGAAAATTTTCTAAATATTTTCTATTTATTAAAAAAAAATGGAAAAAAATCCAAAATTCTATTTGCTGCAATATGAAAAACAAATTCCAACTTCACTTTTCGGTGAGAGAGGTCTGGCAATGATCATTCGAAAGAGATTTATGCAATCAATTGTTTTCCTTTTTGCTTTACGTTTCACTGTGATTTGTTATAGAAAAAAATATCATTGTTCATATATTATTTTGTCAAACTTTATTATTGTAAACGGCAAGTCATTCCTCTTACTTAAACCATTTATTTTCAGGTTAAGACTTGGTTTCAGAACAGGAGAGCAAAATGGAGAAAGGTAACAAACCAGGTAAGTCATTTCGAGCATATCTTTATTATATGTAGGACTGTAGGTAGTATAGCTATATTGTAATGCAAACTATCAATCAATCTCAAGAGTAGAAACTTAAATTTTAACTGCATTGAGTTGGAATTATGACAGACAATAAATAGTGGTTTAGATTTTATTGTCATAGTTATTAACGTAAGATATTTTAATAATACAATAGCTCGCCTATATAAGATTATATGAGGCTTTCTTTTAACGTACTATATGTCCACCGATAACATTTCTCTGTGTTAATATTATTTTCCCCACAGGAAGGAACAGGTCAAACTACACAGGCTGGTAACGTCTCTCCCAGTCAAGACAAGGAACTCTCATCATATCATTCGGGCGAAGAAGACACAACTGCTGATGTACACTGACCTGCTGGATGATCTTAGAATTTAAATCTTTAACTTTCTAGTTTACACCTTGGTAGGATTATGGTGGGGTCATTGAAGATAAAGAGAGCCATATAATATTCTATGGCTTCACCATAACTGCTAACGTAAAGTTTAAAAAACATTTTCTATCTTCACCTCCACAATCTATAATGTGACTATCAGAATAGATTCATTCCTGGAGAGTGCATTTATCGTTGTAATATAAATTAATTGAGCTTCAATAAGTTATAAGGTTTATCATACATTTCGTTCTTTTAACCGTTCAAATTGCATTAATACATAACATGTAACGGTGATCGTTTAAGAAGAAGCTCATTTTAACAAATATTCATAGTTTTCGAAAATTGAGTTTATATTTAATTTTTAATGGTTTTTATTTCCTTTCGTTATATTTTAGACATGAAAATGAATTATATGTAGAAAGGTGTGCTATAATTTTACATTTAAATAAAAAAAATGTTTTTGGGTGCTATGAAAAGAATTGACTTTTTTTCTTCCGAAATATATCAAATTAACGAGAATAAGTTCCAAATTATCAAATTTTATAATTCATTAGACTGGGAAGTATAATTCATAACTTGGCATCAGAGGAATGTGCATGTAATACAACTTATAAGACATAATACATTGTAGAAGAATGTATATATCCCAGAGGTTCTGAATATGCCAGTCTCCCATTTGAAATGATTATAGTTTTCTATGACTTAGAATGAAAAGAAAACTTCGTTGCATCATTGTGGCGGTAACTGATTTAAAATTCTAGGTCGTCTCGTACATACAGAATTTCTCAAGTTAAATAATGAAGTTCACATAGTACTCGTGATATCAAAAATATCATAGTTAATTGTAATGAAGCTTATAGATTCAATGTGGTGTAACGATATTGACTTTTGTTTCAAGAAGAATTAGTTAAAGAATCCATAGGCTAACTTCTCAGTATTCAGACACTCACAGTACTCGGACCATGGATGTTAACAAAGGTCATGACAAGACTATCAGTAATTTCTTAACTTCACATTCGTTTATTACCTATGTTATAAAACATGCGTAGAAAATTGCCACTGGGAATATTGCCACTGGGTAAATTGCCACTGTGGGAATTCTGCCACTGTGGGAAGAAAACTGCCACTGTGGGAAAACTGCAACCGGAAAATTGCCACTGAGGAAAATTGCCACTATAAAATATACCAACAATATATTAACAAACTGAAAAAAATATTTGACATGTTTTGAGGTTTATCGTAAAATTAATGTAGCAAGATTTTATTCATTATTGAAACTATAATGCAACAAATTTATTTTATTGTTGAAACCAGTGTACAGGAACATAACGGGTATAGTAACTAGTAGACGACGCAAAAATATGATGTCACCAAAGCACACATTCCTTGTTTGTGACCGAGCGGCTCATAATTCCTCGTATTTGCATGTTAATATGGAGAAGTGCAAATTGTGATTGAACCTCAAAGTTGAATATATAGATATAAATCTGGTGTGTTTTTATTGTTCATTTTTTTTACTTATCTATAAAAAATAGGATCTTGAACATATGCTACCTAGGAGCCTAAACTAATTCTAGTTAACTGCTAAATTGTAGTTCCTATGAATAACAATTATGGAATAAAATAATGGAAATACAATTTAACCGATGCCTAGTTAGTAGTTGATAAGAAAAAAAAAATTTAGAAGTGACTAAGTTTAAGTAGGTTGTCCCATGTTTCAAAGTGTGGTCAGAGTCGCCATCTCCAGTCTCCCGGTGGTCACATAAAACTAGATTCGATCAGCTGATTACCATACCCGTTATGTTTCTGTACCTTGATTGAAACTAATGCAACAATATTTTTTTTATTATTGGTTTAACCTGTTACTTCAGGGAACATTATTAAACACATTAAGCTAAGAATTAATTGCGTATCAGCACACTTACACCTACCGATGGAAGAATTCACTTAGATCGTATAACTTGTCAAAATGAGATGTACACATTGTAAACATTCCTTTAAATTGAATTCTGATCAACATTGCATTCAGTACCTATGATTTTTGTGTTTTCCGAAAAAAGATCAGTATGAATTTATATATGTACAGTGGCAATTTTCCGAGCGGCAAACTTCCAACAGTGGCAGTTTTCCCACAGAGGCAATTTTCCCAGTGGCAGTTTTCCCACAGTGGAA
This sequence comes from Caprella mutica, assembly GCA_947561585.1. NCBI lineage: Eukaryota > Metazoa > Arthropoda > Malacostraca > Amphipoda > Caprellidae > Caprella > Caprella mutica. Next base: position 35,583 of record CANNZV010001371.1, read on the forward strand.
GCTATCCCAGTGGCAATTTTCCTAGCACCATTAAAAAAAACATGTAAACAGAACTTCTGTGTATTATTGTTCATATTGCTTGAAATAACCGTCTTCCACTCATATTTTTAACCATTTCTTAAATCCACTCTTCCAATATTCATTTATTTATGAGTTCAAAAAATCATTGCATGACGTAGTATCATTGAAAAAGAGTCACTGTATAATGTATGATGATGTACTTTGGGCTTCTGTGACGGCAACTGGAAGATCTTCCTTCGTATTTGTGGGGTGAAATTGAAAGGCACATCTCACTCATTGAGGAATCGAATTTACTACCTTAGGTAATGAACAATTTCAAGGTTCATCAGAGACTCTCAAACGGGATTCATCACCATTATTTGATTACAAATTGGTGCTAACCAGGATTTAAAAGAAGGCAAAGATGTTTGGCTAGAAAGAAGTCCATTCCTTAATTAGTTGGACTCTTATATCTGGTCAATTTTAGAGACCTTAACTTTAGAATAAAGGACTCAGCTATTCTTGATATTTCAATTTCTGGTCCTCTAAACATAATTTCAAGTGGATTGGGAAACAATTCCTAAACAGATACGTGCTAATTGCGCTGCATTTGTTCTTGACTGAAAAGTGTAGTTAGCTGTAATAGGTTATGTCAAATCAATGGACCACTGTATCGTTCGTTCATTATTCATTTTATAATCGCAATATTTGAAATCAAAATTGACCTCTTAAGTTTCAATATATACGTATAACAGAAAGTTTGTTCCCTACTTCTACAACAGTCTGTTTGGCTACTGATCTTGATATATTTGTGAATTTACGCAAATTATGGTATCTGATTCAGGATTATATGTAATAAAGTAGGTAAAGTTATTTTGACGGGTTCTTGTGTCATTGTCTTGGTTGAACAGATCCATTTGAGAAGCTACCTTTGACGAGGATATTTTCCTCTGTGTTAATTCTTTGGTAAGTGACTCTTTTTCTTCATCAATATAAATTTTCTAACTTTAAGTCAACGATTGCATTTGTTTGGTAAGACTCAATAGTGCTATCTTTAGAAGGTGAAACTTTAGTCTCTCTATTATATGGAACATTAGTGGAAGAAATATAGAGCCCTTAACTTCGATTTAATGAAGTAAGTTCAGTTATAAAATTATCGACAAAAATTATTTCAACAATAATTAAAAAAATATTTTCAATTGTTCAACAAGACATTATATCTACCTAATCTTTCCTTATGACAGAATGAATCATGAACAGTATAATTTTTCATCAAATTCATTCAAGCATTTCTCTCCTATACCCTGAGATGATATTACAGGGAGGCCATAGAAGATTAAACATGGTCCCCTCTTTATCTTCTATGGCCACACAATAACTTGCACTCATTAATCCTGTGTTCAACTTCATTATCAATATTTTTTTTTTCTTCTTAATAAGGGAAAATATTGGATTAAACAAAATATATTTGTCATGACTATCAATCAATTTTGAAGCTTATTTCTAAGTCATAAATTTACTAGAGATTATATCGAAGCATCAATAATAACATCTTTTTTATTGTTCTTCTTTTTCTTGCTGACTTACAAACTTATCTCGTTACCGGGCAGATTATTTCTTTAACTTCGACTGCAAAAAATTCAGATAATTTTTTTCCGAAGTTAGATAGATGGCAGTGTTATCAAAAAATGTTCTTAATCTCCGAAAGTTTTTGGCATTGACAAAATATAATTTATTTGATACAATATAGTTATCAAAAAATTAGAATTGGTTGATAATGATTATATAAACGTATATTGTGTTATGAATTATTTCGTGTCTTTTTATATCAATAGATTTATTTTTCAACCTTATTCAAATTACAATTTTTTAAATTAATTATTATTAATAGTATTTATAGTTCATTTTGTTATTTTATATATATTTTTTTCTGTGAGTGAATTCATTTCAGAAAATTAGCTAAAAAAAATAAGAAAATGATAAATTCGATAAAAATATCAATTTAGGGAAAATAATTTCCTCCTAAATTTACCATATCTAAGAGGAAATATTTAGGGATAATTAAACTATGAAAATAATCGAACAGTTTACTGATACACACAAATATCTTGTTTTGTTACAAATATTTTTTCTTTCGAATATATTAATATCTATACATATACACATTTTCAATATCAAACGTACAATACCAATTTATTATAATCTAACAAATACTGATACAACATATCAACATGTTAAAATTGAAAATATTTTATTAAAGATCTGCAATACGTGTTATAAAATACAAAACAATCAGCGTTTTAAATATATCACAATACATCACATTCATACATATATTAATATAGAGAATTATACATGATTTTTATACCATAATACTTTATCAATACAAGAGTGGAATTATTTTGTTTTTATCGAAGTTTATATCAGATTGCATTAGTTTACACTCTGTCATGTCCGTGCGCATTGATTGTATTGCTAATGTGTCTACTTTAACAGCTTTAATACATCTATGGCATTAAAGTGGGCAATATTACATATACACGAAATACAGTTTACAAAAAGTTTTACTTTTCGAAAGAGTGACAAAATACAACGAAAAGTTTCACAATATCAGTGGTTTTGAGAGATGAAAGCGATGATTATAGAAGGTGATATCGGTGATAATTATTATTCTGTTTTCTCAAAAACAATTTGCCCACCTTAATCATACAAAGTTAGCTATGGTACAGAAGACATGTTCCATTATGAGACCGTCGCAGAGTAACTTAGTTATTGTGATCGTTCTGCGATTATCTTCGAAGACCCAATTATAAGTTACTCTCTCGGCCAAATTCATCTCATGGTGTATTATCTTCTATGTAAGTCATGTCTAACATAGAGAATGTATACTACTCACGTATCCCTAGAAAAATATACCTTCTTATTTCAAAATATGTAGAGTTTATTTTCTGATAATTCATTTTTTCCATAACTGTCTGGTTCATTACTTGTCGATGTTTATTGAGTTTTTCACACGGAAATATTTCTCCAGAATATTTTTTCGAAAACAACATTGAATTATTGTAATTAATACCTGAAACATGAAATCTTAAACATTTAATCGACATTTATTTTCCTAGCACATTATTTGGGATACCCTTCATATTTAACTTTGATTGTCAAACACCATTTTACTTTGGAAATACTCATTGCGTTTACCTAATTTAAATAATCAACTATTGGGAAAGTTTGTTGCAGCGACGCAAAGTGTTTATATGTAAAATGCGAAATAAAGTTATTTTCTTTTGCAAAGATTTCATAATTTTACAGCATGAAATGAATACGAATTTTGGACATAAAAAAATCTTGTGGAAAAAAAAGTGAGTTGACTTTTAGCAGAAATTGGAGATTGGGTTTCATCTTTACTCATATAAGGGAAATAATCTATGTACCATTTAGACCCTTTACTCACTATTATTTATGCTTACTCAAAATCCAATTATCTAGAAACAAATGATCTATTAGAGTCATAATTTAGACGATTGAAACTTTACACTCACAAATGCTGGATAGATACCTAAGTGAAAATAAGAGCAGGTTCGAGGCAGTGGTTTAGCCCATCGAGGTAATCATCACGACAGTCAGGGAGCAGTGAGAGCGCAGCGTGTGTGCCAAACTGACTGCTTTGGGAGTTAATTCTACTCCGACGTTACTGCGCAGAACTACTCTGGGCACCTGCTCCTATTTGCCCAGCGCACTGCCTAACTGCGGATGCGCGGCCCCTAGACACGACTGTAATATCATATTACTATTATAGCAGTTTGGTTTAAGGGTCGCGTATCCGCAGTTATGCAGCGCGCAAGGCAAATAGGAGCAGGTACCCAGAGAAGTTCTGAGTAGTTACACCGGAGTAGAATTAGCCCCCAAAGCGGTTAGTTTGGCCCTCACGCTACGTTCTAGCTGGTGACCGGACAACTCGCCGCCGGACAATTCGCCGCGGACAATTCGCCGTGAGGACAACTCGCAGCTAGGACAACTCGCCGCTAGGACAATTCGCCGCTAGTGCAATTCTCCGCCAAAACAACTCGCCGAGTGATATATGTTTTACCGCCATATATTCCATTTATTTATGAAAAATATTTTAAATATAAGTTGCGTGTTGTAAATTAATAATCAAATTTTCTTAGTAGTATTTGAAAATGTTGTCTTTTCCAGTTCAAAAGTGGAATATAATGTTTTTTCAAACTATTATATAAACATAGTGCGTGTGGTAAATTAACAATAAAATTTCCATCGTTTTATTTGAAAGTATTTTGCCAAAAATAATTTGCTATTGGAAAGAAAACAAGTTCAGGTGTCTTGTTAACACGTTTAATGACTTATAAAAATATCTTCAGTTTAGAACTAGTACATTAGTGCAAATGAAGATTATTTAATTACGAAGTCTTAGATTTCTATCTTAGGTAGGCTAATAAGTTACATTTACTATCGCCTCTTCATTTTCCTCTTCTATTCCTGAGTGCAGTCACTTATCATTCCTTGGTAAGTGATTGCATCCACGAAGTAACTTTTCTGCATCCATGAACATTGTCACAGACTGGTGGAATTGGTGCCTTTGTTCAAGAAGTCACTTTGCTTGTATATAATCCTTGTATATAATTTCCTTTTGACGTCAACTAGAAAGCCCTTTGTTTTGAAGCAGACGTTAAATTCGTCTAAATTTATATTAATAGCTCTGATATTTTTTGGGGCCTGAAATATTCTCACAGAAATAAGAAAGAAAACTAATTAACTGAAATAATGAAATTTGTTATACTACTGTTTTACGTCAGTCTTAAGCGAATAGAAAGAAATCATTGTTCAAATTTATAATGCTCTTAAATATATGTAAATGATGTATATACGCCGGCAAAACATAAATCACGCAGCGAGTTGTCCTCACGGCAAATTGTCCGCGGCGAGTTGTCCGGCGGCGAGTTGTCCTAGAACCGTTAAAGCTACTCCCTGGCTGCCGTGGTGATTACCCCAATCGGCTTTACCGCTGCCTCGAACCTGCTCCTATTTTCAATTGGGTAATTTGCCCTATTCGTCTATCAAGAAGAATAGATATGAAATAATAGATATTTTTCATACATTTATACTATGCACTGTAATATTTTGTTGATATTCATTACAAACCGTCAGTAATAGCTTTTCAAATAATATTCATGAAGATATCATTAGCGACTTTCCCTTTCATCTTTTAATTAACTAAACTCAAAATGATCTCAAAACAAGCGCATATCAACCCATTTTGTACGTGGGAGGATCATAACAAATCGTTATGTAGCATATTATTATTTCTGTTTTTACCTGATTTTCTTACGTGATAATGTAAGGTAAACAACATGGATACCATATCGCTCGACTTGTTTTTTGAAAGGGGAAAAACATTGAATAATATTTGGAGGAATATTTTCTAGATGAAACAAAATCTATTCGTTGCTTAGCAACGATAGACTAGTGAAAGGGTAAACATAATTTACAATTAGTAACTATATCGACTCTAAAATATACGACAAATAATTTCATATCTCATGGATCCTACTGTAATAAAGTTTTCGAATGTAACTTATGTACTTGATGAAGATCTCGTTTAATTACTTTTAGTCTATGACTTGCCAGAACAGCGTACCAAGTTTTCAGACTCTAAATTATCAAAGGTTTGGACAGCCAGTTGGAAAAGTACGGACTGTTGCCGACAACATAATTACTCCCTGATGAAGATTAGTGCGACCCATTTTATGCATCTGAGCAGACAGAAAAGCACGCTCGGGAATATATTACTGGAATGAATTACCATAGAAGTCTAGTTTGTGATCAATGCTTGCTTTATAAATCCATTGCATAATTATTGTCATGCTGGATAATCACAATGTCTTGTTTCGGACTGTACATTAAGCCTTTCTAATTCGAATGATCTGTAGATCTGGAGATCAGGATATTGCAAAAGGTAGTCAAATAATTAACTTTAGGTAGATTTGTAAAGGTAAAACATTTATCGAAGATTTGTTTGGAAAGGACTTGAAGTTATCTGGAGTTTGAATGAATTAATCATGCAAATGAATGTTGAAATTGAAACCGGCTCTCTAATTCATTATTCTGGAACACGCTTCTAGATTAAATAGGTACATAGTTTATGCAAATATATTTGGAGGAACAATGCACCAGTACAAGTTATACCGAACGATTGAAGATGAATTTCACATAATGAAACTACAGGCAGAACTAGTTAGTTAGTACAAATATGAATAAAATTATCATATAAATCTTAAGCTATAACATGTTCAACAAATTCTATTGCAACAATTAATATTGTACAATTAAAATATAAATATATATATATATATATATATATATATATATACTAAATCCATATTAGTTATAATTGTTAGTTTATGATGTACATTCAAGTTCCTTTATTTTTCACCAAAACAATTCCCCTAAATATACCACCATCATTCATCATCGATATTTATATTAAAAAATGTCCGCCTCAAGAAAAGCGAAGGAGAATAAATTATATTCGTGGAAGGTCTTTGAATTTCCTAATATGTTGCAACTCAGCGGCCTCAGTATTTTACAACGTAATTTGCAGAGTAATTTATAGCGTAATTTAACACGAAATTGATCATTTGTGGCAACAAAGGTTCCAATCTGCATAAATATTACAGAGATAGTTGCATCGTTCAGACGTACCTAGACACTATAAAGAGGACTCTAGTGTCCAGGCAGACAGTAATGGGCTCGAGACGCAACTACCAATCAATATTTAAGAATATACTATAAAGAAGACATAAACCTACAAATTTGTGTTACATTTCGCTATTATTTAGGGTATGTAGTACAATCACATAAAAAAGTATCTGTTTTTCTGTCATTTTACTAATTTCACATCTACCATAGGAAACTTTATTAATTACAATAATTCTTGTAGTTATTTTAAAATTGGTCTAAGTACACGAAGACAAATTTGTTAGATTTGAAAATAGAAGGAAATTAGAAAACTATGATTTTTTTTTAATTAGCATAAGTACTCGAAAGAATTACTATTTTGAAGGAAGAGAAGAACTGCAAGTAACATAATTCTGATTGCGTGTACGCATTTTCGAAAGAGACAGTTTTAATATATATTTATCATGGAATTTAATGATTTTTTGTTGTGTGGCTTATTATGTACAACTACAAGTATTACACTTCTACACACATTTATTTTCAATTAATTTAAACAACAATGAATGCAATAACATTTCCGTATATTTTAATAAAAAAATATTTAAGGATATGCAGGTTTATAAAGATATCCACAATATAGTACACAATGGCATAATCTAGTGCTTGGAAGAAGAAGGCTGCTTTTAGATTACAAAGTATTTAAACAGTTAAAGTTAAACTTTTAAGAGAGTAAATTAAATAAACGAAAAGCAATTTTTAAAGAGTGGATTTTCTTTTCCATATATAAAAAAAGAGAATTTCCTCTTCTGCAGAAAGATCCCAGGAAATGAACCCTTCTTTCAGACTTCATAATCCGGTTTCTGAAAGTAAACAAAAGTGACGTAAACTTTTGATCTGGAACTTTAGGAGTTTTTTTATGAATAGCTTTGGAATATTTTGCTGACTAACGTTTAGTGATATTACACATCCTAAGAAATCTCCTGATGTTTTCTTCTAGAGTTGGGAGGTTGGAGTTTTGTTATCGCACTTTCCGTTCGCAGAGTCTTCGTAAATTTCTTCAGATTCTTTCAAAGGGGCAGTTTGAGAGAAATCATTCAACTGGGGGAGGGTGTAGGGCGCGTGGTTTGTTGTCGTTAACATGGAGGTGGTAATGGAGCTCTCTCGATCCCTGTAAGACCGAGACGGTCTGGAAGAGCCTCCACGATTTCTCCGAGGGAAAATTGAGGTTTCTATTTGCAAGGAACTATTTGCATCCGTTCTGGTAGCGCAAATACATGCTTTTGTGAAACTTTTCTTGAAATTATCGCTGAGAAAGGCGTATAAAATTGGGTTTATTGCAGAATTGACGTAAGTCATCAGTGATGCTATAAGAAAACAGTATTTCTTGAACGATGATTGGTGTTCTCCTGGCGTTGAGAATATGAGTGACACTTGCAGTACCCAGTAAGGAGTGTAACAGAACACGTACACAGCAATTACTGTTAGTACCATTTTCGTAACCTTCTTTCGGGACTTTTTCTTCTCCTTTGTTTTTCTATTAGGACCAACGCTCTTTAATTTATGCAAAACTAACGAATATAGGACGATAAAGAAAAATACTGGAATGGCAAAAGATAGCACAAATGAATATAATGTGAAGTAAATCTCAAATTTGTCAGGCCAAATAATGTTGCAATTTTTAACGCCATTCACTTCCAGTATGTTTGCATACATTATGACGGGTACTATCATAAATGCAGAAACAGTCCAGGCTGTTGCGGAAACCAGCTTTGAAATGATGGGTGTTCGCACTTTTGGAGAAGTGATTGGATGACAAACCGCTATGTACCTATCAGCACTAAGTATAGTCAGAAACATCGAACTTGTGAACTGGTTCAGAGAAGTCATGCTGAAAAATAGTTTGCACATTACTGAACCGAAAACCCATCTGTATACTAAAGCTGTTGTTATGAGAAAGGGCATTCCGAACACAAAGAGCTCGTCAGCTATCGCCAAATTCAGTATGTAGAGATTGGTTACAGTTTGCATCTTAGAGAATCTCGTGACCACATATATGACCAGCGTGTTGCCACACAGTCCCACGATGAAGACGATACACATGCTTACTTGAGATATTAGTGCAGCTATGTTATGCATGGTACTAGCTTGGCCCGAAAATAAAGGGCCAGAGGAACAGTTAGTTTCATTGAGTATGTAGTCACTATATTCCAGTTCTGAGCAAAGTGACAGGGAGCCATTGATATCTTGAAGTATGTCTGAACTGTTTTCGAACGAGCTTTTGAAGTTGGAAAGCGTTGTTGTGCTCATCGTAGCAGTCATTTTGTTCACATTCTGTTCATCTTCTGGCAGCTCTTGGTGGTTGAATCGTACAGACCGCTATTCTGAAAGGGAAAAAAATACATATTAATTTTTAAACCCTAATTTCATTGGAATTGAATGTTTAAGTGCCCAGTCAACTGTTTCATAATTCATTTAATAACATCAAAAAATGAACATAATCTTTTGAAAGTTTGTAATATATTGAAACCGATGAGAAATTCTGATTTGTAGAGAAGAATACATAATCAGTTGTACTGCTAGATGGTGTTGATACAGATTTTGGGACAGATATTATAAACACACATGGGACAAACGCATGCATGGAGATTTACGTTACGCTAGAAGGCGTAACTATATAGTTTAATAAGGCGTTTGAAAATCAAATTGTTCAATATTGTTCCATTATTAACTTTCCCTACAATTATTTACTATTCAGTCAAAGTATGAAAAAGTAGCACAAGTCCTTCAAATTGAAATTACAGAGACTAATCTTCCATTTATTTTCTTAATTCAATAAACTTGATTGCATACAAAAACAAAGATTGATGTCAAGGACATTGGTAAGTGGACTTGGAATTGCTATTCATATAGAAGTATACATTATTAACGCAATTAATTTTAATTGGACATCTGTGCATTACACTTAGAAGAGTATTTTAAGTGAATTCTTTAGTATATTCAATATTTTTGAGATAATCATAAACAATTGATTTTTATTCTATAAATTTGGTTATGGTTAATGAATAATAATGGTTTCAGCTTTTTTTAGTTAATAATAATTGTAGAAATATACTGAGCTACTTCAAACAAAACCCAAACAAAAATGAATCGTTGTATGTTTTCATCAAACAAAGTTTAATGAGATTCAGGTTCAAAGATATTCAGATCCATCAAACGCCTTGTGATAAATTTGATATTAATGTAATGGTTATCCACATACAGAGCTTCTGTCTTGTGCATCCTTTGGTAATAAGATCATCATTATGGAAGATTGAGAGAAATCCCAGTAAATTGAGCTATCGGTATTCAGTCTATATATTTCAATAATCGATATCAGAGAATAGTTACTCACTTTACTGCGAATTTTTGGATCTCAACAATATAATATCTTTTTTTGCCATATGTCATAAATAATGTCATATTTCAGCCATTTCATAATTAAGGCAACCAGCTTTGCGTATCAAATAGTTCAATAAATAGCGATGTTTGATATTATGAATCGTATATAATCTTGAAGATAATTTTCCCATTTCTGGAATCTTGATTAAAATTTCATAATTTGTATCAAGGTTGTATATAATAAAATGATTCATCACTGGCCAAACATTCATCTGCTGAAAACATTCGTTACTTCCAGGTGAAGATAGCTGAGGACACGCTCCCTTACTTGATGTTCACTGAGGAGAAGAAATTAGACATTCTGCAGCAAGTTATGCAACATCAGAATAATAGAGGATGCAACTGTGACAACACGTTAAAATATTCAGTCTGTGAGGGTTTGGGCTTCTGCGATGGCCATCGGAAGCCCTCGTATTGGTGACCTGAGAGATCAAATAAATGATCCATTTATTTAATCAAAGTTGCTAAGGTTCATGAAAACTTTCAGGGTTCACAATGATGTTTCCAACGTGATCAAGCAATATCAGTACTCAAACCTGGATTCACAGTAATATCCCAATCTTCATAAGCAAAAAATCTAACCAGCAAGCAGTCCAAATTTTAATCCGTTAGATTTCTCTATCTGGTCAACTTCATAAACAAAAGTCTCAGCTACTCCTACAACAATCTTAAATCTCTCAAAGAAAGGAAAATCAAGTGAAATGAGAAGCAATTCCATAAGAACAGATACGTGCCATAAGCGATGAAATTTTTCCTAGACCGAAAACTGAGTTCGTAATAAGGCTTGTTCCATCGAATAAATGGAACACTGTATAGTTTGCTAATTATTCACTTTTGAATTGTAATCTTTGAAATTACATTTGACTTATTCAATTTCAAGCACCTATCAAAAATTTTGTTGACTTTATCCTGAAATATCCTGTATAATTTATCTTATTACATGAGTTTCATAACGGCTTGCATAAAGGCAACATAATCGTAATATATCATGAGCCCATTAATTGCAAACCGTTTCAATTAAATGATTCAGACTCTGTAAATGGTGACCTGGCAACATTAGACAACAAAGTAAAATTAATAACAGGACCGTTCAATGATGTGGAATAGCGTTAAGCTTCATATTAATTAGAAACAACTGTCAATTGAACAAAGAATATATAGACAGAATCCTGTGAATCAGATACTGCGAACAGAATCATATGAATCAAATGCTAAGCACAGAATCGTATGAATCAAATGCTAAAGGGCCGTACACACGCAGGGTTTTTTCAGTCTTTCCACCGGACTTTTTGCTAAGCTCCTCCCACTTTTTCCACGAGACTTAAATTTAGCACCAAAAGTCCAAGACTTTTCAACAACCTACATGTTCTATTATTTTCCCCCAATCAAGAGGTGCAATTTTGCATATCTTCGTATAACTACTGTCAACTCATAAAATATTTTGTACATATAATAACTGGATTGGTGTTCATTTTTAGACAAACTTTGCTCCATTCATTTCTTTACCTTTGAGGTAAAGAATTCTCATATTTTCCTTTTTATAAAAGACTGCCAGTAAAATTTATAATACCTAGTAATGTTTCTTTAAACTTTTATTTAGTATAGTATATTTTAGTAAAATAAATATTACTATCTTTATTTTATTTATTTCAACATATTACCTATTAGCTTATACCTTTAATAACTTTATTTATTATAACGCAATACATATTGTACCTAGTACCTATACGTATTGATACTTTTACTTAAACTTTATATAATAGCTAAATTACATTTGTTGAGTGGATATATAAATCATTAAATCAAATGAAGCGAAAATAATCTCGGTTAGTTTATTACTAAATATTGTAATAAACTTCATAATAATTATCAAACTAAGTTAATTTGTAACTAAATAATCTTAGTAATCTAGGTAGGTAGTTCTCTAGTAATTAATTAATCTAGGTAATAGTAACTAACCTATATATGTAATTAGTAAATAACTAACCCAGGTAATTAGTAATTTTAACTATCCTAGGTAATTAACAGTTACTAACTACCTAGGTTAGTTACCTAGTTTAAAAAAATAGAGGAGGGCTTATGTCGCCGATATTCATGAGTAGTTAATTGCACGACATGTTAATCCACGAGATTAAAAAGTCAATCCACGTGTGGACGCTATTGACTTTTGAATCAAAAGTCTGGTGGAAAAGCGGAGAAAAAAGTCTGGTGGAAAGACTTAAAAAACCCTACGTGTGTACGGCCCTTAAGAACAGAAATTTCGTGGTGCAACTGAAGATTATGAAGGAGTTTCACATAATCTTCAATTTTCTACTATAACTTTTTCACTTTCTAGCTCTGCTATGAATAAAATCATCCTTGTCCGTTAAGCCATCAAAAATGGTTCGTTTTGCCGCAATTGGTAATAAAATTTGCCCCTAATAGAACCGGTTATTGGTTAACAGATATACATTATTATATGGAAGTACCATACTGTATTGGAAGTCTCAATGTATTTACAACTATTTGATCTGTAAATTTAATATGATAGATGGGAAAATTATATTATGTGAATGTATTTTGCTTAAAAAAATTAATCATTGATATTTTCGGAGAGATCTTTAAATGCTGTATGGTACCTATTGTTGAATTTTCGCATTTTTATTTTTGCTGTTAACTTTTTTATTTACCACAACTCAAAGAAAAGTAGGAGCCGTTGAAGACTAAGAAGACCTTCTTAGGCCCATATTATACTGGCGGTGCCACCGCTGCGGTGCTACTGCCCTGTTTACGCATCTTCAATTAATCACGTTTAAATCAATGGAAAAGCAAAGTTCAAGTATATTGGCGGTGCTACCGCCTTGGCAGTCTGCGTTGCTACGGCGCTAGGCGGTGGTACCGCATCTGGACGCGTTACCACCGCCGCGGTAGCACCGCTTGCAATGTATACTGAGCAGTTTCACTGCGGCATTCAAAGTATAAGCACATACACAGACCAGTTTAAAGTAGAAGATATCCCAATACAGCTAATATTTAAATGAATATGTAGCTATATCTTTTTTATATAAAATTCTTAACATAAATTTTTATTTACATAATTTTCTATATACATATATATTTATTTACTTAATTTTTTTTGATACATATTTTTTGTATAGCTTCATTTTTTTTACACAACTTTTTCAATTTTATATATTTTTTCTTTCACTATTGATTCCCCATTAATTTTGAATCAACATTCAATTTCTATTAAAACTCTGTTATTTATAACGGGGAAAGTACACTGGTTTTAAATATCTAGCGACTGTTGGTACGTTAAATAACGTGGTATCAATCATTCTTTCTACATCTCGCTATTGCATTATTTCGGATGTTATTATTAGGTATATTTTAAGGTATCTCCAAATGCAAAAATTATATTTTTGTGATGGTAAATATTCATATTCCTTCATTGTTTCAATATATTCATATATAATCTCATATAATTCATTCGGCTATAAATTGAACATGTTCGGTTATTTTATTGATCACAGTTCACGCCAAACACCAAACGTTCCGATGCTCTAAAAGTTAGCTATTTATAAAAAGTTAGCTTTTATGAAAGCTTAAAGTTAGCTTTCAATAAAAAATAAAAGTTAACTTTTTATATTGCTCTAAAAATGAGCTTGTAGTATAATTAAAATAATCGTTAATCTTATAGAGCTGTGCATACGCCGCGTTCTCACTGCCCAGTATACTTTGCAAGCGGTAAGAACGCGGCAGTAACGCCACGTTCTCACCGCCTAGTATACTTTGGATTTTAAGAGGCAGTAGCACCGCGGCGGTGGCACCGCCAGTATAGTATGGGCCTCAATGTTCTGTGCTTCAACCCGTAAAAATCATTCTTGCACACAATTGATTTTAAGTAATATGATAATTTAAATGCTAAAATATGTTAATTATAATGCTACTACCTAGGCAACAAGTATTATTACGGGGATATTAAAGGGAATTATAGTCCTGTCGAAAAGAGAAGATTTACACTAGCTTACATAAACATATAATTTCATCAATGTATAGGAAATCTTTATTGTCAATGTGCCGCCAACTTTACAAAATGGAACCGAAACAGTCCTGTACAGAGAAAGTCTGTTTGTAAATTTGAGTGTTTATAATCATCTTGTTCTTTTATTATTACTGTAGTTTCAGGAACTATCTAAATTAATTCTCCTATCCTGTCTCGCCCATTGTGATGGGAAAATAAAATTACATTCTTACTCATCCTTTAGTAAACTACAAATATTGGAAAGTAGAACTACATTAAATATATGTATTTAAATATGGTTTAGGACATTCTCTATGTTTATGTACTGTTATAACTTCGGGGCATGCCTCGCAATTAATACAGATTTTATGAGACCTCGGTGTTATAAAGTCTTCGCCTTCCTGTATATCATTGAAAAAAGTTTTAAATTTTATTATTTTACTGTTGCCGGTGTACTATGCCTGAGTGAGATCCGTGCTTACTTGAGATAATAGGATATGAGAGGCGGAGAGTTGATTGTGGGCGTGACGGTATGGCTTCAGTATCAAGTGTACCACGATAGTGAGAGTCTGAGTAGCTCTGTGTACCAGTTGATCATGTATGTGAGGCAAATTTGATTAAAGTGGCAGATATTATACAATAAAACTCCTCTATAGTGAACTTCAACTGGTTTACTATACTATAGAGAATTTAAGAGATGAATAGAGAACTTCCCTTTTCTCGACAGACTATAGAAAATATATTATTTCTTTATGAAATAAATTCATTATAGCTACAGGTTATTTTATTTCTGAGAACTCCTAAAATCAGGATAGTTCAGTACATAAGACTTCATTATAGAGGAGCTTTACTTTTATACTGTAAAACTCCTGTTTCATGACATATAACTAATTTATATTGTGACAATGTGTGAGTCGTTTATAGCACTAAATTTATCATACATACATTATTAAGAGCTAGACTACTCCGTATCTTTCCCCTATCGTGGCACACTTGATACTACAGCAATAACGCCACGCCCACAATTATTTCTCCGCCTCTCATATGCCAATATCTCAAGTAAGCACGTATCTCACTTAGGCATAGTACACCGGCAAGAAGGAAATTCATAGCAAATACCATGAATGTTTAATTACCATCATTAAAGGGTAGTTTCTACCTTCATATTTCAGAATATATATCAATAATAAATACACATTAAAAATAAATAAATCTTGAGGATAGAAAGGAACGCTACTACTGAAAGCAGGGCGTTTCGATAGATAATGCTATCGTTTTCAAATAAAAATCTGTAGAGGAACATAACAATTGAAAAATACACTAAGTCTATTGATCATTAAAATTACTAATTAAAAATTGAGATAAGAACTGTCACTATTGTTTAAAATAGGTAGACGTTTAAAAATGTTTAAAATAGCCTACCCAAAGTTCACAAACTTGATATTGAAAGTAAATTTCAATTTGGACCTACTTTTACAGCTTACAATACTTCTAGTTTTAATTTTGCTAAATTTTAGTCCCATTTTTATCAACTTTAACCACTAATGAATAAACTTGCAAAAACTGATATGATTTTAGCAAAGAAATAGTTAGTGTTCTACATTCTGACAATCTTTTTATGTCTTCATTTGAAATCGAAACTTTTTACCAACATACCTCTTGATGAAACAATTAATATCATTTCCATAGTTCAGTTTTTAGTTTTCAGATAGGAATTTGGCTACCACTCTGTCAAATTAAAACAAGATCTCTACGTTCTTTTTAATAAATATTTAATGATGTAACTTTTACATTTGTTTTTACCAATTCATTTACTATAGACTCATTTCTGAATTACAAAGATAAACTTCCTCTCGGTATGCTCTCGTCAGTCGTTTAGATGCGTGCGGTGCACGTCAGAATACGTTGGCATGACGTCACGGCCACTCGACAAGAGGATTGCAGAACATGCAGGGAGGAGTTGTCGAACTAATCGACCAATCCACCTCGCTTCATCTATTAGAATTCACACAGAGAGTACTTGCGACTCCAAATCAATATAGATGATTTTATAATTTTGGTAGAGCTAACAATTTTAATGAGTTAAGAATATCAGAATCACTTCATATTATTAAACAGCAACATATTTTAAACAATAGTGGTAGTTCTTATAAAAGCCTTTAAATTTTATCTGAATTTTTTTAATTAGAAATTTTAATGTTCAATAAATCTTAGTGTATTTTTCATATTTTATGTTCCTTCACAGATTTTTAGTTGAGAATGATAGCTATGTCTATCGAAACGTCCTGTTTTAAATCGAAATGATACCCTTCAGTACTAGTGTTCTTCTTTATACCTAGACTTAAAAAGCATTATTCCTACTAACTTTTTATAATGAAGCATTTCATGGACAAATTTTCCGCGGACGAAATGTCCGTGGAAGAATTGTCCGTTTGACAAAATGTCCATGGAAAAATTGTCATCTGAACTGATTGAATCTAAATTTTCCCATCAATTCATCAATCCAAATTTCTTTTCGAATAGGTAAAAGAGAATCACGGAAGATTTTGATGACACGTTTTCTTTTCTGCAAGAACTTATGTTACATTCCATGATACATAAATTGATGTCACCTGCCCCACATCCATCTGCTTCATTAGATCATAAAACACAAATATTATATGATCTGATAGATCTGATAGATATAACAGATGAAGATCAAATTCTTTAAATCATACGACAAATTATATATTTTCTTCTAAAGAAATATTCTCCCACCAATTCTCACATCAAACATTACCGATGGTAGGATAGAAGTAGCTTGTTACATTGTTAAGGGGATCGTCTCGTGCGTTTGCTAGCTAGCTACCAATAATACTCGTCTGATTGAGCTGAGATTTTGACATAAGGTGTGGAATGCTCCAAATCTTTGAAGTTGGTCATGTAAATTTTTCATTTTGGGGCACCTCTCCCTCGTGGGGCTAAAAAACCTGTTCCCACCCAACGAAAAATCTATGGACTCAATGGGGGTTGGTCCTTCAAATTTTTTTAGAGAAGCCAATAAGTTTAGCTCAAAATTACCTAGATCATCTAATGACCTTTTTTCACCTTTTTATTTTATATTTTCGAATACAAAAAGTTTGAGATCGAAATTCAAAGCTTCTATAAATTTTTCTATAAGACCAACCCCCATTTTGTCCATAGACTTGGCGCGAGTGCGATTTGATTAAAAAAGTAACCGAAATAATGGAGTAAACCAAAAAAAAAAAAAAAGTTGGAAATTATAAAAACACAAAAAACTCAAAAAAATAAGCAAAAAAAAGGGAGCTTTTCGTCTCTGTCAGAGAACTCAAAGGTCCCCCAAGCCAACGAC
Source organism: Caprella mutica (assembly GCA_947561585.1). Taxonomy (NCBI): domain Eukaryota; kingdom Metazoa; phylum Arthropoda; class Malacostraca; order Amphipoda; family Caprellidae; genus Caprella; species Caprella mutica. The sequence continues at coordinate 53,069 of CANNZV010001371.1, forward strand.
GAAGCCATCTATCAAAAATGGGAGGCTGAGCCCATTTTAACAGGGGAGGGGTACTGTGGCACACCCTAATTTCACCCCCTCCACACTGACTTAAGTTGTCACAGCAAAATGAAACTTTTGTACGTTTTCTTTGGAATGTTTACTAGGGAACTAAAGTAGAAAATAAAATCGGTAAAAGTTGCAAGAAACCACTACACGATCCCCTTAAGTCTGGAATGTATATCATGGATTTCAAAAGATATAAAAATGAACAATGGTATAAAAAAGTTCCATGTTTGAAATGGAACAATAAATCCAAAGCTAATATAAGATTAGCTCATTCGAACTTAACATATTTTGAATCTTTATATGCGTGAATTATGTGATGAGAAATTTGTATGATTTAACAATGAATTTGTTATATACTCCTATATTTATTTATTAAAATACCTCATTAATTTGTAGCTATTCCATCCTAAACACTCTTAAGTAATTTAGAGAACAAGTAGTCTGATTTCCGCTATACAGGGTGGCGCAAAAAAAAAAAAGGAAACCCATTTTCAAATTAGATTATTTTACGAACTATTGAAGTTAAAAAAATTCTAAAAACATAGTTTCATATTTCATGAAAATTTGTTAAGCTCATGACTAAAATTAAACATCCTGCAGAGATTTGAAAAAATATAAATAAAAAGGGCTTGCGCGAGGACGAAAAATACGAAAGACTTCATAATAGGTAGTATAATTTATTTCCATATAGTATAAATAATTTTTTTTCATTCAATTAGCACTTTCATTCATGGATATACTTCTTCATCACCAATCACGATGTCTTCTCCATAACGAGCATTTTGATAAATTTAGACAGTGCGGTAAATCATTGCATGCTTCTTGAAAGGATGATATCTCAAATCGTGTTTAACAATTCGGTCAAATGTAGTAATGTCTAATTCATTCATTCTGATTGATATTTTTGAATTCTCAATAATTTACTCATGAATAAGATTAATGTTTTCATGTGTTCATTCAGTTCTGCGACCTAATCTCTTTTTGTTCAAAATTCAGTGTTTAAATAACTTGTCACAACAAATACTCTGTTCTTTTGAAAGCTGCATTTTGAGGAATCGAGTAAGAGATACAAATTATCGGCTAACTATTGTTATTAAAGATATCAGTTTTATATCAAACATCAACTCTCAAATGATAACTAAGGTTTTTATTGTCTTTTATTTGTTACAGAAAATAATATAATTAAACGTTTTTACATTCATATAGAATGAATTATACCTATTGTTATTTTTTTCTTATATTTCGTCCTCGCGCAAGCCATTTTTATTTACCTTTTTTTTAATTCGCTGCAGGATGTTTAATTTTTGTCGTAACTTTAACAAATTTTCACGATAGATGCCAAAAAAGAAAATTTCTAGCTTCAATAGTTTGTAAAATAACAAGTTTGAAAATGGGGTTCCTTTTTTTTCGCCACCCTGTAGTACAGTGAATAACGTGACCGGTAATTTGATCCCTGGTAATTAGACCACCGGTAATGAGATCCCCGTTATTCAATTCTTGGACGTTATTTACTTCTTATTATGTTTATTTCGCCGCCGTATTTTACATTTCGCACTATTTCATATTATTAATTAATTTCATTATTAGATTTGTTCCGTTGAACCAAATATTAATTATGAAGAGAAAAAAGGGTTATAATAAAAAAATCCATATTTAGTCAAGTTTTCGATTTTTCCAAAAATTCAATTTCAGGAAAACCTAAACCTTAATTCTACTATAAGAATACAAAATTCTTCTATCTAGGATACAGAAATGAGTAAATATCACTAATATTACAATTAATTAAATAAACAAATGAACTCGGTAAAAAGCTTTATACATTTAAAAGAACGAAATCATTTTCAAATGAATAATTCTGTAGAACCCCTTTGTGAATTTTATTTGGTCTTCTGTTCATAAATAAAATTAGATTCCAATATCCTAAATCGTAACTATTGCAGTTTGATAAAATTTTGAAATCATTCTCTAAAATCTGATGGTTATGGTCATGTGAATGGTTTATAATTTTGCTATTTTCTTGATTAGATGAAACATTATACGGGGTTTTGAAGGAAACCCCTCTGTGTCACTTGCGGACAGTGCTCCGCGGCCTACATAGGCGAAAAAAGTAAACAGTTAAAAGTTCGAGTTTGTCAACACAGAGGGGTCTCCTTCAGAAACCTCTTTAATGTTTTATCTAATCAAGAAAATATCAAAATTATAAACCGTTCATATGACAATAACCATCAGATTTTGGATAGAATGATTTCAAAATTTTATCAACCTGCAATAGTTACGATTTAGGACATTGGAATATATTTTTGTTTATGAACAAAAGCCCCAATTAGATTCGCAATGGGCTTCTACAGTATTATTTATTTTAAAATGATTTCTTTCTTTTATATGTATATAGATTTTTACTGATTTGTTTATTTAATTAATTGTAACATTAGTGATATTTATTAATTTCTGTATCCTAGATATGTAGAAGAATTTTGGGTCTAGGACATTTCGTTCAAGGACATTTCGTCCACGGACATTTCGTCCACGGACTATTTGTCCACGGACATTTCGTCCAACGGACATTTCGTCCACTGACAATTCGTCCACGGACATTTCGTCCACGAATTGTTTTTTTTTCTATTTTAAAGTGTATATGTGTTATATTTCACAATATTTTTCGCTATTATATTAATAGCCAGTTATTATTATAGTGAATTATTCCCAACAATTTCATATGAACACATAAAAAAATATTTACCTATCGATTGCAGTCATGAATTAGACATGATGAACGGTTTTACTGTATCTTTAAATTATATACCTCCTTCAATATTTTGCATTAGTTAATGAGTTATGAGTATTTAAAATATGGAACTGAAATAACAGTGTACTAACGAGACTAAATATGTTCGGAAAGGAAAGAAAGAGAATATATAATTATAATAGAGGTTAATAATAATGATATATATGGTTTTATTATGAATTCGAAAATATGGAACAGTCTAATAGCATGGACGTTTTTACGTTTAAATAAATAAAGGCAACACTAAAAAGTACCAATATCTACCTAATTCTTTTATAACATAATTTATTATCAATCACTTTGTTAGTGGTATATTATGTACTATCAGAGAAAAGAATCTCCGCATGATATGTATACATACTGTATATCTCACATCACAGTTTCCTAATTTCCCATTATTTTCAAATCATACATATTTGTCATCGAATACACAGACCAAATTTAGAATATCTACAAGCATTACAAATTTACAATTAGTGTCGTTAATTTTGGAAATAAAAAAATAGCAAATTGTCATAGAATCATTAGGTACGGATACACTTTTTTCGACTGTACATGTATCATGTATGTATTTTATTTAATCACAGTTAAAAATAATGTGTCATGAAAAATTAATTTCTGTACCAATATTTCTTCTAATAACCTAATCTGAGTAATAATATTGGTGTTCATTGTAATTTTTGTTATTATTTTATTTTCAATGTTCATATACTCTAATAACTTCGAGACATGCCTCGTTATAATTACAGATTTTATTAGACCAATGTGAAATAAAAGCGATTCCTGCCTGTATATCATTAAATAAAGTATTCAGTTTTATTATTTCACTGTTGCCGGCCAGTAGGAGCATGAGAAGAAGATTGCAATAAGAATTAAGGCAAATACTTAAAATTTCTAATTACCATAAAAAAGGGTGTTTTCTACTTTCATATTGCAAAATATATATAAATAATGTTCAATATAAAATTTATACACAATATAAATATAATACAAAATAAAGCATTTCGTGGATGAATTGTACGTGGACGAAATGTCTGTGCAAGAAGAATTTTGTATTTATATATTAGAATTAAGAAATATTTAGGTATTCCTGAGGATGAGTTTTTGAAATATCGCAAGCTTGAAGATATATGGATTTTTTTTATTACAACCCTTGTTTTTCTCTTCATTATCAATAAATTGCATATTTCATTTTGTCAAGTTATTCACCCTATTTTCCATTTCTTCCAAATCTTTCAAATATTAATTATACAATATGTACAGAACTTGGTATCTTCAATACAAAAGATTTTCTGATGAATTTGTACCTAATTTTTCATTATTTTGAAATAAATTATTCCACATTTGAAATAAATTATTTATTATATGTAGTTATCTATACAATAATAAGAGCCCCGTTTGTCCGTATGTCCGTGTGTCACACTTTTATTAAGAAATACATATTAAAAGGAAAAGCAAATCTTTTGTGGCAGTATCATGACTACGGGCTACAATAATATTGACAATAATTTTTATTTTATTTTGGCTTTTGAGAGACAATTTTTTTGTTCAATCAGAATATGTTTATTAATAACACATTCTTGCATTCGAATACAATTGAGATTCAATAATATACAGGTACTGTACTAGTTTGAAAAAAATAAGCACAATTGATTAATAAAATAATATCAAATCATTGGAACAGCAATACAAGTAGTTAATAATACAGGGTGACCCACAAAAAAGTGTACCCAACTTTGAATTTATATAAGATTATTATCTCTATTTAGTAGATAGAAAATAGTGAAAAAATAAATAAAATTAAGAATTTTATTATTTATACATTCATCTATATTCTACCAGTGACTGCTTTTCATGTGCCTATACCGTTATAGGGAATTAAATGAAAACTTCAACACAGTTCAAAGAAAGACAGTTATTAATAGTTACTAAACCGAATTAACTTCTGTAAACCAAGTGGTGAGTCAGTGGCCAAAATAATATCGCGTTGCGGGACGCTAAAATCCTTATTTTTGGGTCACGTGACTGACGACAATCTAGCGTCAGTTTAATGGAGAAATGATATAACTGAAACAAAATTAAATGGAGAAATGATATAACTGAAACAAAATAAGGTTTTTCACCGTCTTCCTTAGCGTCTGCGATCACTCCAACACTTCCTCTCTCTAGAGTAGTTTATCATAACTCTATGCTGTAGACTTTAAGTTATATTAATTCAAACAATATGAATGGTGATCTTTGGTGTTGCACACGTCTTATCCCTAGTAACCTAGCCCTTAAAAGTTTGCTCACTATCCTAGTGACTGGTCCAGGCGCGCCAGTCCTCACTAAAACTGTTATAAAATCTCAACAAATTGACTTTTCGATATTTAGTCTTTATAAAAATCTTCATCTGATATTTACACATCCATTGGTATACGCAAAAGAATAGCTACTAATTTAGAATACAATTAACAAGCAAAGATGGATATTTCTTAGATTTTCCAACTATTTGCTTAAAAGCCATTTTCTTCACCTATCAATAGAACCCTAAACACTTTCAGAAACATGAATAAAACTTGATGAAAATTGAACTGTTGATGGAGAAGGATTCAACAATGAAAATGATGCCAGAAAGAAAGATGTACCTTCAATAGTTTTTGGAATATACTGACTTAAAGTTGTATTTCGGGTTTAATAAATGCTCATAATATGAGTATCTTGCCTTTTATCACATTATTTTTTGTATATTCATATGTAACTATGTTGAAAAGTGAAATATAGGAAAAGACAGCTTCCAATTAGGTTTGAAAATAAAATTATTAATATTTTTTCATGAGGACTGGCGCGCATGGACCAGTCCCTATGTTACTAGGGTTAAGCCTCTTTCACACGAGTGTGTTTTCCATACCGCTGCAAAATAAAAGCTGCACGAGGAAATCACCCGAGTTTTCACACATGGCGTTTATTTCTAAGTTAGATCCTGGTCTGTGCTTTAACCATACACACTTAATACAATAACTTATAACTTGCAGTTTCCAAGTTATATAACATGGAAAGTAAAGTTATTCTCACTACATCTCGCTATAGCATTATCTCTAATGATATCATTAGGTTGTTTTATGATATCTTCTATTGTAAAAATTATATTTTATGGCGGTTTGGAGGTTTATTCTCATATTGTTTCAAAATATTCCCATGTAACTCCATACAACTCATTATCACATATTTTGGACATATTTAGAACATGGACCCACTATTGTTTTGATTTTCACGCCAAAAATTTACCCATATATGACATATTGCATTTTAGTTTAGGGCAACTCTAGTATCGAGAATGTTAATAGGATTTGTAGGCTACAACTGAGGTTTGCAAAGATACTTTACAAGAGAGGTCATGCTAACTCATTCTTTCAGTTTAGCTTGCTGTCCTTCGAATCTCTTTTTAAATATTTCGTCTATCTTGAAACTGTATCAGTTCTATAAAATGAATTGACATGATTATTTTGGGAACATAGTTGGTAATCTTATACCAACTCATGATTACAGGACTCGTTTCATGTACCATAATATAATATTTCAAGAGTTGTAGGTTATTATCATAATCCGATTCCAGCATATAAGTAATTTATTAGAGTAAAGACAGTAATAATAAAGGTATTGTAAGTAACATGGATACAGGGCATATGAATAGATTTCCTAATTAATAGAATAAATAATATGAATATTACATCTCTCCCCTTCCTCATTTATGAAATCAGTAGGTAAGGCGATCAGGAGGTTTCGTTACTCTAGTACTTCTCCTAATTTCTTGATCCGCACTTTCTAGTTATTCAGGTTCTAATTCAATTTCAGGTTACATAGTATTCTCTTCTAAGGTAGAAGAATTTTCAAGTTATTCAGTTATTAATTCTTAATCCGATTCCAGCATATAAGTAATTTATTAGAGTAAAGACAGTAATAATAAAGGTATTGTAAGTAACATGGATACAGGGCATATGAATAGATTTCCTATTTAATAGAATGAATAATATGAATATTACACATGATAACATTTTGCTACCAACATCTAGACTATCTCTAACTCATAGGAATTTTTTGTTTATTGCTATAAATCTTTGGAATTCACATCCACCATGCTTGAAAGAAATAAATTCCTACAATATTTTTAAAGCTAACATTAGAAAGTATTTTTTAAGTAGCTGAAATATTAAGGTACAGCTATTCCCAATTTGTATATTCAATGAAGTATATTTTTAATGCTTGATGTAATGGATAGGTCTTTTCAACATGCGGGGTGAGAGTAGTCTTCTTTCTGTCTTGTTAGGCAAGGTGAAATGAACGGTGGTCTCATCCCTACTGTGGTCGGGGTCGTCCCCTGTTTGGTCGGGTCAACTCGAGCCATTCGCTTTACTTTCAGGGTAAGAGTTCTGGTCACCGTGATATTTTTTAAACAATATTTAATTAATTCATATTTAATGCTCTTAATGTGTATTTTCCTTGTGTACTAAATATATTAAATGTATTTTTATGAACATATGAAGTGTAAAGTGTATAGATGTCTATAATATAGGTTTGAATGTACATTGTACAATTTTTCTCAATTTAAAAATAAATTTCATATTCGTTACTTGAATTTGCCCGATTTGCCAATGATGGCGACTGAAAGGGCTTGATTAGATAAGTCTAATTTTAATTTCTTGTTTAACTCTACTCGTTGTAAATATTTTACTATGCCAAACCCATGTATAAAATCTTTTCAATAAAAAAAATGAAATATTCCACTGCAGAAAATGGGAAGAAATATGGCTGTCTGTTCAATATTACTCAAAAAGTATGATTCATTAATCTTATAGAACTGTGCATATTTCTGTAAGCTGTTTCAATCAATAGCTAGATTCTTTTGACAGATATCAAATCAATTAGGTACTGCATTCACATGTAGTTCTCACACCAGCATTCGAGTGTCACAGGTACATTTAGCCTTTAACTTTTTTATTTGGGCAGCTATGAAGGTTAAACTTATACAATGTTTGAACTATATCAATACTGATTATATGATGCAAAAATATCGTTAATTAATGAAATTTGAATTAATAAAGATCATTTTCATGTCATGAAAATCGTATGCTAACTGTAACAAAAATGTACATAGTTATGTAGATTTTTGATCCGCTATCGTTCTGTTATGTTAACTTCATGATTGTTTAATGACCAAGTAGGGGGGGGGGGGCATATCGGTATATTTATCAAAAATAAACTGCAAATGTACCTGTGACACCCGATCGGGTTTCTCATGTACATCATTTTTCGAAGTTTTCTTTGCTTATTACTATAATTCAAATTTCAATTAATTGATGTTATTTTCAATAGATATTATCGGTATTAGTTTAGTTCAAACATCATATAAGTTTAAACTTCATACCTGCCCAAATAAAAAAGTTAGAGGCCACTTGTACCCGTGATACCCGAATGCGGGTGTGAGAACTACATATGAATGCATTACCTCACTCTAACAAATATTTAAATTGGTATCATGAGAGATAGATATAATATAATAATAATCAAGTGAATGATTAATTCGACTTGTTACATAACAATTTGAATTAATTATTCACTTGATTATATTATACTTCTCAAATCCTCGTAAAATTGGAAAGTCTACATTATTGGTCTTTGTTAATCTAGTTAGTGGCATAATATTTCATGCCAAGTGTCAAAAACTACACTGAACCCAATGGTAAACTAAACTATCGGCATGAATTTTATACTGAGTTTTTAGAAATCAGACGCTAGGCATCATTGTTAAATTTACACCCTGTTTCAGAAACGCTACGTATGAACAGAAGAATGTGTTTTGTATGTCCGCAAAGATTAGTTTTTTTTTCTTCATGTAGCTTCTACTTTACAGCGGTATGAGAAAACCACTCGTGTGAAAGTGGCTTCAGTGAATGAATGCATGTGGCAGAATGAATACATGAAAAAATATAGTTTTTCAATTTTACTTCAATTCTATTATTTATCTACTTATAAATAATAAATTTAGAAAAATTCAAAGTTCGGTACACTTTTGTGTGTGTCATACAGTATAGAGCAGAATATGCCATTATTGTTGTCAATTTTTTATTTTATGATAGAGCATAATATTTATTTTATTTTATACTTTTTATTTTAATATAACATCCGTATCCATTGGTCAAATTACCGGGGGTCAACTTACCGGGAATCAAGTTTCCGGGAGTCAACTTACCGGGGATCAGAAAACGGGGACCAAATTACCTGGGGTCAAATTACCAGTATTCAAATTACCCGGGGATCGAATCACCGGGGATCAGATTACCTAGCACCACTGAATAACAACCAGTGTGTTTCCCTATCCTGATTATCCTGATCTGCCTAAATAATAAATGCTGAACTACCTTGTGAATACACAACTCATATAATTTAGGGATACCGAAAGTTAGACTATCAAATAAGGAAAAATTTCAAGATGGAGAATCCTTAGAAAACCTCAGACATCCAGAAGAGGAAACTAATAGTCTAATTACCAATCTATACTTGAGGAAAACAGAGTGTTAAGTTATTCCTGTTGGGTAGTGAATACTAATATTCAGAAACTGTTTCAACAAATGCTGCCTTCTATATCATGAGTTGAGACCAAACTTTTAGTTTCAATAGAATGTTTTGATTGGAGGACAACAACTGGTGAACAACTCGTACATGCAACAGTCACAGAAATCTAATTTCAACTTGAAAATACAGTTTTCGGCTTCCCTTCTTCCTCTGATATTTCCTAACTTTCCTCATGAAGAACCAAACTTTGACAAGTAAGTTCACACTCGAGGCTCTGGAATGCTCTTGAACTTCACTTGGCGTCAGTTCATTTTAGTAAATTTCAAACTTTAGGGAATTTAATTCAATGTAAATTTTGTAACAAATTAAGTGTCAAGAAACTGTATCTTGAAATTAAATCTTTAGATTTAATTTTAATTATATTGGGCATATAAAGCTTTACTTCTTTAGAAGTACAACATACGAAAACACTCACGATTTATAATTGCGTATCCGAAAAAGAAAAGTTCTGATGAATTTAAATAATAAGAATATATGGCGGAGTACATTTAATATTAAATGAATTCATGCTCTTAAATTCCACAGAGATATTATTAGGCTTCAATTATTTTATATAAGCATAATCAGTAGTCTTTAGATATCAAATAAATGGTGCCCATGATGAGGTATTCTGTGTAGCTACCAGTAGATAACTTAATTTTATTGATGTATTTTATTAAATATGCATTAAATAAAGATTAATAAAGATGAATATGCATTGAATAAAATATCAAAAATTGATCCAACAGATGAATTTATTGTGTACATACTTGAATAAAAACTGATATCATGTTAATTGATATCTATACAGACTCAAGGATCTATAAAAAATATTACACAAAGTTTGTACTTTCGCCAAGATATTATTCCCCCATAAAGATCATCTTATGTTAATTGTCGTGCGCGGAAAATTGGCACTGGGAAGATTGCCCTCGGGAAAACTGCCACTGTGGGAAAATTGCCAATGGGAAGATTGCCACCGGGAAAATTGCCACTGTGGGAAAACTGCCACTATATAATATATCAACAATAATAATAATAATAAAAATAATTTATTCAGAAAAAAGTTTGTACAAAGATATTATAACGGTTACAATATAATTTGCTAAACAAATTCTGATGCCCTTCCAGGTACCCTAAAATAGGGTATTATTGGGCAGTTTATTTATTGTTGAATTTCTATTAAAAACAATACAGCATATTAAAAGATAATCCTACATAAGAATACAATATAATTAAATTTAAGCATTATCATACATCAATTTTTTAAGTTCAGTTTTGAAATCTTTACACTGGCTAATGTTCCTCAGATTTAGGGGTAGTTTATTCCACTCCAAAACGGCATTGTGGAAGAATTGGTTTTGAGTAACAGTTTTCTTCAATTGAGGTATATTTAAATTTTCATTTGTATGAAAACGAGTTTGATGCGCATGGACAGGGGATAGTTCTGAAATTTTGATGTGAAAGTAACTACTGAAGTTATCATTTATAAAATATTTATGGAAGTACAAGAGAATATTAAAAACAAAGAGTTCACTGAATGGGAGAGGCTGTCGTATAGCCTGTGGTGATTTAGAAATTAATTTCAAAGCAGCATTTTGAACTTTAGTGATTCTCAAGCGATTAGTAATACCACAGCCTCCCCAAATAGCTATACCATAGGTAAGAAGTGACTGAAATAACGAGTAATATAACTGTTTCAAAGCTACAGGCGGTAAAATATTATACATTCTCCTCATGATACCAGATACACAAGACAGCTTTCTAGTTAGGTAGTTCACATGGCTACTGAAATTCAACCTATCATCAAGATAAACTCCCAAAAATTTAACACTTTTTTCCTGAATGACAGGATTGTTACCAATAGATATGGAAATGTTGTCAGTTCCAGTGCGTGCATGGCTGAATAACATGAAGGAACTTTTATCCACATTAAGAGATAATCTATTTGCCTGAAGCCACACGTTAACCTTGTCCAACTCCATGCTAACATCTCGACACAAAAGTTGGAGATCATCACCTGACATATAAACGGTTGTGTCATCTGCAAAGTGCACAAATTCAAGCTTATCTGAGGACTTACACATGTCGTTGACATACAATGAAAAAAGATACGGAGAGCTGACAGATCCTTGCAGAAGTCCTATGCTCAGTGTTTCTGCACGTGATTTCACTCCTCCCACATCTACGGTCATGCTTCGATTAGTCAAATAGTCATCAAACCATCTAGATACTACTCCCCTAAATCCCAACATTTCTAACTTTTTAACCATTATCGACCTGTTTACCGTATCAAAGGCTTTACTTAAATCCAAGAATACGGCTATGGTATGAAGTTTCTTGTCAAGATTGTTAGCACACCTATCTACTATACTTAATATAGCATCAGATGTGCTATACCCAGCCCGAAATCCGTACTGTTCCCCACTAATGATCCCCTCTTTATCCAGGTAAGATAACACTCTTGACTTCATCAACTTTTCGATTACTTTTGAAAGTGTATGTAAAATAGATATTGGTCGATAATTATTTACAATCTTTGGATTTTTATTCTTATAAATAGGGACAACACGAGATAGCTTAAGTACATTTGGAAACACTCCCTCAGAAACTGAACAATTAAAAATATCTAAGATTACAGGAGCTAAAAATGAGATAGCACTTTTATATATAAAGACAGGAACAGAGTCTAGACTACTACCTTTATTAGGTAAACCTTTCACAACATTAGTTATTTCTTCAATCGAAGATGGCAATACAAAAAAACGAATTTAACCTAGGTGGAGGCATATAAGACATAGGGTCAACATTAGAGACAGGAATATTATTATCCTGGTCATGGGCCACAGACGAAAAAAAGTTACAAAACAAGTTAGCAATAACAATATATTAACAAACTGAATAAATATTCAATTTATAAATAAAATACCGAACTGAATACATTAATTAAATTCGGTTTTCATGTAAAGAAAATTTTCACTGTGCTTTCAACCTTCATTGACAAGTTAAAATTAAAATTTAAGTAGCAAAATTTTATTTATTATTGAAACTATTGCAACAAGATTTTATTTATTATTGAAACTAATGCAACAAGATTTTATTTATTATTGAAACTAATGTAACAAAATTTTATTTATTATTGAAACTAATGCAACAAAATTTTATTGATTATTGAAACTAATGCAACAAAATTTTAATTATTATTGAAACTAATGCAAAATTTTTCTTTCCTATTAATTTTTTATCATTAATAATCGTATGCATTTTGCAACAAAAATTCAACACCGCTAACCGAAATATTAACTATTTTTTGCTAAACGTAAATTTAGCAATTTATTTATTGATTATTTATAAAGAAAAACTCCCACCTTTACTTGTTTCTAATGTCAGTGTACCAAGAACTAAATAAATAAATATATTTTAATTCTTTTTATTGTATTAAGTTCAAAAAAGAGTTTCTCATCACCCTGTAGCCTAGCAAATAACGTGAAATTTGTAATATTGTAATTCTCTCAGCGTTATTTTATAATAACATTGATATTATACATAAAATAAAAAAAAAGAGTTTTAAGCTTTTGTATAACTTTTTCCTGGAAGGCAGTTTTCTAACTTTTATACTCCTGCTTTTCAACATAACGCTGAAAAAGAAACATATTACCAATTCGAGGTCATTTGTCAAAGTGATTAAAAAAATTCTGAATATAATACAAAAAAATTTGAAATAGTTTGATTGATTCTAAAGTTATATGCAGTTTAATTCGAGATTCTTTTTGCTGTCTATAACATTATTAAGATACTATATATATTTTAATGCACTTGTGAATGAAAGAAAATAACTTGACGACAAACTAGTAGAGTAGAGAACCTATGAATGGTTTAACCTCTTCAGGGAACAATTAAACACATTAAGCTAAGAATTAATTGCGTATCAGCACACTCACACCAACCAAGGGAAGAATTCACTTAGATCGTATAACTTGTCAAAATGAGATGCACACATTGTAAAAATTCTTATATAATAAATTCTTATCAACATTGCATTCAGTACCTATGATTTTTATGTTTTTCGAAAAAAAGGTATGAATTTATATATGTACATGGCAATTTTCCGGATGGCAATCTTCCCACAGTGGCAGTTTTCCTAGAGTGGCAATTTCCCCACAGTGGCAATTTTCCCAGTGGCAGTTTTCCCACAGTGGCAGTTTTCCCAGTGGCAGTTTTCCCGGTGCCAATCTTCCCAGTGGCAATTTTCCTAGCACCGTTAATTGTCTATAAAGATCTTATCATGCCAATAGAATCTACAGATCCTCTCATGTCAATTGTTTATAAAGATCAAATTTCTTTTAAAAATGTTGTCTTAAATTTGCTTCAAGTCTCCAGTCCATTAACGCAGTTTCATGTTCTCTCTATCTTTTTGGCTCAAAGCCAAGGCTTCGTCTCATGAAGAGTTAATTGAACCATTGGGCATTTGTTGAGAGGAGATATTTGTTACGAATGCTCTTTAATATATAAACTACATACTAGCTTCTATTGTTCTCCCTATCACACTTTAAGGGTACAGTTAGAATAATAGTTTTAAATTGGCAGATTATTTGTTATGGTTGATTTAGGTAAAATTTGATCTTATTTTTAGTGTACAACATACCAATTATCCTATGGATTTTTTGCCGAGAATGTACCACCAAGAACGATAGAATATAAAATTATATTAATTAGAGTAAATTACGATCTGTTCATCGATAAAATGGATATATAAATGATCGTATGTAGCTGAACTTCTTACATAGATGACAAATTCCATAAAGCCATTTCATTAATACATTGGTGAATTTTCCTTGGGGACTGGACAACTTGCCACCGGACACCTCGCAGTCGGACAATTCGCCGTAGACAATTCGCGGTGAGGTCAACTCGCCGCTAGGACAATTCTCCGCTAGGACAACTTGCCATGTGATTTATGTTTTACCAACGTATGCACCATTTATATATAAAAAATAATATAAATATAAACTATGTGTTGTCAATTAATTATCAAATTTTCTTAGCTCTTTGATAATGTTTTCTTTTCTATTTAAAAAGTTGAATGAAATGTGTTTTTTAGATAAACATATAATCTAAACTATTATAAACATAGTGTATGTTGTAAATTAATAATAAAATTTTATGCTAAGTATTATGCTAAGTATAGGAAAGGAAACCAGTTCTGGTGTCTTTAACGTTTAATGACCTTTAAAATCACTATAACTAGCACATCAGTGCAAATAAAAGGTTATGTAACTACGAGGTCTTAGATTTTTGTGTTAGGTAAACTAATAATTGTTACATTTTCTATCACCTCTTCATTTTCCTCTTCTATTCATGAGTGAAGTAACCGGTGCTTCTGACTTTTTTCATCTCATTCCTTGGTAAGTGATTACATCCACGAGGTAGCTTTGCTGCATCCATGGGCATTGTATCGGACTGGTGATTGGTGCTTTTGTTCAAGGAGCCACTTTACTTTTTGACTTCTTCTTCCTGTCCCTTGTATTTAATTTAATTTTGACGTCAACTACAAGGACCTTCCTTTCGATGCAGTCGTTAAATCCTCTACTAAATTTAATTTAATAACCCTAAAATTTTTGCGTCCTGAAATATTCCAACAGAGAAAATATGACAACAAATGAAACTATAAATTGAAATAATGAAATTTGTCAACTTCTGTTTTACGTCAGTCTTGAGCGTATAGAAATAAATCTTTGTTAAAATTTATAATATTTTTAAATATAAATATATGATGTTAACGGCTGTATACCGTAAATCACGCGGTCGAGTTGTCCTCACGGCGAATTGTCCGCGGCGTGTTGTACTAGAAACACATTCCTTGCAAAGTTATAATGATAATAGAAGAATAAAAGGGACCAATACAGAAGTATAACCGACATATATCATCATGTATCTCAACAGGACTTCAAAATAAATTAAGTTGAATTTTCAAAATATCATCTGTGTTACAACACAGTACTCCTATGTTAACAATCACTTTCCAAGTGCTGTGAGCTAAATTGAATGCCAAAGTAGTGAGAAGTTTCCTTATTATAATTTTTAAAGTCTATTCTGATCAAGATATATACACTCTGTATTATGTACGTTGTATCTGTTATTCAATATGTCTTCTCACTTCATTAATAACTTCATGATGATTACGGAAAATAATTCTCATTTTATAAAATTTTAATTTTTTAAAAAATTAAGGTAACGTCGTTAAGAACTAAACAGCGGACAAAATATGCCTCTTTTTGTAGTGATTATTTTTAAATTATGACAATTATCTTCCATGTTTTTCAAGCTATGCAGCGGTTATGTCAGTCATCATTATCTACCAATTTAGACCTGGGACGACGAACATAGGCCCGGTCCTATTTTAAATATTGATGCATAATTTGAAAACAAATTGAATTAAGTTGCTGATACTTGTAACTTTCATTATCTATGATGTATTTATGTATCGTATAAATATCAGTGAAAATAATGCAGCATAATTAGTTCTATTTTCTTACATCATTTATGATAAAGTGGGCTTCCGGAGCCCGAATGAAGTACAATCGCTGCTGTGCCACATTTTGCATCACACTAGTAACGTAACTTAGGAGAATATTAGTAAATTCTTCAATAATTTTATTCTCATATTTTTGGATACTCAGATCGTTTAATTAACTACTCTTTTTCGACAGTTTAACAATGTCAAAGTGGCCTTAACATTTTAATAGTTTTAATAGAAAAAATGGGAAAAAATATCATATACATAATTGTATAATTAATATTTATGTGAATTATAAATACTGTTCAAAAATTCATTTATTATCACCAAATATTAAAGTGCGATATTCTACTGATAGAAATGTCTGTCAGTTGTTTGGATATGTTATTTTGAACTAAAGGTATTACGAATGATTGTTACAGTGAATATTAATTGTAGTTATTTTGAAATAATTAATGATAAGTGATAATATAATACTTCAATAGTCTCCTTTTACAATCTGAAATAAAATACATTTTCATGAGATTATTATCTGAAAGCCTCTTTTCTACATTGTTATTACTGAGAAAATCCCATCGCATTGAATATAAACTTTGCAAATGGCAGGTCCTCTATTATTTTTCATCACGATCAATATTGACAGGCATTTCTATCAGTAGAAGATCATATCGAAATGTTCACAAAAGGAAAGTGGATCAGAAGCGGAGACAAAGACACCGAGGACCAGAGAGTTGTACTCTTGCCCACTTATTTTTTTAATGATGTACATAAATTAACTTC
Source organism: Caprella mutica (assembly GCA_947561585.1). Lineage (NCBI taxonomy): Eukaryota > Metazoa > Arthropoda > Malacostraca > Amphipoda > Caprellidae > Caprella > Caprella mutica. Next base: position 69,790 of record CANNZV010001371.1, read on the forward strand.
CATCTGTAAACGAAAGAAAACGATACTTTCAGCAGTAACTGCTACTCTTGGCATGAATTAAAAATTCAGTAATTGAATTATCGCGGTGCTTGCCTGAATCATTATCAGGAGACTTAAATTCAAGCTGACAATTTGCTTCAGCTCAATATCATATTATATCAAACGTTCTTTAATATCAATTTCCCATTAAATATTCTTGTCAGTTATAGAAAAAGAAAAAATGAAGTTTGACACCCCGAAAAATTAGATCTGCCCACCCCATTATAACTAATTGTTAAATTTCAAATAAGAGTGTTGTTTTTTGGTATTCCTCATATTTGAAAAAGAGAAAAGATTGTGCGATAATTTCATCTTTATTATTCATTTCATTTAGATAAATAGCATATAAGTTTGGAATATGTTCATTAAAAGCAATTTGAAAATTTGACCTGTATGAATGTTTTATGCTTAACTTTAATATCAGGTCTTGTTTACCTTCGCAGAATGCGGGAAGGTCATATTTCATCGGAATTTATTTATTTATCATCTTATTATTCCCTTTCTGAAAAGGTGTTCGATTAAATTGCCTGAAATTTAGTGAAACGATTGGTCCATGTCCAGTGACCTGCTGGTAGAATTTTGGGAGTGACCCGGTCGAAGGTCAAGGTCACGGTCATTCATAACTCAAAAATTGATGAACCATATTGCATGAAACTTGATGGGGCGATTGGTCAATATACAAGAACCATTTTGTTAGATTTTGGGAGCAATCAGGTCAAAGTTCAAAGATCAAGGCCATTTGTAACTCAAAAAGTATTCAACCAAATTGTCTGAAATTTGATGGCACATTATTAGTTAATGACCAGGAACGATTTGGTAGAATTTTGGAAGCGATCCGGTCAAAGGTCAAGGTCAAGGTCATTTATAACTCAAAAAGTATTGTACCATATTGCATGAAACTTGGAGGGACGATTGATTATTATCCAGTTAGCAGTCTCTTATATTTTGAGAGAGAACGGGTTAAAGCGGAGGCGAAGGTATGCGCACTACCGAGTCTACATAACCTAGTTATCATTATATATCACACTGAACTAAATGTCAGGTCAAGATTATCATTATGCGGTATACTGACCCAAATATCTGGTATTTAATATCATTATGTATACTGACCCTAATATCTGGTAAAAAATATCATTATGTATACTGACCCAAATATCTGGTAAAAAATATCATTATGTGTTATACTGACTCATATATTAGGTTAATATTATCATTGTGTTATACTATCATGTCAAGATTAACTTTATGTGATTAATAATATAAAATTAATAATCAAATAGGAGTTTATTCTGCTAATTTGATTCTTAGATTACGATATGTATATTGTATAGGTTAGAGCTAAAAAGTACTCATTTGAAAATCACCATAAACATTTTAAAATATGATGACTGTAATTATTATGACTGTAATTACTACTATCAAATTATTTATGCGATAATAAACAATCTAATATTTAATTATTGGCACATTGGTATTCTCCATGGCGTCATCCACTATTTCCACATTACTGATATTAACAGGGGAAGCTTCAATTAAACCGCTTCACTCACACTGTATAGTGTATATACAATCCTCAGAAATAGAACAGTGCTCTAAATTTGTTGAAATCAATCGCTTTTCTGATTTTTCTTCGTCTTGGAAATTAAATAACTGGACTGAAAATTGAGATGCCTCTAGAATATTGAAGTAAAAGGAAATTTGGAGATGGAATCGTACGTGCGTTGAGCAGAGTGGGAGACTGATAAACTGAATCATTATCAGATTCTTGATCCCTTTTGATCATTAAAACTAATTTTGACAGCGTACAACTTTCTCTGAATGCATTCTTCATGTTGTAAGATGGTCAATGCCTCCATCCAATTAAGAAACACTATGAAAAAATATAGGGAAATACATTAAATTTCCTATTAGACACGGTGAACCAATCATACTTGAACACTTTAATAAAATTGAAAAGTTACCAACTATAATTCAATGTTATATCAACTCAAGGAACAGGATGATAATTACAGTACTAACTGTAATAGGAAGAAGTGCAAATAATCTAGGTTTACCAACAATCTATCTCTGTATTATATATTAATATTATTATATTAATATCATTAATTAACATAGTTTTAATTTATTCATTCATTCATCTAACATGAAAAAAAAATCGTTTTATACAAACAAATGTTGCAGTTTCTGCTTCAACCTAATGAAAGCCGACCTCAGAGAACATGAACACACTTGCAAAATTTTTGAATACATACAAAATGAAATACTATCGAAGAAAGATGAAAAATGATATATTCAAGTTTACATCATTTCGCAACAGAAAATGCTAAATACAAAGCATTTCTTTTATTGTGAGGCACTATTAAAAAAAACAATGATAAAACACTGTGGATTCAGCTGATAAATAATTTATAGTGTTTGGAATTGAAATTACAGTTGATGCTGGTATCTTAATCGACAATATCGGTATATATTACATAAAGTTGATGGATAACAATAAAAAAACAATGAAACACTGTTGTAGAAATGACTTTTGATGACTGGAAGAAAAGGCACGATAAAGCTAAGTTATGTGCTGCTTGTAAAATTAAATTTATTAATATAAAGATAAACCTCATCATCACGGATGGGAAACTGGTTTATTAAGAATAGTACTAAAGTCGTGAAAGGTAACTATGTAGCAACACTCTGTATCTTATGTAATACACGTTCTAGGTATATTCCACCCTGGTATTTCCCACCCCGGTAAATCTCACCCCGGTATATTCCATCCCGTTTTAATCCACTCCAGGTAAATTCCTTCCATGTAAATTCCACCCTTGTGACAATGCTCATCTGAGTGAAAATAATTTATTTTTAGATGCCCATTCGTTAAATACTACGTAGCCATGAATAAATAACTCAATTAATATCCTAAAACATTTGGACAATATTTGGAGGTAGTTCAAGTCTATTGAAATTTTATCCTTATAGACCAAAAATACAAATGCAAGTTCCTTCTTCTTAACATGAATTTGTAGCATACTGACTTTGATCTGTGGACTGATTGAATTAAATCTGTTTCTATTATCAAAGCTACTAACTTACTAACCATTGTTGAAAGAGTATATGCCATATGCATTAGGAGAAAATATGTTGTTCTAGGTACTGATACTGATGATTGCGGATTAACAATTGATATCATATCCAAGTACTCTCCAGAGACTGTATAAGAGAAATATAATGAGATCTGTTATGTTTATAATTGTCCGATAATTAAGAATAGTATAATTCGTCCATGAAAATTCACTATTGTACCAGATATTATTCTATAAAGGTATCATACTGTAACAAATTATCGTATCCCTTTCTTTTCAGGATGCATTGAATGAGAATTTAAAGATGGTAATTTTAACTGTTCCATCGTTGGGACAAATCCTTCACAATAAGCAAAGATTCTTCAATCATACCCCTGAAAATTTAATGGGAAAATGTCATATATCGACATAAGACAACTTCAAAGACGGCCAAACTATGTTTTCGTTTGATTTGAAGTTTTAGGATAGGTATGATGTCATCAACCTTTAAAGGTGGGGAAAATTGCGATTACGTGCACGATCCTACGTGAATCTTAAAGAGAATATAGTTATTTTATATGGATTTATTGAGATAGTGAAGATTATTTAAGTGAAGATTATTTAATAAGAATACTTTTAATAAGATTACTAAATATATTTTTGGAAATTGAGGGTGAATTTCAGGGAGATTCCACAAGAAACAATCTGATGCTGGTATAATGGGTCATTGGGTTTTGTTTCCATGTCATTGGTGTTAATCAAGTAAACTATATATATAGTTTTTTTAAAGCAACCAAGTATATATGAAGGAAACATTTTATTTTTTAGGATGCGTTTAATCTTAATGAGTTTGACGTGTGTATCCTAGGCACATCTTTTTTTAAATTGCTTCTTATCTTCCATGCCGTTCCTATAAATTTACTGGCATTGCTTGACTTTGTTCCTACATAAATAACAAATATATTTTTGTATTTAAAGGTTAAAAAATATTTACGTATCGGCGTAACTCAGCGTAAATCACGTAATTGAAGAGTAACTTTGATTAGTGATCTACGCAAGAGTTGTATAGTGCTCTACGCGCGTAGATCCCTCAATAATTATGCAGAATAACACCAAATGTAAAGTGCTCTACGCGTGTAGATTACTATAAAAACGGCAAATCGTGACACGTAAAGTGATCTACGCGCGTAGATCACAGGCGTTGCAAGTGAGTGAAGTGAAGAGTGATCTACGTGCGCCAGTGTTATGCGTAGATCATTATTCACTGTATGTGTTACAGCGTGTGAAGAGTGCTCTACGCAAGTTATGTTACGCGGCCTCTGATTGGTTGAAATTCATTTTCTAAAAATATTGCTCATTTATTGAAAACTATTTCAATGGTGGACTGTGATAGAGGTAACTATAAAAAAATCAACTTTTTATTGAGGTTATAAATGTAATAGTTATTGTCAAAATGAATATAAAGTTTATAATGAAAATTTTATGTACGGAGAATTATCATTTTTCTTTCAATTATTATTACATTTACAAATATTTAGTGATAACATGCTTCATAAATATTTATTATTGAAATTAATAACTAGACACCTTGTCAGCTTCTACAATATTAATCTCACAGGAGAATATTTGGAGGGTTGAGAGGTAACTGTGCTTCTAAACAGTATTGTCCATACGATGAAAGATAAAGTCGGGAAAGAACGAACCCAACTATACCTTTTACAGGTCTAGTTGATCCAAATGAAATAATATTTGATCCAAGAGAATATCAATTTTATCAAAGTGAATTTGACTTTGCACCATGTGAAATTGAATTTGATCTTTATGCAATTGAATTTGATCCATGAGAAATAATACTTGATCCAAGTGAAATTATTGAATATTTTATCATTCCGATACCTCACATTTTGTGTCTTTGTCTGTCGGTTGGTTGCAAGAAAAATGTCACGCTTTTAACATTTAATATATAAAAAAAATATTTGTATAACTTATGTGAGATTATGATCGGCACATCATAATTTCTCATTGACTCCTTAACATTTCATTGTTTATCATAATCTTTGATTGCCCACCATAATCTTTCATTGCCCACCAAAATCTTTCATTACCCTCAATAATCTTTCATTGCCCACAATAATCTTTCATTGCCCACAATAATCTTTCATTGCCCACCATAATCATTCATTGCCCACTATAATCTTTCATTGCCAACCATAATCTTTCATTGCTCACAATAATCTTTCATTGCCCACAATAATCTTTCATTGTCCACAATAATCTTTCATTGCCCACCATAATCATTCATTGCCCACTATAATCTTTCATTGCCAACCATAATCTTTCATTGCCCACCATAATCTTTCTTTGCCCTCAATAATCTTTCATTGCCAACCATAATATTTCATTGACAACCATAATCTTTCATTATCCACCATAATCCTTCATTTCCCACTATAATCTTTCATTGCCCACCATAATCCTTCATTTTCCACTATAATCTTTCATTACCCGCTATAATCTATCATTGCTCACCATAATCTTCCATTGCCCACCATAATCTTTCATTGCCCACCATGATCTTTCATTGCTTCACCATAATCTTCCATTGTCCACCATGATCTTTCATTGTCCACCATAATCTTTCAGTACCCACCATAATCTTTCATTGCCCACCATAATCTTTCTTTGCCCTCAATAATCTTTCATTGCCAACCATAATATTTCATTGACAACCATAATCTTTCATTATCCACCATAATCCTTCATTTCCCACTATAATCTTTCATTGCCCACCATAATCCTTCATTTCCCACTATAATGTTTCATTACCCGCTATAATCTATCATTGCTCACCATAATCTTCCATTGCCCACCATAATCTTTCATTGCTCACCATAATCTTCCATTGTCCACCATGATCTTTCATTGTCCACCATAATCTTTCAGTACCCACCATAATCTTTCATTGCCCACCATAATCTTTCATTTCCCACTATAATCTTTCATTACCCGCTATAATCTTTCATTGCTCACCATAATCTTCCATAACCCACCATAATCTTACATTGCCCACCATAATCCTTCATTGCCCACCATAATCTTTTTTTGCCCTCCATAATCTTTTTTTACCCTCCATAATCTTTCATTGCCCACCACAATCTTCCATTGCCCACCCTAATCTTCTATTCATTGCCCATCCAAAAAATGTTTCATTGCCAACCATTATAATCTTTTATGGCCAACCAAAAATACTATATTATTGCCCACCATAATAATATATCATTGTCCACTATAATAATCTCCAAAATCCACCATTTTAATTGGCCTATCAATATATTTTATGATCCCCATTATACATAAAATTTATTTACATAAAATTTATTTAACTAAATACATACAAATAGCTCTTTCCTAGTTCACGTCCCTAAATGAAATAGGGACGTGCACTAGGAAGGGGGTATTTTTAAATCAATTTATCTCAAATTTCATTAAATTTCATCTGATTAAAATATATTGCACAAATAATTATTAATTGACAGAAAAATTAGTATCTTAACTACAAATACAAATAATACCAGAAAGGAATATTTGAATTTGAAATTCAGCAAGCAAATTAAAGAATATAGATTTGGAAAACAGATTGAAATATATATTATATAATATATAGTTTAGTACTATATACTCCTGCTTTTTCTTGAAATGGTTATCAATATGAGAAAATTATTGATTTATGATTATTTCATCCTAGTTCACGTGGAATTACGGTCAGTTGGAATGTTATTCCACAACGTGCAAAAAAGTCTATGGGAGAATGTAACCACATTTAAAAATGTATTTTTTTTTTAAATTATGTTATCATTTTTTTTGAGAATGCGAATTTGAAGAAAGGACTATTAAATAATTGTAGAGTGAAAATTTTTGAACAAAATGAAACGAACCATATGTCTCTATGTCAAATAATGAGAGAGAAATAGGGATTTTAATAAAATTTGAATTTTGCGGGGTTTTTACGGGGGGGGGGGGGGAAGTTAAATTAGTGAGACACTCCCTTCAAAGACTCTATTTTTACATTAAAAAGAAAGAGAAAACAAATGAGTTTAATTCCAAACGTTTGGTAGAATGTGTAAATATGATACACAGATAGACAGTGGTTTACAAAACGCAAGTCCACCACAAGTGACTGTATAAGAACAAACCTATTTACAAACATTCAAGCTTTGAATGACCAGAAAATAATGCAATGAATTACATTAGATGTTAACACGAATGTATAGTATATATTTGTAAATAAAATAACAGTTTATAAAGAAATAGAAGTATACAGTTAAAAACATTATTTTTTCTCTCTGTAATCATACTACCTAGTTTAATTATTCGATTGAAATATTTGTTATTTAAGATTCTAGAATAATCATATCCAATAATAATTAAATGTTAGTTCAACATTTGAATATAATTTGGTTATAGCAATACAGAGACCATTTGACAATGGTATAGAGTCATAGACTATAGCTTTTATTTGCAGTTCTAGGCTCATTAATTTGTTAAACATTACGATAGGTACCTAAAAACTACTGATAGAGGGGGAGGAAGGGGGTGAGATGATGTTTGAGCGTATAATACTATATAGGGATATACAGATTTGGGGAAAATGCATTTTCACAACTATGGTCGTTGTAAAAAAATATTATTGAAATATATAAAATCAAAATCTAGATAAAAAGATGTATTATTGTGACTGTTATTTGAATGACGATTTGTGATATATTGAGTACATTTTATACTGATGAGTGATGACCATTTTACATATGATAGATAGAATTCATGGTTCATACTACCTAGTTTAATTATTCGATTGAAATATTTGTTATTAAATTTAAATAAATATTTTGATATAAGAATATTGATTAGTTATGTACAATTTAGATAGCTGACTAATTAGGGTAAGTTCCGAGTTATCGAACGGTTACATTTTCGAGCACGTAAAATATGTATTTTAATTATTATTTTATACTCATAATAACCTTTTTTACTTGTTCGTAAAACTGGAACCGTTCGATAACTTGGCACTTACTCTATAGATAGGTACAATATTTTTGGTTATTTTCCCTATACGGCTATACTTTAGTAACTTGGTACCTAGTAACAACAGTCTTTTAGTTAAAACTTATGGGATCGGATACCCATAGTACTCGGAAAGTGAGGGGTTAAGGGGGACTGGGGAGGGTAGCACTATGGTTAGTGGCAGGGGGTGTAGGTCATAACCCCCTCCCCCCCCCCCGGTCAGTGGTCACGAAACCCCATGTTTTTTAATCCTTATTTACTTATATTATTTAATCCTTCTCGACACTTTTGTAGTTCATTACTGATTAAACATAAAATATATGTTTAATCATATGTTTCCCCTGCCAGGTCATTAAACTATAGTTCATTTAGTGTAACAAATAAATAACCTATTTATAAATTATAAGTCATAATAATTTGTGTTATTTACCGCTATAGTGAAAATAATTTTTAAAAACAGAATATAATGAAGTTTATATTATTTTCGAACATGAAAGTTTACAGTTTTTATGTTTCAGAAGAATTAGTGTAAACAATGAAGTTAGTACGTATAGTGCAACAGAGTAATAAGTTCCATGGTTGGTACTAAGGAAGGTTAGATATCGATATCTAACCTTATTATCCAACTATTGACAAGCAATGCAATTCCTTTTTTAGATCTCAAAGGCATTGTTACTAGTGTAACTAGTGTGTACACGTTATACCTTCCTGGACACGACACCTCTATAGTCCCGCAGATTGTGTACCTAGGTAAATAACTCGTGCAACTAACTATAGTGTACCTAAGTAACCAAGGGTGTAGGTCATAGGGTATGGTCTCTCAGTTATCTCTATCTAGGTAGCTTCTCTCAGTTATCTCTATCTAGGTAGCTTCTCTCAGTTATCTCTATCTAGGTAGCTTCTCTCAGTTATAACTGCTTAGGTAGTTACTCTCAGTTATTTCTATCTAGGTAGCTTCTCTCAGTTATACCTGCTTAGGTAGTTACTCTCAGTTATTTCTATCTAGGTAGCTTCTCTCAGTTATACCTGCTTAGGTAGTTACTCTCAGTTATTTCTATCTAGGTAGCTCTTCATTTCTTTAACTAGGTAAATAAGGATTAAAAAACAAGGGGGGAGAGGGGTGACCGGGAGGACTTATGTCCCAGGGGGGTAACCGACTAGTGTATCTAGATGACTAACTAATGTATCTGGGTACCTAACTTGTGTATCTAGGTACCTAACTAGTGTAACTAGGTACCTTGGGTGTGTGTGTGGGGGGGGGGGTGCTTATGTCCTACAATCATTCGTTAGGTAATACTAATTCGAATAGTTTTTTCATCAAAAAGATGGAAGAAATACAAATTACAACATGCCTAACTGACTATGAAGCTCATTACAATATATCATCCGAATCTATTAATGTAATAAATTATAAGCATGTAATAGTTTTACTGTATGCTGGATGAGTAGGTATATAACTATCAATAATGTAGTCTTTAAAATTCCATTACCTAAAATATTTTATATATTTCAATATGTTTATATAGGCATATTCATATAGTAATTTTACAATCATTATCTCATTGTTAATAAAATCTAACTATTTTATTTTTTAATTAAAATGTAACCATACATTCGTCTTCTTAATTTCAAGAATGACATCCTAATCTGGTGATGAAAGTTAAAAGGGGTGTCGTTAATTTTTCAATGGGGATATTTCATTCACTCAAGCCAACCAAATGAACTGTTTGTACAAACTCACATACATCTACATATTTAAGCATGCTCATTGGTCAACCTCAGACTCAAAGGAACTAGAGGACCAAAATGAATATTTTTTTTTCACCAATATTTTTTTTTTTTTCACAGTCGTTTATAAATATCAGTCTAAAAATAAATATAAGCACAAAGTTAAATGGATAATTCATTTTTCTCAGTGTAATCATTTACTCCACTCCTTTTCTATTTGTGAAATAGTATGTGTATATATGCAACATCACCTCTGCCTTAAAATTGATTTTTTTCTTTCATTTTTTATTTTTTTATTTCTTCTAGTTATTAGTATGATGCAATCCCTAATTCGATTAAATTGTTTAATGTAGTTTTTGTATCCGCTAGTTTGTTGTACTGCACACTTCATGATTGTTCAATAACCTGACAGGGGGGTTTGTGTATACGTACATTTACGACTCTCATACATATACCCGATATACATATGTACAATCACGACAATAATATATGCGCTTTTAGATTCATTGAAAATGCGCGACAATCTCGAGATTGTGCAAGGTACGTAAAGGGTATGAAGCAGGACCAACAGTGATGTTGGTCAAATATCAACATCAAATACGATAGTTAAAGCTTTACATAATAACTTAGCAGTATATTATTGATAATTTCCGGGCGACGATCGCTGATTGAAGATCGCTGCATGCAAAACGTACCTTTAAGGCCATCGGCTAGAGCTGCTGCGTCTAATAGTAATTTTTACAGCTCCCTTTTATTTGTGGACGGTAAATAAATGAAGCGTTAATAACAGACAAAGTTTGCTGTTAATTGAGGTATCTTTGGTATTGCATTAATTTTCAATATAAATTAATTAATTAATATTAATATATTAATTAATTAATAAATTAAGTGAAACTGACGGTAGTAGAGCGGCTACAGTCGATCGTAGCATTGGAAAGCATTTCGACGGCTACAACTGTATGGCTGTAGCCGCTGCATTGGAAGTTCAACTGTATACATAAGTTGTGACGTGTAGAATAGTGTACACAAGTACGTGACGCACACGTGTAAACTACTGGAAAACATCTTCATGAAATTATGGTTAACTATTTCATATAAGCATTAATATATTAGTCGTTTATTGAATGCATTATGGTAATTCTATGAATCCTTAAGATATAAGATCCAAATAACAGATAATAAAGATGCCATGAGTCACGATGTCACTGTGTATGTACACTTCTAGAAGGGGCGCGAAACCCCCCACCCTCTCCCCCACTCTTGCCTGTGTACGTTCCTATTTAAAGTAATGATTACATAGTAGGAATGGTCAATGGAAAATATAATCATATTGATTATTATACTAATATGAATGGATTTAATACTACCAGTTAAAAATTTAGATATTGGATTTTCGTTGATAATTTATTTAAAATCATGGCGTATGAATAGTGGCGTGATGGGACAACTCTAATTCAATAATTTAATTAATTCAATAAATAGCTCATTACAGGTAGTACCTACTCTATTTTTTCTCCAAAATAGCACAATATTGTCTTCATTGGAATAAGCATAATAATTTCTGAATCACCGAATAAAGTGACAGTTGCAGTTAATAACTTATTTATTTCCTTGATGGCATAGGTACCATATTTTTTTAATAATCAATTTTCCATAAAGTCCTAGTGAATTAAAGTGCATCGTTGCACTCAACAAGGAATGGGGTGGGGTCATTTTATAATAAAATATATAGTTTTACATTTTGTTTAATATTTTAATTGGTGGACATTAAACCAATTATAATATCTAGAAAAAATAATAGATTATGTATTTTAACTTACATGACCGAAAATGTGGAACTATCCGATAACTCGGAGCTTACCCTTTATTCTAAAAAAATATGTTTCTCTTTTTTAATTGCCATACTAAATATTTTATCTTCACAAATATCGCAGCAGTGATCTACATATATTGAAGGGTGCAATAATATTACAATTTCTGAACAGTTAAAATCTGAACTTGTGTTCTTTTTTGCATTCACCGATCAGGTAGCTTTTCTGCATCCATGAGTTTTATCCCATACGGTGGATGTTGATTTTGCTCACAGAGCCACTTTCCTTTCTGACTGCTTCATCCAGTTCCTTGTATTTATTTTCCTTATATCATCAGCGATATGGCCCTTGATTCTAAAGTAGACGTTAAATCCCTTACTAAAATTTAATATTTAATTATTTATTATGCATCACTAAAACAAATACAGTTAGCATTAATTTGAATACATAGTTTTGAATTTATTTAACAAAAATGTACGTATTATGTATTCGAATATCAATCACAATTTTCATTCAAAATCTTTTTACTACAGTGATGATATATGGTGAGTACCTATTAGTATATTACAATTCGATCGATCTATCAGATGATGAGTAAACTGTCTGGAATAAAAATGCTTATATACATACTCAGTATTCCTTCTTTGAATATTGTGATATGAATGAAAACTTGAATTTAATGTTGAGTTACTATAGGACATCACCTATAGTAATTGCAATATATTTGATATTTTTAGTGAGTTATTTTGAAATAATAGAATAGTTTACCTTAGAGCTCAAGATAACGGAGTACGTTCAATAGCCCCCCCCCCCTTCCCCCGGTCATGAGCCCCCTAGGTCATAAGCCCCCTCCCTGTTTTTTAATTCTTATTTACCTAGTTAAACAAATGAAGAACTACTTAAATAGAAAAAACTGAAAGTTGCTAATGTAGCTTGTTGTACCGCTATTTTGTTGTACTGCACACTTCATGATTGTTTAATGACATGGCAGGGGGGTTACATATACATATATTTTATGTTAATCAGTAATGAACTACAAAAGTGTCAATAAGGATTGATTAATATAGGTAAATAAGGATTACAAAAACAAGGGGGGGGGGCTCATGACTAGTTGAGGGGGGGGGGGGGGCTCTTATAACCTACACCCCATGATAACATATTACTTCGGCATAAAAATATCTTGGCGGTATTCAGTGTATAACGCGTGTTCTTTGCGCGGTTTTATTTTGTAAGAATGTAGAAACTAGTGTTTATATTGACATTTTATAAAAAAGCATTAAGGTGGATTAAGGTTAATATTCATAATAATTATTCATGAATGATATCAATTCATAATTTTGATAATGTTTCCCTTTAACTCATATGCTCTAAAAGTTCAATCAGTATGAAAGTTTTGGTAAGATAGGGAAGGTGAGGGGGGGGGGGGGAGGTATATTAAATAATAGCCAGCACACAGGCTCCTACCCGCATATAAAAGCGTCTGCTGGACGCAGACGCATGACCACATGGCCAGAGCAGGGTGCATGAGCGTCTTTCTGACGCAACGGAGAATTAACCCAGACGCATAGGGAGTGACATGCACTAAACACACTGTATCTAAAGTCACCCTGTAGATAACCTAACTAGTCACACTGTAGTCTATTTAACTAGTCACACTGTATTAAACTAGTCACATACAACTCACCATAAAATTTACCAGTCACCAAGCAACTCACCACTCACCATGCAACACACCATACAATTCACAACTCACCATGCAACACACCATACAACTCACCACTCATGATACAGCTCACCATACAACTCACCACTCATGATACAGCTCACCATACAACTCACCACTCATGATACAGCTCACCATACAACTCACTACTCACCATACAACTCACTACCACCTCTACTATCTTACAATAATCTCATTGATGAAAACTTATTTCTTTCCTAATAATAACTAATTTGTTCACAATAAATCAAGTACATGTGATATTCGCAAATCATGTGATATTTCTAGTACTTAATAACATATTGTTTTCTTATGTGAAGACAACACCACTCACAACTAGTTAGTGCGCTAACTTTTAACTACCTAACTAGGTAGTGTATCTTGGTAGCTTATAAATAAAAATAAATAAATAACTCATGAGTAACCATCTTGTGTATCTAATTATCTAATTCAATTTGTAATAACTCAACAAGTGTATCTAGATATCTACCTAACCTTAGGTACTCAGCTCATAGCCAAACTATAGTATCTAGGTACCTAATTAATAATAAACCAAGTAGTGTTTCTAGGTACCTAATAATAACACAATTGGTGTATGTAGGCGAATAACTTATAACTAAGTACCTGACTATAGTATCTATGTACCTGTCTAGTAATCAACGAACTAATGTTGCAAAGTAATTTATACTATCCAAAAATAATGTTTTTATGTACCTAGCAGTCCTAGCTAGTAACTAACTACTCAACTACATTTCATACTGTGTACTTTTCTATAAACATCCATTGCCTAAAATAATTTGAACTTCTATATATTTACACTATTTAAAGCGCTATAAATGGACATTATTTGAAATAAAACAAATTATTCATTTAATTATTATCACGAGTATACTACCCAAGTCATAAAAAATACATTTTCTTCAATAGTCAATCAGTGTTTTAAATCTTGAATATGATAGACAGTGGTTTACTAATTAACACGAAAGTCCACCACAAGTGACCGTGCGAGAGCAAACCTACATACAAACATTCAAGCTTTGAATGACCAGAAACTAATACACTAAAATTACATTATATGTTAACACGAATGAGTTGTATTTATTGATAAATAAAATATCAGTTTAGTAAGAAATAGAATTATACAGTTAAATATATTAATTTTCTTTCTGTAATAATTTACCGCCAAATTATTTCCCCCAATATCACGTTCACACACCCTGTCACCCATCCACCCCCCCCCCCCCCCCTCTATCAGTCGCTCCCTATCGCAATGTTTAACAAATTAATGAGCCTAGAACTGCAAAGAGAACCTAAAACATGACAACTGATAGATCTGTAAATTATTGTTATAACCAAATTATATTATAATGCTGAACTATCATTTGTTTATTCATGCATTTTGACCACTTTTTGTCGTTGTAAAATATCACATTATTGAAATATTAAAATAGAATTTTCACATTGTATGGATAATATGAGTTATTGTGACTTTTTATGTTTGTTTTTATTGTGACTAATACATATTTGACTGAAGATTTGTGATATATGTATTGAGTATTTTTTATGCTGATGACCTTATTAGATAATATGATTGATTGAATTCACTAAGAATATTGATTAGTTATTTACACTTTAGGTAACTGATTAATTAGGATAAGTTCCGAGTTATCGAACGGTTTCACATTTCCGAGCACGTGAAAAATTATTCTAATTATTATTTAAGTCTCATATTAACCTTTTTTACTTTTTCGTAAATCTGTAACCAGACGATAACTCGGAACTAACCCTATAGATAGGTATGATTTATTTTGTTGTTTCCCCTATACGGCTATACCTTAGTAATTTGGTACCTAGTAACTTACAGTCTTTTATTTAAAATTTATAGGAAACGTTGCAATGTTTGAACGCCCATTGTACTCGGAAACTTGGAAAGTGATTTTTTTACAACATAACTAGGTAGTTTATACTATACTAGGAAATGCTCTCTGTTCTCGGTTATATTTACTATAAATAATGTAATTATTATGTTGAAGATTTCTTATTAATAAAATAATAGAGAATTATCTTTGTAATTTATAAGTTACAAAATGTATTATTTTTTGTAACTTACATATCATGGGATATTTAAAAAATTATAATAACCCATTTGCTCTCTTCTCTCTTATTTTTAAGTAAATGAAATAGAAAAAAAATATGAGTGCTTTACTTCACTCACTCTATTTGGTGCACAGGCTATTTTACTAACTAACTGACATATTATAAGGGGGGAACTGCTCAAAAAAATTTCAGGCAATTTGATTGAAACCTTTTTGAGTTATGCAAGTACCAATCAAGATTACAAATAACTAAATGCCGCCTAAAGTATAACCTCCTGCAATCTGCGATGGTGAAATGATAAGTTAAAATCAGAACCTAGTAATAAAATAATTCATTTTATGATACATTGTAAGATCAATAACTGTATGTGACTAAAAAAGGAATAAATAATTCAGCAACGTTTTTATCTTACACATAAGAAGGTTTTCTATACAGTTTCACGTAATCATTCAGGAAGGTACTTTGTGATTTGGGGGCGGGGCGGGGTAGAGGGTGAGGAGAGATGTAACTAGTAACTCAGGGGAGGGGGGAGGTTGAGGAGAGAAGGAGTGATTACACAGATAGAAATTATCTTCTAGTTAACTATATGCTAACATTTTTTTATAAGCTGATATTTTATTTACAACATTATACAAATAGATTTGTATTCACTTATAATATAATTAAGTGTTGTAATCATTGGTCATTCATGTGAAGTGAACAGTCACTTCCACTAGCTGCCTGACTTATGTCACTGGTTGTACCACTGTCAATCATCTGAGACACTACTTACTTAGGTATCACCAATAGACCGAAGGGGAAATGATTAGATTATTTATTTGTTTATTTATAGTAACAAATATATAAACTATTCATAAATGAATTTAGAGCTAATTATGACTTATTATATTCCTTAATAATAATATTATATTCATCAAATAAAAACAGTATATGAGACATTGATGAGGTTCTATATTATTTTCGGTCATGTAAGTTTCTAGTTTTTATTTTTCAGAAGATTAACTGTAAATAATGGAGTACAGAGCGTGTTTACAACAAACTAGCGGATACAACAAACTACACTAGCAACTCTCAGTTATTTCTATCTAAGTAGTTCTTCATTTGTTTAACTAAGTAAGGATTAAAAAAATAGGAAGGGAGGGCTCGTGACCGGGGGGCTTATGACCTAGGGGGCTCATGACCGTGGGGGGGGGGGGCTCTTGACTTTACCCCTTAGTATATAGTCACTCGGATACTAGTCTCCCTCTTGTAACTAGCTAACCAGAGTTCCTAGGTACATAACCACTAATCAGTGTACGGTGTACCTAGGTACCTAACCACTAACCAGTGTACCTTGGTACCTAGACACTTACCAGTGTACCTAGGTACCTAGACACTAACCAGTGTACCTAGGTACCTAGAAACTAACCAGTGTACCTAGTGCCTAACCACTAACCAGTGTACCTTGATAGCTAACCTCTAACCAGTGTACCTAGTGCCTAACCACTAACCAGTGTACCTTGGGGGTGTAGGTCATAAGCCCCCTCCCCCCCCTTCCGGTCAAGAGCCCCCCGGTCAAGAGCCCCCCTAGGTCATGAGCCCCCCCGGTCAAGAGCCCCCCCGGTCAAGAGCCCCCCCCGGTCATGAGCCCCCCCGGTCACGAGCCCCCCTGTTTTTAAATCCTTATTTACCTATATTATTTAATCCTTATTGACACTTTTGTAGTTCATTACTGATTAGACATAAAATATATGTATATCGGGGGGCGTTGCGCCCCCCCCCCCTGCCAGGTCATTAAACAATTAAACAATCATGAAGTGTGCAGTACAACAATCTAGCGGATACAACAAACTACATTATTACACTAACCAGTGTACCTAGGTACCCAGACACTAACCAGTGTACCTAGTGCCTAACTTCTAACCAGTGTACCTAGGTACCTAGACACTAACCAGTGTACTTAGGTACCTAGACACTAACCAGTGTACCTAGGTACCTAGACACTAACCAGTGTACCTAGGTACCTAATCATTAACCAGTGTACCTAACCTCTAACCAGTGTACCTAGGTACCTAGACACTAACCAGTGTACCTAGACACTAACCAGTGTACCTAGGTACCTAATCATTAACCAGTGTACCTAGGAACCTAGACACTAACCAGTGTACCTTGGTACCTAACCTCTAACCAGTGTACCTTGGTACCTAACCACTAACCAGTGTACCTAGGTACCTAGACACTAACCAGTGTACCTTGGTACCTAACCTCTAACCAGTGTACCTTGGTACCTAACCACTAACCAGTGTACCTAGGTACCTAGACACTAACCAGTGTACCTAGGTACCTAGACACTAACCAGTGTACCTTGGTACCTAACCACTAACCAGTGTACCTTGGGACCTAATCATTAACCAGTGTACCTAGGTACATAACTATTAATCAGTGTACCTAGGTTCCTAACCACTAACCAGTGTACCTTGGTACCTAACCACTAACCAGTGTGCCTTGGTACCTAACCACTAACCACTGTACCTTGATACCTAACCTCTAACCAGTGTACCTAGTGCCTAACCACTAACCAGTGTACCTTGGGGGTGTAGGTCATAAGCCCCCCCGGTCGAGAGCCCCCCCGGTCAAGAGCCCCCCGGTCAAGAGCCCCCCCGGTCATGAGACCCCCTAGGTCATAAGCCCCCCCGGTCAAAAGCCCCCCCGGTCATGAGCCCCCCGGTCACGAGCTCCCCCGGTCACGAGCCCCCCAGTTTTTAAATCCTTATTTACCTATATTATTTAATCCTTATTGACACTTTTGTAGTTCATTACTGATTAGACATAAAATATATGTATATCGGGGGGCGTGCCGCCCCCCCCCCCCCGAACCCCCCTGCCAGGTCATTAAACAATCATGAAGTGTGCAGTACAACAATCTAGCGGATACAACAAATACATTATTACACTAACCAGTGTACCTAGGTACCTAGACACTAACCAGTGTACCTAGTGCCTAACCTCTAACCAGTGTACCTAGGTACCTAGACACTAACCAGTGTACCTAGGTACCTAGACACTAACCAGTGTACCTAGGTACCTAATCATTAACCAGTGTACCTTGGTACCTAACCTCTAATCAGTGTACCTAGGTACCTAGACACTAACCAGTGTACCTAGGTACCTAGACACTAACCAGTGTACCTAGGTACCTAATCATTAACCAGTGTACCTAGGTACCTAGACACTAACCAGTGTACCTTGGTACCTAACCTCTAACCAGTGTACCTTGGTACCTAACCACTAACCAGTGTACCTAGGTACCTAGACACTAACCAGTGTACCTAGACACTAACCAGTGTACCTAGGTTTCTAATCATTAACCAGTGTACCTAGGTACCTAGACACTAACTAGTGCACCTAGGTACCTAGACACTAACCAGTGTACCTAGGTACCTAGACACTAACCAGTGTACCTAGACACTAACCAGTGTACCTAGGTTTCTAATCATTAACCAGTGTACCTAGGTACCTAGACACTAACTAGTGTACCTAGACACTAACCAGTGTACCTAGGTTTCTAATCATTAACCAGTGTACCTAGGTACCTAGACACTAACTAGTGTACCTAGGTACCTAGACACTAACCAGTGTACCTAGGTACCTAGACACTAACCAGTGTACCTAGACACTAACCAGTGTACCTAGGTTTCTAATCATTAACCAGTGTACCTAGGTACCTAACCACTAACCAGTGTACCTAGGTACCTAGACACTAACCAGTGTACCTAGACACTAACCAGTGTACCTAGGTTTCTAATCATTAACCAGTGTACCTAGGTACCTAGACACTAACTAGTGTACCTAGGTACCTAACCACTAACCAGTGTACCTTGGTACCTAATCATTAACCAGTGTACCTAGTTTCCTAACCACTAACCAGTGTACCTAGGTACCTAACCACTAACCAGTGTACCTAGGTACCTAACCACTAACCAGTGTACCTTGGTACCTAGACACTTACCAGTGTACGTAGGTATCTAACCACTAACCAGTGTACCTAGGTACCTAATCATTAACCAGTGTACCTAGGTACATAACCATTAATCAGTGTACCTAGGTTCCTAACCAATAACCAGTGTACCTAGGTACCTAACCACTAACCAGTGTATCTAGGTACCTAACCACTAACCACTGTACCTTGATACCTAACCAGTTACCTGGGTACCTAACTAGTTACCTGGGTACCTAACCAGTTATCTAGGTACTTAACCACTAACCAGTGTACCTTGGTACCTAACCACTAACCAGTGTACCTTGGTACCTAACCACTATCCAGTGTACCTAGGTACCTAACCACTAACCAGTGTACCTAGGTACCTAGACACTAACCAGTGTACCTTGGTACCTAACCACTAACCAGTGTACCTTAGGACCTAATCATTAACCAGTGTACCTAGGTACATGACCATTATTCAGTGTACCTAGGTTCCTAACCACTAACCAGTGTGCCTTGGTACCTAACCAGTGTACCTAACCACTAACCAGTGTATCTAGGTACCTAACCACTAACCACTGTACCTTGATACCTAACCAGTTACCTGGGTACCTAACTAGTTACCTGGGTACCTAACCAGTTATCTAGGTACTTAACCACTACCCAGTGTACCTAGGTACCTAACCACAAACCAGTGTACCTTGGTACCTAACCAGTTACCTAGGTACCTAACCAGTTACCTATGTACCTAACCAGTTACCTAGGTACCTAACCAGTTACCTAGGTACCTAACCAGTTAACTAGGTACCTAACCAGTGCGGTAACCTCGTTAAGTAACTGGTGCGGTAACCTTGTTAGGTAACTAGTCGGTAACCTTTTTTGGTAACTAGTGCGATTACCTTGTTAGTTAACTAGTGTAGCTAGTTAGGTAACTAGTGTAACTTACAGTAATTAATAATGAAAACGAGTATAAATAGTTGAGTAACTAGTATAACTAGTTAGGTAACTAATGGAATTAGGTATCTAACTAGTATATCTGGTTACCTGACTACTGTAACTAGTTACCTAAGTAGTGAAACTAGGTACCAAACTAGTTTTTTTAAATGTGTTTATTAAGTTTAATATATACACATGAGCTTATTTCAAGATGGCACGATTCTTGTACCATCATATTAGTACCTATCTAGTTCTCTTCCACGACTTCATCTTGCTAGCAGCAAGATGAAGTGTGTACTGGGAAAGACTAGTGTATCTAGTTCCCTAGTCAGTAGCTACCTAACTACAGTATCTACCTAGGTTCATAGATACTCTAGTTAGGTAGGTTTTCCTAGATACTCTAACACTCGTTCAAGCATTGTTCGTTTTCCCCATTCATGAGTTTCCCGTCAGTATCAGCCCCGCTTCATACACTTACATACATTTCGTAATCACGAGTAATTATTTAGTAAAGTGCGCGGAGTTTATATGTCATACTGTATAATGTATACATTATACTTCAATTATATTATAAAATTGAATTGCTTGGCTCCTAAAAAATTGTTAATATTTATTACAGAAATAAATACTATTTCCCAAGCAGTTAATTTTAGGTGAATCTAATATCAATGATAGATCATCAATAGAAAATCGAAGAAATACAAGTTACTACATGCCTAACTGACTACGAAGCTTATAGCAATATACACACACACACAGCAATGCATGCTCAACCCCCTTGATCTTAGCGCCAAAATTAAAATGATCTTTCATTAATATTTTATATACTGTCGTACATTATAAAATATCAGTCAACAAAGAAATATGAGCAAACAGTTAAATAGAGGCATCATATTTCTCAGTGTAATCATTCACTTCTTATTCTATTTGTGAAACTGTAGTAAATACATAAAGGATACCTCTCCATTGTATCTACCCCCTCCCCCTGTTAGTCCCCCCCCCCTCACAGTAACCGTTAGCTACCAACAAGGAAGATAAACCAAAATTATTAACGCGGGAATTAATTAAAAAGAAACACTTACATTGACAACTGATATACCAACCATTATTAATCGAAAAAATTGATAACGACCAATAATTACTATTTGATACTTAAAATAATATAACATTATTGGACTAAATTATAATTATTATATGCTTGTGTTACAATTGTCACACTTTTTAGACGACTTTTCAAAAGTTTCAATAAAATATTAAAACTTAGTGTTCGGAAAAAGTATACAATTTTTTATCGTTAGCTGTGTAATAAAATATAGTTTTAATTACTTACAGTGTCATTGCACACGACTTATTTTCAATGTAATAACTAATAACATTATTATATATGTATGCTTTGACTGTCACAGTCTGTATTTAGTTTCATTTACCTACATCGATATTTTAAATATTGATAGTTATTTTCTTACTCACCATTACTATTCAAATTATCTGCAACATTATTTGCACCGTTCTTATTATCTAAACTTCAATTTAATATAAATAATTGTTTTTTAATATATATGAAAAATATCATAATGAATTGTTTTAATAAAAATTACTCATTGTTACAACAAATTTTTTTCATTAACTTTATATTATAAATATTAATTATTACAGTACAGTAATAATAAAACTCTCAATGACCTGCACTGTAATAATATACCAATAATGTTAGAACTCACTGTACTTAATGTCTAGCAGCTCTAGCCAATCAGAAGGCTCGTTACAAATCGCAAAATTATTCTTAGCGTAGATCAGTTGCAGTCTGTGAGAGAGTAACATTGATACCTGAATAATGATCTACGCTTATATTACCGTAGATTACTATGTTTGAATGCGAAGTGAGAGTAATGAAAAGTGATCTACGCGTGTAGAGCACTTTACAGTCGAATCATTTGGAACTTTTGTAAAGTGATCTGGGGCTGTAGATCACTTTACACTGTTACTAGTCAGCGATGGAGAATTTTGCGTAGATCACTAATCAAAGTTACTCTTCAATTTATGAAATTAATTGTACTTTAACTTGTAGCAACGTAAAAATGTAGTTTGGTTAGCCAAAACCCACGATTTTGTCATGTTTTCATCATCCACTGCCAGAAAATTCCGCCGCGGAAGATTCCACCGCATAATACTGGTTTTCATTTACAAATGGTATAAAATTTATTAAAACTGATTATAAGAAAAAAGTGTTTTTGGTGGTAACCGAACAACATTTTATTTGTTAAAAAGTTAAGAAATTATAAGAATATGTCATGTTAATTGAAGGCCTAAAAGAAAAATTATAAGAAAAATGGGTTTTTGGTGGTAACCGAACAACATTTTATTAGTTAAAAAGTTAAGAAATTATAAGAATATGTCATGTTAATTGAAGGCCTAAAAGATTTTAGGCCTTCAATTAACATGACATATTCTTATAATTTCTTTGCTTTTTAACAAATAAAATGTTGTTCGGTTAGGAAATCATACGAAATAATAGACAGATCAATCTATCTTTTAAATATGAATCAATTCAATTTTGGAAAAAAATTAAGTAGTGTAAATTCAACAATAAAGTTCCACTGCCCCAGTGACAAACAATTAAGATTCCGTTTGATTACCCTTTAACATATATATGATGAAACTGAAATTAAGGATTATATTTTGTTTGTAATATAAATTTTATTTATTTTATTAAATGTACCAATATATATCTCAATTTAAATCAGCGACGATAAAAGGTGGAATTAAAAAATAAATTTGACACGTACTGAAATAAAACGTTTAATTAGTATCGATATATATTATTATAAAAAAGAAAAATTACCAATATGAAACTTTCTGAAACTGTATAATAATCTCTATTGAAACTATTACAAAATAAAGTTTAAATATAATGCGTTTCAACTAAATTTTGAACATAGAGTTAGGCAGAAAAATTGCTGTACATTAACTAGCTTCGATCTGAAACCACAGACACACGAATAAAAAAACAGAACTTCAAACTCACATAAGATCATAACACGTATAGAGTTTCTTTTGATATGCAACATCTTAATATAAATTCGGTTCTGCAGGACTCTGATTTGAAGTGACTCTAAAGAAATAGACACCAAAAACATGCTTGTCATGTTGCTTCTTAATATTAACCTTTTCAATAATGAAACATGAAAAAAAAAATATTTTCATCAAACATCAAAACCTGAACTTAGTGTTTTTGTTGATAGATTCAAGAAGCTAAATTTTGCAGTGTTGCCACAGGTTGGTGATCCAATATCTGGGTCATATTATGTCCCGATTAACCAGTTAAATATTTAATGCCTATATGATGGCCGGATTATTAATTGTTTTATAGTTCATTTACAATTTTATAATTATCAATTACCTAGACTTAGAAATACATTTTTAAAATAAACTGTTTATTTATACTGATCATTTGTTTTTGTTTTTTCAAAACGGTGAAATCTTCCGCGGTGAAATTTACTACATCTGGTATTTAACGCCGGTGGAATCTTCCGCAGTGGAATCTTCCTGGTGGAACTTTCTGCGGTGGAATTTACCGATCACGATTGTAAAGTGTGGACTAGTAGAATACTCTGCTTCTTTGATATATACAAACTAATCTAATGTTAAACAAGAAGATTCACTTTGAGGGAATGAACACATTTCACGTAGGCAATTTTCTTTTGGAGCCAAACCAATACTCAATGGTTGCAGAAACGAAAGATTCGATGGAAGAATTTAGCTCAGTTATTCTGACAAAAGGGCTTTTAGGCTGATTCAATTCCTTTTATAGTAACATTTAGATAGGAAAAAATTAAAGATTCTTGATAATACATAATATTCTGGCTACTCTTTTAATGAAATTAATAATGTAGTTCGAAATTATGCAATTATGTTTATAGTGAAAATACTTTTAAATATTTTTCCATAAGAGAGTTTGATCATATAGCTGAATGAACATTATGATACACAAATCACAATATTAGTTTTAATTTCAAAAAAACTTTATGAATTATATGTGGACATGGAATGGCTTTGAGCCGTGAATTTGAACCTGATTGTGGATCTAGGCCTGGGGTGGGCACACATTGTGTTTTTCAGTGCCGACAGATGGAATCTCAGTGCCATTGCCATTTTCTTTTCGTTTTTTAAATTGCAGGGGATACTGAGTTATTATACGAAGTGGTATATTTCATTGAGGTGCGTAACATGGTTCTTATTTTTTACATAAATATAGGTAGTTTATTTATTATTTTTATTAGAAGGAATTAATAAATGATATTTGATTTCTTTTTTTATGTGAAAATAATTCATAATAAGAACAAAAATTAATTATCTTGTACAAGTTATAATAAATAACTCGTAAAATCACAGGATAAATGACAATAATTTGGGCCTACATATAAAAGAAGGGTCTTAAAATTGATTGCACAAATTCTTACCACAGTGTAATAGTGTCCTTAGACAAACGTATTAAATATATATGAATAACTGATCTAGATGAAAATAGACAGAGGTAAAAATTTTAAACACCGGCGTTACTGTAACAATAAACAAAATATGCATTATTAACGAATAAAATTGACTTTCAAAGTATCAAGGTCATTACAATTACTCTGTTCTTAAATTAGTTTACCATCATTTTCTTTATTATACTAGTAATTTATGTAGCAGTCATGGCTAAAAATTCTGAATTTTCTTTGAAAGAAAATAAAGCACCGTTTCCCTGCTGGGCAAGAGTGCTGCTCTGAGCGCCAAAAGAGCACTGAGTGCCGTATTTGCCCACCCCTGGTCTAGGCTGATTTTCTGAAAACGAAGTTGCCAAAGACAAGTTTAAATTACCGGAAACTATAGTTCGCCGATCCAGATTCTCTGAATAAGTGTTTGCCGAATCTCAAATTTTCCTATAATGAATTTTCGAAATACGGATTAGCCGAAGAACAAATTTACCGAAAGACGGATTTGTCTAATGTTAAATTTAATTTAATCACAAAAAACATTCTGTGGATCTGTGTAGCTTTTTATCATTTTGAAATAAAGAACACATTCTTTTATGAATTTGACATGCGATTACTATGCAATTTTTATTCCACTTATTCCGTATCATTTCGCTAATTTCATATATCTAACAGTATATAACTGTATATTTAATATTAATATGTATATGAGATTACTAATAAAGGGTTGATTGAAATCAATGTTTTTAGGTCAAAGAAATATATTCATGCAAGTGATACCTACAATCTTTGAAACCTGAGGTGCTTTGGGAACATATAGACATATCTAAAGTATTTGTTTTGTTTTCTTGACTAGATTTTTTTAACAATATGAAATATAATAATGAGTGACTTATTTGAAAGCAAGAGTGTATTGAATACACTAATTAGAGATTCTAAAATTAAGTCAAAATTAAAAGTTTTTTTAAAGATGTTTATTTATGATAGTAATGGAAAGATTGGTAGTAAGATAAGGATTGGTAGTAAGATAAGGATTGGTAGTAAGATAAGGTTTGGTAGTAAAATAAAGATTGGAGAGTAAGTTAAGGTTAGATAGTAAGAGAAGAATAAATAGAAATGTAAGGAATTGCAGTTACGTAAGGATTGGTAATAAGGTAAGGATTGCAAGCCAGTAAAGTAAGGACTGGTACGAAAAGACAGTATAAAGGATCATTTAGTGTTAGTAAGGGTTATTATTTCGTGTATAGCTTCATTTATGTAATATTTGTGTAATTTTACATTTTATTTGTCTTTCGGCAAATCCTCACTTTGGCGAATCTGTTTTCAGCAAATTTGAGATTCGGCAAATTTGTCTTTGGAGAATCCGGTTCGGCGAATACGGGTTCGTGGAATTTGTTTTCGGTGAATCCGCCGGATACCGCTGATAGTATTATAATAAATAGTTATTTTGGTTTAAGCTAGTTAATTTTGATGAAGGAGAACTGATGCTGTAGTGATGAATGAAAAATTGTGCAACACGGCAATAATTATACGATTTTACTGTCGGTAAAATGAATCTTATTGTCGTATGATTATAAACTGGGAGATTAAGTTATCGAAGATTGTTACTAATAATTATTAATTTTCACTGTCATATTCTCCGTTAAATTATTACCAGCTCACAATCTGTAATTCACAACAAATTTTCTCTGTGATTGTGGTCAATATAAAGTTTCTAAAGTGGTTCCAGCTCTGTATTTAGGCTGCAACATTGCAATAAAATACAAATGTAAAAATTTTCTTCTCCATCGTATTTCAGTGACGCTGAGAATTCACAAAGCCGAATTGGAAGCAAATATTCGAATGTCATTTTCACACGATGAGAGAATTGGAAGAGGGATAGAAGTTCTAACTATCTTACAGTGTGAGACTGCAGAATCGACTGAGATTCTTCGCATTTGAAAAATTGTGAAATGATTATAAGTGAAAAATAAAACTCAATTTATCTTTGAAAAGTTTATTCTACTTAACTATATTTTCTTGGTATAAGTTTCTTGGTATCATTTGGTTGTATGATATATTATTATGATTAATATATTATTCACGTGAAAATTAGACTAATTGATATATAATTATATATATTAAAATGTTATTTCCTTTTAGCAAACATGATACTATAAACCCTTTTCAATTTATGGGCCAATATATAAATAATATGAAATTTGCCTACAGAGCTAATATATTGAATAGTCTTTGATGTAAATATGAGAAAACTTAATGAGCTGAACTCGATTTCTGATGTTATTTCTGAATAGATTTGATGAATCGGCTACTTCATTATATTTATATATTTCAATCATTTGTGTTACCTGCAATTAAATTTAATATGAATGTTTTTACTCTTATTTAATATTTTCATTAATCCGAAAACTGTTCTGTAACCAATAATCACACTATTCATACAGTTTTTCAAACATATAAGGATTATCCATATTTGGAAGAAAATGATAATATTATTTTTCCATTGAAAGTAAATAAAATGGATTAATTAAAAATAAACAAAAATTGCAATAAATGTAATTTATGGATATGTAATCTAATTGTATTTTCTTAATGTTGAAGATACAAATTCCAATGAAGGAATTGAATTTCTTGTCGATAACATATATTATTTATTGAGATATTTTTTTTCCCATTTGTGCTTTTATAATATAAGATACAAGAAAAGTAAAAAGATATAATTACAAATATTGATTAGAGATTCAATATAAATCATATTGTTTTAAGAGTACAACTGTCAAACAGTACAAAATTTCTTTCAAATGCATTGACCGCCGGTTCAATTCCCACAATAATTAACGTAAATCTCATTTAATATGGCCATTAGGGACAGACGTTTTTGAACGATAGCTTTTTTCGAAAATGATGCCAACCTTGTTTCCTGAAAGTTGTCAGATGATGTAAACATGAGGGTCCGAATTAGTCAGCTTATACAGACAATATATAGGCTCCCAATAGGCATTGAAATTTTGAAGATGATTAACATTATTCCTTCAATTTAAAACTAATATATATATATGAACACAATATTTCTTGAAATTGATTTCCGGTTTCAATATTTTTCAACCATTTTTGACTCCTAGAACGGGTGCAAAGTGTTGTTTAAATAATCAGGGACACTCTATGTGTGTTCTCTATTCATGAGTGCTACTTTTTCATAGGTGTGTCCTCTTGATCCTTTGTGTCATGTTGTTCATATGTTTCCTCTTGTTCTTTTGCGTCCTCTTTGTCCTATGTATCCTCTTGATCATAGGTATCTTTTTGTTCCTTAAGTGTCTACTTATTCCTAAGTATCCTCTTGCTCCCAAGTGTCTTCTTGTTTCTAAGTGTATAATAGTTCCTAATATCGTAAGTGACTTGTTGATCCTATGTGTCAAGTTGTATATATGTTTAGAGCCAGCTCTCACTAAAATTCCATTAATATTTTAACGAATGTTCTATGTTGAACTATGTGTGTTATATTAGTTATATTTTACATGTTTATTGTTTAGAGAGGTTATCTTTATACTATTAATCGTCATATATCTAAATTTTTTTGTTATAGATATACTCTTCTTCCATACTTTCCCTGCGATACAGTTTAAATCATGATAACTACTCTATAAGGTACGCTCGCAAAAGAGACGAAATTGAGTTTCTTCTGCGCAGCCCCCCCTCGTGACGTCATAGAGGATGGTATTGTGTATTGTTGTCACTAGTATAGCAAATTCATTTTGAAAGTATCAATTATCATAGTTTCTTTTTATTTATTTAGGTAATATTAAGCAATCATAAAAATGGTAAATAAGATTTAATAAACATAAACATTAATAAATAAACATTAATAAATTGAATTATTTTTCCTTTGGTTCATAATTAGTGTTTTCTATAATAAATAGTTTCAGGGATTTTTTTAAGTTATTAGACATGATTTGGTACAATAATATTATGAACATATGGGGATTAATGGAACGAAGAAATAACAGCTCTCAAATGTATTTCAACTTGACGAAATCAGTGTGCGTGACAAACTAACTAACAAACTAAGAACGCAATACCATAATAGAAAACTTCCTTGAAGAAAATTTATCAGGGGTGACTCAACAAAATATAAGACATGAATTAAATTTGTTGATTCTAATAGAATTAATAACACCGTGAATTAATATATTTTACAGGTCATAAATTTTTATAGGTAGATCACATAAATATAACTTTAGTGGTCCTTTTCCTTGAAATAGCATGGTAATCATACCATGCTAGGATCACGCAGGTAAATTGCGGCCCTCTACAGAGAGTCTCTAAAACATTCTGAATCGAAATACAATAAATGTTGCATAACTATCAAAAGAAGTACAGTGCATGCTATGACTTATCAATTTAAGTTTTTAACGAGTGTATTGAAGCTATAATGTTCTGTTGTTAAAGGCCGAAGTTAGTAAGTGTGCCGCAATTTACCTGCTTGACCCTATATTGCTATACCAAATACATGTAAATATACGAAATAAAAATGACTCTAAGTAGGTAAATAAGTATTTTAGACCAAATAAAATGACATATTCGTAATTCTCGTAAAATTCTTTATAAGAATGTCATGAAAATGGTATGTAGTAAGCTGTATTTATATATCATTTAATATAAACAAAATAGCATGGTAAAGCCTGAATTCTATGACGTCACAAAATACTCCCGCACGGTTGTGGGGGTTCGGGGAGAATCTGCGCGCGAGCATAGCTGTTAAAAGTTATTATATCATGAGTTTAAATAACCTCTGATAATATGGATTTCCCGTTGAATGTGAATCTTTTCACTGAATTTCAATTACAGTTTACGACTGCTCAAATAATTTTTTCAACGCCAGAGGAAGATCATAATCTTATGTTTTAGGAGCAGTTAAAACCGACTGTGGAAACCTCACCTAAAAGAGTCTATAAAATACGAGACAATTTAGATGATTAAAGCTTCGTTATTTCCATTGAAAAAATATTGCTTCGGTGAGAATTCTTTCGACTCTGTTTCTCAACGCAAAATTCTAATACATTGTATTTACTGTGTTGCAATTGTGCAGTAAGTGAGATATCTGTCTAAATAAAAAAACATCACTGAATAAGTGACTCAATTTCGAAGATGTCGATGTCTTATCAATTTTATTCTAACATTATGAAATAATAATGATTTTAGTATCAGTGTACACTTTATTTGGGAAACCTTGTATGGTTAACCCTTAGCGCCCAAGGGCTTTTTTTATAAATCAATATTAGATATGTTACTTTTTTAATAAAGAATATTTGTTAAAAATTCACTCTTCATTTTAATATTTTTTAAAGCCTAAAAATCCTTTGGGAAGAACTTTGGGTAATTCAAAATCTAGAATCCTTTTGTGGCATAGCCTACATTTATTTGTACGCCTCTTATTGCCAGAATATGATTATATTGAATAAATTTAAATTTAATTTGATGATTCTATAATATTCTCCCAGAGGACATTCGGCCTTAAAGAGTTACTTAACATCAACATGAAATCGATACAAATATGTAGAGTTGAAGTACAAGATGCAGAGTACCAAACTATTGTGAGACATATGAACTAATTATAACTGATGTTCAAAGGTAATTAGCTTCATTGTGTAGAGTGAAGGATCTCTAAAGTCAACTGAAAGCAATTATGCCAATCTTGTACTGAATTAATTCATCCAGCCATCATGAATTGAATTAAATCTGGAACTACTGATCTGTGTTAGAGAGA
Source organism: Caprella mutica (assembly GCA_947561585.1). Lineage (NCBI taxonomy): Eukaryota > Metazoa > Arthropoda > Malacostraca > Amphipoda > Caprellidae > Caprella > Caprella mutica. The sequence goes on from CANNZV010001371.1 coordinate 100,438, forward strand.
TCTTGAAATATTGATCAGGGTTGGAGTGATCTTGAAGTAGTGATCGGAAATTAAGAGATCTTGAAATACTGATCAGGGTTGGAGTGATCTTGAAATACTGATCAGGGTTGGAGTGATCTTGAAGTAGTGATCGGGAATTAAGAGATCTTGAACTGTAATCGGAATTGAATGAAATATTGAACTACCGAGATCGAAAACATTTAATAATTCAATATTACGGTAAATTCCCAATTTCAACAATATTGAAATTTGTACATTTATAAGTATTCTAATTTTTTTAAATATATTTGAACCTGCTCTTTTCATGAAACGCTTTTCTAAATGTATTTGGTATATCTGGAGTGATTGGCTGTGGTATTATTTAATGTCATTTGTATCACATTGCAAATTGGTCAAAAAATACGCCTCGAATTGTTTTGAAATTCTAGACAGCAGATCTACAGGATCAATTAAAGAGATAAAGCCCAATGGGGGAGGAGAGTACTGGGGTGTTTTAGGGGTTTGTAAAGGATAATATTCAGGGCTAATATACTCACCATTGATGCGAATAATATGTGTGTGTTAATCTATTACGATGCATAAGTACAAATATCAAATTTCGTGCATTGGAAATTCTATTTGGCAATGATCATTAATGAGAAACATTTCTGAATTGAAATAATGGATATCTCTTAATTACAAAATATTATGTTTAAAACACATGTCGTTCTATCGAAAATGGTGATTTCTTAACAACACATATGATTTTATTTATCTATACCGAATATATTAGTGGATAAAATAACGGGTTACTACATGGACACACACAGTTCTCAGAAAGTGAGTGTTATGATGTAGGTCATGTACTAATCTGACCTTAGTACATGATGACGGATCAGTGTAAATTCATCGCGGGTAAATTCATCGCAGTAAATTCATTGCGGTAAATTCATCGCGTGGGAAATTCATCGCATGGTGAATTCATCGCGTGGTAAATTCATCGCATGGTAAATTCATCGCATGGTAAATTCATCGCATGGTAAATTCATCGCATGGTAATTTCATCGCAGGTAAATTCATCGCATAGTAAATCATCGATGACATATAAAAGAAAGGTAGATAATACAAATAATAGAGAGGTAAATATAAGATGATTTTTTTATAAAGACATTGAAACGTTACAAACAATATGGTGAACCGACAATTGGGCCCAGGACAATTGAGCCCCAGGAAAATCGGTCTCAAGGACAATTGAGCTCACGACAATTGGGCCCACGACAATTGAGCTCCAAAACATTTGAACCCGGAAAAAATTGGGCAGAAGACACAGTAAAGAAGTGTTACTTTGATATTATTAGGGTAGTGACAATATTATATTTGAAATATGTTTTACATTCTCTATAAATATGTTTGTAACTTTTAAATTCGTTCAATATACTTGATAAGGTGTATATTAATAAGCCCGTTAAATCACTTTTGTATACCAATCTCATGTTTCGGTGTAATGAAAATCTTTAAAGTATTAGAATATTTTTTATTAACTTGAATCATGTTATGTGAATTTTAAAGATTTTCGTGACATTGAACTAAGGAAAATTGAAGAGTTGTAGGGATAAAATGAGATTGAGAAAATACCTTTTGTAATACTAATTTATGAAACTCTTCTATATTGAACAGTGAACAGGTTTCAACAAATTCACATAACTAATAACTTTAATTCGACTTGTATGTTCCAATAATTTCAGCATGTCTTGGAGGGCCACGGCATTCTTTAAATACTCACATTCTTATTTTTATGGTCTCTTCATCAAAAATAGCTACATTTTTATTTTCTATTGACTACATCCTAACTCATTCACTATATAGGAGTTCACTATAGAGGTACTGTAACTAGGAAATTTGTTGCCTACATGACCTATCTCAGAACAGAAAATTATAGTAATTTAAAAGAATAAAACCATTTATTCATGAAATGAATATGTTCTATTAAAGATATATATGTTTCATAACAAGAATTTTTTTTCTTATTAGGAATATTCTATATTTTAATGATGCTCAATACTATACATTTTTATACCAAACGCATATTGTCACATCCCTAGTTATTACGGTAGCAATGGTCGTTAATTAAGTTGATACTGTAGACTCTGAAAAAAATGGACAAATAATATATTGGTCATTGGGCCCAATTGTCGAGGGCCCAATTGTCTGGGGTCCAATTGTTGTGGGGCCTAATTGTCCTGGGCCCAATTGTCTTGTGCCCAATTGTCGGTCAACAAAATAATATATGGATATGCTGCTAGAGCAAACCGTTAATATTAAGATTAAATTCTATCGTTACAACTTCAAAAAAAAAATCTAAATTACTTTAAAAAAAATAAATTGTAATCAATACCTCTTAAATAATTAGAAAACCTGGTTCCAATTTACTGAGGCAATTATGCTTTGCTGATCATATTTTCAAAGAGGTGTAGCATTTACAGTTATGTTGTTCTTCAAACTATGAGTAGCTACCCAAATACGTAATTTGAGAAATATTATAAATTTGAATTAAAGAAAAATATGAATAACTATAAAATAATAAATTAATGCAAGTATACTCACATATTATATATTTTAAATTAAATATTAATTGAATGATATACATGCGAAAATTATTTTACATTCTATTACTAAATCCAATCATTTAAAATAAACAACAGCACAGATTCGTACAAACAAGTTACCCTAATCCAGCGAGAAATATAGTAAGGTCAGCGCGATAATTTGCAAAAAGTATATTTAAGTTTATCAATTTAATTTTATAATGTACCATGCGATGAATTTACCATGCGATGAATTTACCACGCGATGAATTTACCACGCGATGAATTTACCATGCGATGAATTTACCATGCGATGAATTTACCACGCGATGAATTTACCACGCGATGAATTTACCATGCGATGAATTTACCATGCGATGAATTTACCACGCAATGAATTTACCACGCGATGAATTTACCACGCGATGAATTTACCATGCGATGAATTTACCATGCGATGAATTTACCACGCGATGAATTTACGGCGATGAATTTACCGGCGATGAATTTACTGCGATGAATTTACCGGATACCCATGATGACCTACCTATAATAACACATACTTTCCGAATACTGCGAGTTTAATGACATTCCATATGATATTGTGTGCTTGAAATTCATATCCCATTATTATCACAGATGATCTTCGAAGGACTGTGATTATCATCTATTATTTTTTATGATCTGCATAATCAAGTAGGCCATAAAGACATAGTATGTCAACAGCTTCACTTTTAACTGAGGACACTAAGTGGCTATTAAAGCAGCAATGAACCCAATTCAGAACTTAAAGTCGCTGATCTCTGGAATTCAATCGGTGATTATAATCAATAATTTATCCACTGCAATGAATGTTTGAAATATACTTCCCTCACCTACACCTTCCCAGTTTCAATTCAATTCTCCCACCTACACATCTCCCACCCGGGGCAACGACAAAAGCCCATACGACAAAAGCCCACACCGACAAAAGCCCACACCGACGAAAACAAAATTAGTATTCCTGCAATATAAATAATCCATATATCTAAAGTTGGACGAATAATGATTTTACAGTTTTCTTTCTACGGATTATTGTAAATTTGTATTATGCACCAAATTAGGGCGCTGCTATCGCAGAACTAAATTTTGAAACACTTTGATTTATGTACTAAAATTGTAGCATAAACTACTGGAACATTTAGTCAGACGTCAGGTAACCAGTAGACGTCTTGTTCAGTTGTCATGTAGGATTACTGTTCGAAAGGTCATACATCCGCCTCTGTAGACTTTGCTAGCTATACTCTTAGATTCTATAGCCAAGTTCTTCGTAAATAATTTATTTGGCTACAATTATGTATGCCCCTTTTACATGTGTAATTGGTCAATTAGTATGGTTGTTGATGTCCTGAATACAGATTTCATTCTAATTTTTCATCAAACCGTGGAGCAACAGTTAGCATATAACTGTAAAATACCGAAACGTTTTGTAGTTCCTTATTTATATATCGTATTTAACTTGTTCCAGGAAAGCAACGACAACCTACAATATATTTATATTTACTCGCTGTTTCCATAGTCTAGTGTTTTAAAATTAAGTTCTGCGATAACAGGGACCTAATTTGGGACATAAAAAATATTTACAATGATTCCGTGGAAAGAAAACTGTTAAACTATCATCTTCCTCTGTTCCAACTTTACATATATGGATTATTTATATTGCAGGAATAATAATTTTATTTTCGTCGGTGTGGGCTTTTGTCGGCGTGGGCTTTTGTCTGTGTGGGCTTTTGTCGGTGTGGGCTTTTGTCAGTGTGGGCTTATGTCGGTGTGGACTTTTGTCGGTGTGGGCTTGGTATTTTGTCGTGTGGGCTTTTGTCACCCTTTCCCCCAACCCACCCTTCTCCCACGTACACTTCCTCGCACTACACTTCCCCCACCTACACTATAATAAGCGACAAACACAAAGACACGTTATTTTATTGATATATAGAGGACATAGGGTCGTCTATAATGAACAGATGAAATTAGAAATACATAATAACAACTATACTTCAATAGTATATGTCTTGTAATGAGACAACAAATAAACTCTTCTTTACCTGAAGAAACTTAATGAGATTTCGGCATAAAGGAACAAAGGGAAACAAAGTATGAAGAATGCTTTGTACTGCAGAGAAAACTAATTGATAATGATTATGAGTATTTGTTGTCATTATCGATATGGCTAAATAAAATGCAAGACACTTCTATTAAAAAACATCGTATTTCAAATATAATATCTTCACAAATTAGTTAAGGGAAAATGGAACACGGGTTTGAATCAAAAGTTCCACACTAAAATATATTTCATGCAATGACTCATCCATTCATCATTATCTTTCATTTCTTCATATGATTTATCGCATTTCGGGATAATTTTATGTTAGAGTTGTTCTCTGAGATTTATTATCACTCTGGCTATACCCTCAGTGATTTCTCTTCAACACATCACTTGGAAAAAGAAATGAAGTGTTTTTTCAACTTTCAAGATTCGAATTGTAAGATTTATCAAGCTAATTTAGTATAATGTTTAACAGATAGAACAATTCAGATTCCAATATCAGCGCATTGCCAAGAAATAGAGATGTTCACACGCATAATACGAGATTCAATCGTAAATTTAATATTGCTCTATTTAGAAAAACTCACTCCCGGCAATGTATAACTTATATAAGGGTTAAGATATGGAATGACCTTCAAATTTCTAATACAAACAACGTAAAGTCTGCACTCCTTCGAACTTTGATTAAAGTTATCCATTATAGGTCAATATTGCTCATTCACTGATAATTTTTTTCTTGATTTACTATTGTACTACTTTTACTTCTATTTTTGTATACATTAATTTTGTCAAATTCATAAGATGACAATCTCTTATGCTGATTATCATCGTAATTTGAAATTATTATTATTGATTTCTCTTTATTTTAACCATGTTTATTTTTTCATAATGCAATTTAGTGTTTTAGAGGATAACGGTAGTGTTATACTGTTCAACTACGAGGTCCTACATTCTTGTATTAGGTAAACTCGTAGGCTTCATTTACTCTCACTTCTTCATTTTCCTCCACCTTCTGTGAGTGCAGTCGCCGGTGCTTGTGTCCCTTTTCGTCACATTCTTGAGCATTTGCCACTTTCCTTTCTTACTGCTACTTCCAGTTCCTTGTATTTAATTTCCTTTTGACGTCAGCGATGTGGCCCTTGCTCCCGAAGCGGACACTAAACCTTAAGTAGAAATTTTTTTTCCATTTTGTTAAATCTATTATGTTAACCTAGATAGTTTCTAGTCTGAGATAAATGCTGTACGATGTATATTTTCACAAACTTTTAATTTACATATATAGGATGCCTCCTTAAATTTAGTCTCCTTGAATTATTTTGTTCTCTTTATTGAAATTCATAATTTCTACAATAAGAAGGTATCCCAGCGTTCCAATTGAATTGAATGTTGTAAGGGAATATTTTGTTGGATGTACACTCTACTGTATATAATTACTTCGTGATTTTAACCCTAAAGAGTTTGACTGTCAAAAACAACGGGAGAGTTTGACTATGTGTCAAAAAAACACATGTCTAATTTATAAACCTACAGTACTGTATTTTTTACAAGTTGTTAGTATATGTAGTAAGATAATGTGTACCAAATTTCAAGTAAAAATATTGAATATATATGGAGAAATAAATACATAGGTATATAAGACATTGGCAACTGAGAGAGCTGAACTGTATTTGGATGGAGTGCGAACCAATCACAGCTCGTCCATTTGTCTCTACTACACAAAAACGTGGGAAAATTGTTGCGTATTGGCTAACCAAACTATATATCTACGTTGCCACACGTCACTTAAGTACAATTAATTCCATAATTTACGTGATTTACGCTGATTTACAACGATATATAAAAAAAAATTAACTTTTGAATACAAAAATATATTGGGTATTCATGTAGGAACAAAGTCAAGAAAGGCCAGTAAATTTAAAGGAATGACATGAAAGATAAAAAAGTAATTGACAAAATGTGAGCCTAGAAAACACACGTCAAACTCATTAGGGTTAAATTCATTTTGTTTTGCTTTATATTGATGTTCATTTAATAATACATATCAGTAAATTGCTACATTTCAATTATATATTCTTTAATTTTTTCATTTATACTCATTTCTCAATATTCTTCATTTTTTAAAGTTTCTCAGTTATTACTCAATTTTTTAAATTCTGAATATTTTCTCAAATGGAATAATAAAAAAATATGTAACCGAGACATAAAAATGATTAGTGTGATATTAGTTATTCAGTACTGAGGACTATATAGTATCATTAGAACTGTTGTTTAATTAACTATCATTTGCATTATTAATTGAAATTAAAGAAAAAAAGTTCAAATCATACCTAAGTGAATTCTACATCAATATCGTCTCAATATGTAGAGTATACAGAGTCTCCTCTCGTGTAATCTATTTATTATACGACATCATTTATAGTATTTATTGGACTCATTTCGTTTAACGACCAGTAGATCTCTTTATTTGACATATTTCACTCATGAAACAAATTTCCTTGAACTGGTTTTGAAATACAGTCATTTATTCTGTCAAGGTAAGTAAATATATTAGATGAGTATAGCATATTAATTTTGCTTGTCAAATATCAATAAGCATCTTCTTATAAAATATATAAGCTGAATAGTTATGTTATATAAATGAATATTGATATTAGATATAAATTTTAACTCTCAAATAACAATATACATCTTATTTGCCTAAAATGACCTGAAGCTCCTTTTATATACTTGACAGCTTCTCAAGTATGTTTTCTATAATGAAATTCTCATATAAACCAATAAAGGAAGGCAATCATTATGGAGCCAATAAATAAGTTTTTGTTCAATAAACTGGTGCATGGGATGTTGTTCATAACTTTATGGCTCTTAGAGGCTCTACCTTATTGAATAACAATCTACTTAGAAAGCAACCTTAATATCATCACATCTGGTTATGAAGAAGTGCCTCATTTTTCAAGCAATACTTCAATTTTGAACGATTCACATTCATAGTTATTTGAAATAATTTTCTTTATTACTTTGGATAATGTTCTAAAATAAATTAAGTATAGATAAAAGAAATAATTTTTAGCCATTTCATCAATTCAGAGCAGCAACTAACAGTTTTAACAAAACAATTTCTCCAAAAAGAAGACATGTATAGAGAATCATCCTGATCAATATGGTCCTGAGTAATGATGTACATTGCATACTGCAAAGTACATAATTCATTCAGTGCATACTGCATAGTGCATCATGAACATGTTTTGTGTAGTCTACCATAAAATGGTCATCAGTTTTCTATGCATTTCTAGACTTCTATTTAATGAAGTAAGCTCTATACTTAGGTGAGTTTCATCATAGAAGATTTGTATACTAAAAAATATCCATAAATTAAAATTGAAGGAATATTCTGATGGTAGAATGACTGGAGGTAAAATTGGGTAAAAGTTCACACATGCAGTTTTAAGTTTCACCTCTGCACCAATCTGAGAAAAGAAATGAAATTCTCTGATGATTTGCGATTCTAGCAGAGCATTCTCCAAAACCAAAGCAAGAGTAAATATGCTCAGCTAATCACCACACTTAAATTCGTTCAATTTAGTTGATGTGTGATATTTTGAATCAAATTCAATAGGTGGCGAAATATATCATTGTTAAAGATTTTAAGGTTTAATGACAACATAAACACCTTTTCTGAACTTTTAAATAAGTTTGATGTTATTTTCACTCGAGTACTTAAGAGAAGATTTATATATTAATTAACAACTGCTAACGAGAGATTAAGGAACGTAAATGAAAAAAGGAAATTAATGACGTTGCTCTGAAGAAATCCATCCTCATCTCCCCTCTGAGCAAATTTATTAGTTTAGCATCAGTTAATTTCAATTGGAACAACTAAATATGAACCTAACATGTCCTACTGTAAACCTAGTAGACCAATCCTCAACCTTGCGTGTTCAACCAACTCGTTCAATCATAAACTTATAATTTTTTTCAACTGTATACCTATAGCTTATTCAAACTTAAAATTAGCTTGCGATAACTCTAAAGCAAGATTATTCAATACCACAGGTAACTCTCGATTTGTCTCATATGAAGGGCCACAAGCCAAAGTCTCTTAACCGCAAAAATCGGGTTGCTCAAGGTAAAGTCTCTTAAGCGCTTAGCACCAGTGAAAACAGTTACAATCTTGATGTGCTAAGCGCTTAACACTCACGTAAAACGGTTGGAGTTGGCGGCAAACAAGAGTCTCTTAACCGCATCTCATTGCATAGAAAACGGAGCGAGGGTAGACTCAAGTATTAACCTTGTTCTTATTATGTTCATTATTAGACTCTTCTATTTTTATGGAATTCAATATGTTTCCAATTTTTATAATATAATAGCGTTAGATATATATATTGCCTGCAATAATTACTTCAAATCACTTAGGTGATGAAGAATAATATAAATCACGTAATTTAAGTTGACATGATGTAGTAAATTATAGCAGATCATTTTAATTTCGATTTCACGAAAGCTGTATCTTTAAGCTGCTAATTAATTTATATGCACTTCTTAACATCTTTATTTGACTAAACTTTAAATTACATTTTCATTCTCTGTTGCTCAATATGCAAGTCTTTAATTATCTTGTTTTTAATAAAGTAATATATTTAAATAATTGTTAACATTGCATTATACTTTTAATCACACAATATCAGGAGAGGTTAGTTGAATTAAATGTTTAGTAGAATGATGGTAGTGAACATAAATAGATTTTTTAATCTATAGTAGTCAGTTCCAATCTAGTCATTTGCTTTAGTAATTGCAAATATCTTCAAAACAATAACACTCACAAATTATCTGTACTGTACAGAAAAATAACTATTTGTATTGATTATTTAACAGTGGACAAATTTCACATTTCCAAAAATAAACTTTATTAATTGTAATGTATATATTTTAGGATTGGTGTGGGTAAACTACAGATTGGTAAATAACAAAGAACAGTGATTTGGGAATTTTACATCCTGCGGACACTTTCACTCCAAGCTAATCTTTTTATTGCTTTAATCAATGAAGCTGATGCTTCTCATCATCTTACTGCAAACCGCATGGAATTTGATAGCATATTTTTGTTATTTTTATAATAAAAACTCTACAATACCTATTTTACTTCAGACTTACTAATTTTAGGTCCGAAGCAAAAAAATGAACACTATTTGTTTTGATTGTCAACTAGGTATACCATAACCATTTATTATTCGTATAAAGGTATGCAATTGGATGAACTTATTATAGGAACGTTTATTTACTTTAGGAAACAAGTTATATCTTGATTAAACAAAAGCCGAAAACTTATTGTTTGTTCATAAATTTAAAACCAAAACAAAGAGTGTACAATCTTTTTTCTCAACGTCAGGTTAGTGATTCGCTCAATTGTTGCTCACAGAGTATCAAAAACATTAAAACCAAATAATATAACTATACTGAGTCTAATTGTATGCGGTTTGCAGAATGATGATCATAGACCTTAGTTCTATAATATTATGAATTAATAGAAGAAATAAATCTGGCGGTATTCATACAGATATTACTTTTATTAGTATCGACAATACAGATGAAGATTTCACAACTATAATTAATATATTTTAAATTTCATGAAGGAAAATAATACAAATAATGAAGGAGTTTTGCATGAGAACATTCCAAATGGAAAAAAAAGTAAAAAATAAATAAATAGAATATATTCTTACAATTACAACCAAATACACGAAGGTAAGAGGATCTAAATAATTAATGCTGTACTTCTAATTATCAATACTGTATGTAGCTGCTCTAAATAATAAAAAATGTAAATTAAGAGTAATACCATAAGTTAACTGTTAATTAGCAACTACACTAGTATTGTGCTGAAGAGACACCAATCAATGTAATAAATTTATATTAGTAGGGGATTTAACGTCTGTTTCGGAACAAAATGCCATATCACTAAAGTCAAAAGAAAATTAAATACAAAGGACTGGAAACATAAGTGAAGAAGGAAAGTGGTTCCATGAGCAGTGATACAAACAACTGTTATTACAAAGCTTATGGATGCAGAAAAGCTCCTCCGTCACTTACAAAGGAATGTGATGAAAGACACAAGCACCGGCAACTGCACTTACGGATGGAAGAGGTGATAGTAAATGAAGCCTACGAGCCTACCTAACACCAAAACTAAGAGGAAAATGAAGAGGTGATAGTAAATGAAGCTTACGAGTCTACCTAACACAAAATCTAAGAGGAAAATGAAGAGGTGATAGTAAATGAAGCCTACGAGTCTACCTAATACAAAATCTAAGACCTAGTAGTTGAAGAGCATAACCCTAGCGCTATCCTCTAAAACTGCAAGTAGCGGTAAAATATGAAAAACAATCTATAAACCACATTACAACAGTTTGGGTCCAAATGGAAGGCACCCCCCTTCTCTTCCATTCACCTCAGACAGTTTCAGAATAGAACCTCTAGCATCTCAATATAATCAAATGATCATAGTTAATTTTTAAAGAGAAAAAGACAGATTGACAGAGCTAGAAATTTATCATATAATGATCAGCTTTATTATTTTTAAAAGGAGGATTTAACGTCTGCTTCGACTCTGAGAAACATTCAGAAAATAAAGTGGCTCCATTAACAATGTTACCTATCACCAGTCTAGTGACAGTGCACTTGGATGCAGAAAAGCTTGTTTCATAGAAGTATTAAAGTTTCACACCAAGAAATGTGACTAAAAGGGACACAAGCACCGTTGGCTGTACATATGGATGGAAAAGGAAACCAAAATGTGATACTAAACGAAGTCTACCTAAAAAATTTAACATCGTAGTTGAAGATCATAACTTTAGCGCTATTCTCTAAAACTGAAAGTAGCGTTAAAAAATGATAAACATAGAAATCCAAAACATTTTGGAACCCAAGCGAGGCACCTCCCTTTTTCTTCCATTAACCATCGACAGCTTCAGGACGGAGCTCCTGAGGTCAATTGAAGAGGTACCTAAAAATGAGTATGGATGCAATATTAATAATTTAATAATGATATAAAAAAATAAAAAACATGCTATTAAGATTCTATATTTGTTGTAAAATTCCGATAGCTAGTTATAAATAGCAGCTAGTTACATTTTTTGGATCAATTATATAGCTATTTTGAATGCAATAAATTAGATAGATATTGATTGTATTTTTGATATAGCTAATGCATATAGCATATTTATTTAAATTTGAGAACTAACTTTAAAATTTTAAATACTTCTAATTTTACATTCAATATTAGAGAATACAGCTAATTTTATTTATTAAGTTCATTTGTTCGCTTTAGAATTAGTTAATCATATATATAACTCATTAAACAATTAACTTTAAATTACATCTACAAGAGATCAATATGATGATGACTTACAATTAGTAGCATCTACTCAAACTACACATGTATGTATGCAGTGGCAGTACTGATGTTTGAAGACATAGCAGAGCAATCATGGGATAGTTGCACACCTGTAAAATAAAATACATTCATTAAAAGGTCATAAAATTAAAAAGTTAGATGCATTAGAAAGTAGCAAATTCAGTTCGGAAAAATTTATTCGGATAACAGTTACCTAACTGTGGTGATCTTACATAATTTTTATCGTTTGAAAAATTTGCCAGGGAGCTCTGTGATTAAGTTTGTGATATAATTCTAATACAGTCTTTAAAATAGATTTGTTCTGCTCTGTTATATAAAAATATAAAAATCATTTTAAGATAGATAGGGTGAGTATTGAGTAAAAAGCTACAAAAATAAGCTCTTGGTTTTGTAGTCACCTTCCTGAGCTTGAATGTAAATATTTTTCTATTTACATATTTACAGTAAATGCAAATACATTTTTAACTAGCTATATTCAACTAAGTATATTGTGATAAGCATAAGCTAAATGCTTGAGTTCATAATAGCCTACTTCTATATTTATTAATTCTTTCCCATCACTAAACTGTTTACTTTAGAACAGCAAGCTGTTGTGCATAATAAAAATTAAAAAAAAAACCAGATCAGTTGTTCAAATGAAAATATTATATTTTTAAGATTATTTGGATGAAAAGAGGATGGTACTTTATATTGAATATTAATTTTTGCATCAAGTTAGCTACCGATTTTAAACACACTACACATTTCCCAGTAGCTAGATATTGTTTTCCATCTTCACTTTTATCAAGATAATTAAGAACTTTCTTTGCTATATTTAGATTAATTGTAGTGACAAAATAGAACTACTTTGGCAATAGAATAACATTTTATGACATTGATTAGATAATTAGATTTGACTCAATTTACAAAAAAAATGTTCATAATTTATTTGATCATTTGATAAATATTAAAAACAAAATTTCATTCAAAGAGAATAAAAAAATATTATTCAAAATATTCAATTTTTGAACATTTTTAGGAGAAAAATCATTGTTAATATCAATTAGCCAACTTCAGACACATTGTTATGTAGTTATGATACTTTAATTAGATATAGCTACTTTCAACATATAAATACAGTGAAAAGTCTACTCACATAGCAAATCAAGATGACACTACAAGTTATCCAAGGGTGAAGTATCAGGAGATGTTCTTTCCCAAGTCTTGATAGATTTATCTGAAAGGAATAATTGTTTAGAAATTTTTGTTAATCATATTACTGATAAGAAAATTTAACTGTTCATGGCACACAACACACAGCATATTGATAAATTATAGCTACTGTATTTAATTATCAATACATAAAATTTAAAATATTTTCAACAGGTTGCATAAATCATAAGATTCCTTCTTTAGATGGTTTCAAAGTTTTTGTTCTCTAAGTTGACCTTTATTATCAACTGTCCTATTCTTAAGCCGAAAATGAATAGCTTTTCAGAATATTTTTCTATCAATAACTTTACTACCAGTAGCTAAGTAGCTTCACTAAAAATTGTATCATTATGGCCCATTGCCACCATAACCAAAAAACAAAAAAGGAGTTTCAAGTTTATGAATATAAGCTAAATAATTGTTTAGTAGTCACATTTTCTATTTCATTTTCCAAATATTTTAATTCATAGTTGAAATTTAAAAACAACATCTTTTTTTGATAACTGTAGCCAATGCAAAATATTTGCAAGATTGAATGAAATCACTATATCTTTAGACAGATAAACCAATCACACATTTAAAGACAATAACTTATTAAATTTAGGTCGGAATAATCTCACTGCGATTATTTACCCCACAAGTGCGATGCAATTACGCTAATTGTTATGAAAGGTATGTTAATAAATGATTAACTATAAGAGATACAAGATTGAAAATAGGTACACATCATTATCGAAATGATATCTTAGGATGGTGTAAGTATGGAGCTTCTACCTGAATTGGTTCTTATGTTAGATCGAAGTTTGCAGGAAAGTGAGATGGAATAGTAAAATACCCTAGCATCGATGCTAAGGTTTTAGTGAAAAAATGACATGAATCTACAAAATACATGAATCTACAATAACTCTTTAGCTGAAGATTTTCAAATTCATTTCAATGTTAGAATGGAGAGAAATTCTTTAGCAATTTCAAATATATATATTTTTGAAAATGAAAATACTGGACTTATTAAGCATTTTGCTCATAATTATACTTCAATTAGTAATACGGATCGAAGTTTGGTACTCCAGTTCTATCCAAATTGAATTGGCTATTTAACTAACAATATAGGTTTTACTGAAAGCATGTTAAGATATCTAAGCTCTTCATTCTTATCTCACCCAAACTTATAAAGTATGCTATGTAATATCTCATCAATATTTGATTCACCAGAATAAAAAATATTTTAAAAAATCTGCAATATACTGGGTGGCACGAAAGAAATGAAACCCATTTTCAAATTTTACTCACTCTCATCAAGATTTTGGCTACAAGTTACAAGCCATGACCCACTTTGAAAAATTCTGCTGGCCAACAAATGAATTTGAGGATAAATACTTCGTTTTATAAAATTTGCATCAATTCAATCTTAATATTTTGAAATCAGCAAAACTTCGGAGTTAGGTAATCAATTCATCAGTAAAGTCCTAATTTTCAAAAGTGGGCCAAATACTGCCTATTTGCCTAAGTACCCTGTTATGCAGTGGTGTGAGCAATGTTAGGCTAGTAGCTATTACCAGCCATATTTTATTGTATTTTGAACTTTTTGCAAGACACTGACAAACAGCACCATAGATTATTTTCTAGTAGCCAATACTTCAACAACATACTACTTAGGTATATATGTTCTACTTAACAAAATATATCTTTAATTAAACTAATCACTGTAATCTAGATTTTACAATAAAAATAATAATTTACCTAATGGATACAAATAACAGATTCAAACATACTTCAAAAAGTCAATAATCAATAGTTTGGAAGGTTAATTCTCCCAATTAGGTTGGTTTTATTTTTTGTACTTAAGTATTTTTATTTTAGGGTGTAGCTACTATAAGCTTAATATTTTAATAAAATTAAATTAATGGAAACTTCATAATAGAGAGTATTTAGTCTGTAAAATTAACTTGTTGGACTAAATAATTTTTGATAGTGGTTTTCAGACTATTATTTATAGCAATATTTGCTTATAAGAATAATTAGTTCAAATTTTAGCACAAATGAATATTTGAAATTAAATGTTGAATTATCAATATAACAACAAACTTTTGGTCATAACCCAGTATGTAATTGGTGCACAAGAACCCACTTGCATTTTCAAAAAGCTGAAAAAAATCCAATAGCTTATTTCCAATTTAATTAATAGTAAACAATAATTAATGACAAACATAAGCATTAATAGTAAGCATAAGAATTAATAGCTAGAAATCCACCGACGTTGCTGGAATATTATTTTCAAAGGGGGAAAAACTATATTTAACTGTGAAAGAAACAAAAAAGTGTCTAGGTAAGTAGCTAGGTTAAAACTTAAAGTAAATAATAACTAATATCCTAAGTCTACACTGCAAGAACTGGTAAAGTGTTCAAGAAATCCTCTATTTCGCTTTCTGTTCTCAGTAAATTGTAGAATACATGTAAATATAAGAAAATTAAACATTGTAAGTACAGAAAATGTTTAAAAATTCCCATACTATCATACTCTTGGTCTATGTAGTTGGTAATCAATTTTAGCTAATGCCCATCAGTCTTAACTATTCTTCAAAGGCTGGAGAAAAGACCAAGATATTATGGTAACAAGTTGATAGAATCTGCCCGCATCTCAGTCTGCAAAATATAGGACATTCTCAACATTTCCTATGACAACAATCCTTAATATGAATTAATAATCGTATCCCCCTATACTAATTATATTTAGCTACATGTATTTTTACTATTTTACATTATTAAGCCGAGAACAAGTAGCAAAATAAGAGGTAAAGATTTCTTGGAGAACAGTTTATCAGTTCGTACAGTCTGGGAATCTGCCAAGACAGGCCATTACAAAACTATAAAGTGTTCAAAAATAAATCCTCCATTTAGGCTTCTGTTCTCAGTATAACTGTAAATATAGGAGAAAATTAGAGATTGTTCACACAGAATTTCAGAAAATCTTAAAAATGTCCCATTTTCTGCTAGCTGACTGGGAATCTGCTGATAAGCTGAGCTTAATAGCATGAGCTCAACTTCACATCAAATTAGAATATCTGAAAGTCAGGAGACACTAAGGTCACTGAAAGAAGCTACATTATGCAGAATGGGCTAGGATATCTGAAATTTTTGAGTTATAAATAACAGCCTCAACTCTGCTTAGATATTGATATTAGCCGTATTAGGTACATAAATTTATAATACCAAGTTGTTTTTACAAAATTACAGATAGTGCCTTGAAACCTACCTATATAATTTAGCTACACTATGAATATTTAATAATGAAACAAGAAACAGATAATCGAATACTACTCATCCTGAGTCATCCAGTCTGCAAAGCGCATTCATATCGCCGAAGACCTTTGAAGACAAATTTTGAGGGAAAATAATTAATTTTCCTAATTAATTCCAATGTTTACATGTATTTATGTTTTTATTGGAGACATTTTGCAGACGTCTGGTCATTTTGGAGACAGATTTGAAATTTTTTGAGACAGATTTACCACACTTTACAGACTGGTTACTCATACACTCATACTAGGTCCTACCTACTCCACTAACTCCAGCTCCAGGTAAAATAGTAATGTTCATAAACTCTCTAGCTACTTGTCCCTTCAAGATTTAAGCTCCAGCCTCCAGGTAATAAAGCATGTCCAAACTGAGGCGAACTCGCCATTTTAATGGCGAGTTTGTGCCAGACTTATAGTTATTTTGAGCCCTTCAATTGCAAATGAAGAGAAATATCTAATTTTCTCTTATGTTACACTACATTTAAGATGTTATTTTGGGGAGATTTTATGATAATTTGGTCATTTTGGAGAGAAATTTGGTAATTTTTGAAGAGAAATGCAGAGACAAATGGAGGGTTTATGGAACAAAGAGATATACTATTTTACTTTGGTCTTAAGCTAACCTGAGCTAGGCTCAATTGTCATAAATTCTATCCTAAAAAACATTGTATGATTGTACTAATTGTAGGACTACCTAGAGGCAAGAATAACTAGTAGAATTGTCTCTACTGTCTGAACCAGACTGTATTTTATGGAAAATTCCACCAACATTTAGGTGGAATTTTGCTCTTTTGAAAATAAAATTCTAGCTAAGTCAGTGGATTTCTAGCTCTTGCTGCTCTTTATTCCTACCTATGTAACCATTAATTTTCACTTTTTAGTGGAAAATCAGCCAAATTTTTGGAAATTGTTGATGTATTTTTTTAACTTTCAGAAAAAGTCAGTGGAATTTTGTGCACCAAATACAGACTGATCTCTACATTTGCAGTGAAGGCCCGAAGTTCTTAATTTGCTCAAAATAATTGTCATTAACTCACAAATAAAATAGCATGAATGGACATACAAGTCATCCATATTTCAGAGGCTGGTAAATTGTAAGCCAATTTGGCTCATTTTTCTTTTTTGAAGATTTCAAGCCAAAATTAACATTGGAAGTTGGAACATAGGAATTAATTTATAATTTTAAGCCAATTAGGAATAGGTATCTGATTTTTACCTTTTGAAATATAAGCCAATTAATCGGCTTTAACTGACATAGCTACTCTGTGACATGGATGGACATAAGTTTTGATAGGTACTAGCCAGTGAGCCACTAGGTAGTTAGTACCTGGGGGCTGGGCTGGAGTTTATATAAAAGTTTATTAACTGGCCGGGTCCCGGGCTGGGGCCGGCAGTCTGTATTTGGTGCACAAAATTCCACTGACTTTTTGAAAAAGCTGAAAAAATTCACCATAAATTTCCAGTAATTTGGCTGATCCACCAACATTTTAGTGATTTTACCCATTTTTCCACCGAAAATTAATGATAATATAGGAATAAATAGCTAAAAATCCACCGACTTTGCTGGAATATTATTTTTAGAGAGCTCAGAGAGGCAGGTAACCTACATAGTACATACTAGCCATGTTTTAGAGTAGGTTAAAGTAGGTTAAAGAGTTAAAGCCAATTAATTGTCTTAGATTTCAAAAGGTCATTACTCTGATAAGTAGGTATACCTACCTAATTGGCATACAATTTTGAATTATTTCTTATGTTCCTATGTTAATTTTGGCTTGAAATCTACAAAATGAGCCAAATTGGCTTAGCTCAGAATTTTTGTGAAATTTATTGGCTCAAAAATTGGCTTAGGTACCTACAATTTTCCAGCCTCTGAAACATGACATAATAGCTACGGTGCTACCTATATACCTACCTAATATTTTGTAATTTTAGGTTATAAGCCATACCTAAGTAGTACTTCAGGATATAAAACAAATTAAACTACCAATCTTGCTACCTAATTAGGTAGATTGGCTTACTCCAGGTACATTTTCAAACTCAAAATATCAAGAGACGAGTGACGACTTACCTGATGAAGAGGTTTTGTTATACAAACATATTTTGAGCGGATTCTCAATGTTAATAATAAGTTTCTGGACCTAGATTTACAATTTAAGCTAGGTATAGGTATTTCTAATTTCAAATCTCTACAGTGTTACAGATCTAAAGCACAATAGAATGGTCTTGAAATTCGTGCAGAATTAGGCGGTAACAAAAGGGTTGACAAACAAAAGCTAAGCGTAATGATTGGTATACAGTTTCGAACCCTTTATAAAAACTTTTTGTAGATTCCAGTATCTTCAAACAGATTTAATTGTTTGAGAAATAGTTCGGCTAAGTGTTTTATACTATATATAGATTCACAGCATAAGCTGTATCTACTCCAAATATATTTCAAGGAACTGAATGAGTTTATTAATAAATACATAGGTAGTTTTAAAATTAATAAAAATATTATTTTTTATACCTAATGGTTTTTTGATATTCCTGATTCAATTTACGTACTTTTCATCGAATGAATCATTCTTTCCGGACAAAACCTATACTTTATTATTACGTGAAAAGTTATTACGATTCATTATCCATAATTATTGTATATATACACTCCCATAAATAACATTGCAAAAATTAGCTATATATATACTTCGTTTTCTATGCCTGCGCTTCGTTTTCTATGCAATGAGATGCGGTTAAGAGACTCTTGTTTGCCGCTAACTCCAACCGTTTTACGTGAGTGTTAAGCGCTTAGCACATCAAAATTGTACCGTTTTCACTGGTGCTAAGCGCTTAAGAGACTTTACCTTGAGCAACCCGATTTTTGCGGTTAAGAGACTTTGGCTTGTGGCCCTTCATATAGTGATTTAAGCCAAACTATTTCAATGGGTAATATGCTTAATGATTTAAATCCATTAGATAAGTATTCATTTCCTGCTTATACATCACTACTCAATATTTCCTATTCACTAAAAGTCTCTATTAATATCCGAGTCTCTAAGATAAATTGCAATGAAATATTCCCCCTAATGCTCCTCAATATCCCCAGAAAGTTACTCTACAAATTCTGCCTTCGATTCTCTTTTTTAGCCGCAAAAGAAATTTAATTCTCTTCCAACGCAATAAAATTCTATTATATCTACCGCCCCAGAATGGCAAGTGAAGAGGGAGCTATGTGCACTGGTGTAAAGGGAGTTATGTGCACTGGTGTAAAGGGAGCTATGTGTACTGGTGTAAAGGGAGCTATGTGCACTGGTCTAAAGGGAGCTATGTGCACTGGTGAAAAGGGAGCTATGTGCACTGGTCTAAAGGGAGCTATGTGCACTGGTGAAAAGGGAGATATGTGCACTGGTGTAAAGGGAGCTATGTGCGCTGGTGTAAAGGGAGCTATGTGCACTGGTGAAAAGGGAGCTATGTGCACTGGTGTAAAGGGAGCTATGTGCACTGGTGTAAAGGGAGCTATGTGCACTGGTGTAAAGGGAGCTATGTGCACTGGTATAGAGGGAGCTATGTGCACTGGTGTAAAGGGAGCTAAGAGCACACAATAAGGCGCTAAGTGCAGGATCAGTTCCTCTGAATGGAAGTTAAGCTCAGGATTACATCCTCCAATATAAATACCATATATATGTTATATATTTACAGTGTATATTGTATCCTCATCTTTTCTTGAATTCGCAAGCGGTTTCGCTGGCCACCATTGAAATGAATAGCTGGCTATTGCCACTATGTTCTTATATATTTAAATATATATTTATAGGGTAAGTTTTAGTGATATATTCTTGGAGTGTTTTGTTCACAAACTAATGTTTATTCCTAATATTGAAGATTGTTAATAGTTTAAATGGTGGCTTAGCAAATAGAGGACCAGACATGGAGTGTGTTCAGTGTTTGTACAGGTTAGAGGTGTTGTAGACTAAAGAGAGGTGATGCTGCTGTTTGAGATGAGTACATTTGTTTGCTGGTGCTGGGGAACAGCAAGCGAATATTGTGATGAGTGAATTGATGCTAGTCATGGAGATATTCATGGATAATATAATATTTTAAAGCAAGTCTATGTCATGAACCATTGAGATAAAATAACGGAAGAGACAAGGTGGTTACTAGCAGTGAAGTTGTGACAGAGAGTAACTTATTGTTTTTCACGTCTTTTAGTATTAATTATAGTGGATTTAAAAATAGATATGTAACGCATATCAGTGTGTAGATTTCGGAACAGTTAACACACGTTGGTGTGTAGAAACTGTAACAACGAACGCATATTTCATACAGTGGAGTCAATTTATTTTATTACTTTTATGGAAATCATTGCCATAACTTATGGATTTGTCTCCGTGTTATGGCAATGAGGAAGAACTTTAACATTCATAGAGTGTAACGTAGCATGTGATGCTCATACCTCATACACTGAAAGAAAAGTGTACTTAACCGAACCTATATATAGTTTCATAAAAACCACAATGTTGGTCGTTTTTAAACCATACCACAGCTGTGGTTTGAATCAAACATCATGAATTTATAATGTAATTTTACCTACATGCATGTACTTTATCTTACCTACATCTATCACAATTCTAACTACAGCTGAATGTCTATTTTACCTACATACATGCAATTCAAACCACAGCTGTGATTAAACATTACCTACATGCTTATTAATTAAACTACAGCTGGTTGTCTATTTTACCAACATGCATGCAGTTCAAACCTCAAGTAAAAGAATTTTTAACTGATAAATTAATCCTCCAAACTACAGTCGTTAAGCAATTTTACCTACATGCATTTTATTTTAGCCACTTGGATAATGTTTACTTTAGCTACACTCAATTACAAAATACTGTAGTAATAAAATTCATAAGAATTCATATACTGTATAATACAGCATGAAGATTAACTATTAAATATAGAGTGATAATACTTCTATTAAGTTAGTTAAAATAGATACAATATAAATAATTAAATTGGATATTTAGCAAATCTTTCCATAATTAACAAATCATTGTAATAAAACTCAAAATTAATTAATTACATTTAATATAAAATGAACAATTTCAGAAACACACATTACTTGGTAAACATTAATAAGTAGCTAGAAAATTATAATAGTTTCTCAGAAGCTATAAAAATTGAAGAAGTTACCAATTTATGTATTATTAAACATGAATAAAATATTCAAGAAATATAACAATTCTATTAACTCATTTAATAGATTACTAAATTTGAGATCACACCATCAAAGGAGAAACTGCAACTAGATTATAACTCGAGGATTAAAGAAGAAGTTATATATAGTTATGTTTAAAAAGGCCCAAATAAAGCTTCCTTGTAGCTCCAAGATTTAAGTACCCAAACAAATAAAAAGTCATTTAGTAGTTCATGAACTGAATTGTTCACAGCTAGCTATTTCTCAAAGCGACTCACCAAATCAGTGACGCATGGAGCTTTCATAACATAACATTGAAAGAATATCGTGCAATGATGTTCACAGTAAAGTAAAATAATGTTTCAGCACTCCTTGCAATATTGCAAATTCAAAACTTGGAATAGTTTAAAATGCTACATCAATCGCCTTCAAAAAGTGTTGCACCCAAAACATTATGTCATCAGAGGAAACATAATATTGATCAACTTCAGAAGACTTTGAAGATGGGTGGCTGGAATGAGACTAAGAAGGAAGATTACTTCTCTAGCCAAGCTATCCTCTTCAATGTTAGCCAAATGACTGAAAAGAAAATTACAAAGCATCAATTAATGAAGATCTTCCCATTCATAGTTAGCTAGAAGTCAAATAAATAGGTAAAACTTACAGAAACTTACCTCTAAAAGTTAACACCAACATCAGCAGTAGTGGGCCTCAATCTCTTGTTGTTGTGATGATGTTAGCAAAAGTAGGCAAGCCACCCCAAAAGTCTTCATTAGAATGTCTCTGGTGTCTGCAAAAAATATGGAATTAGGAAATTGTTGAGAATAGTTAGTACAATTGAGAGATTAAGGCTAATTACTGACTAGCTATGTAGCAATAATTAGCAATAAAACTAAAATTCACAATGAATATAATGATAATTGATTTAATTGTTAAAATAATCATCCGCAAGAGATATAAACAGTCTTAGATTAGGTAACAGCAAGAACATATTTCCTTTATCCAATGGACTTCTCTAAATTAGAATTAAATATAGTAGATTTGAAAGCAGAGAATGAATATAATTGAATGAGAAAAATAATCAATTAGCTATCACGCAGCTATTGATGACAACATAGAATTAAATGTAAAGAAGTAGTTTCATTTCAATCACTTTGTAGCTACATTTACCAAAAATTCATATAACTCTGAAAAAGCGCCATGTGAAAGTCATGGTATCTACAAAAAGATAAAATTCTATAAAAGCTGTGGGAGATTCTGAAATTTAGGTTGATTTCATAGAGCATTTCAGTCCCAATTAATTAAATTGTTACCAAGAGCCAGAAAGTAACTATCTCAAATCAAATCTGATGAATATTAATTTTTTGAATATTTTCTGTGCAAAAAATACTTATTTTCTTCAATTTAAATTTATTTTGTTGAAAACAGAATGCAAATTAGAGAATTTTAGAACAATTTACCAGTTTCAGTAGTCTGGTGTTTAAATTAAAATATTTGATAGTAAAGAATACACTATTTAAAAATCTATTTGGCATACAGGTTACAATTGAATATATTAAATGCACTGGATTTTAAAAATCCCATTAACTGATCATCATAGGTATATCTAAGTCCATAGAAACTGATCTCAAAAAAATCTATTTTGATTATTGTTCTCAACTTCTCATTGAAATAAAAGTAAAAGAAACCTAAGATCATTTTCACAGAAAAGGATAAAAAATATTCCATATTCTGCAGACTGCCAACAGAACAATCAAGTCATCAGAGATAATTATGAAATTTAGAAGATAATTATTAGTCTGTAAGTGGTGCACAGAACTAGGTACTGGTACTCTTACTTTCAAAAAAAATCTTGAAAAAGCCAGCAAACAAAATAATGAATTGGCTAGTCTTCCATGCACTAGATAACCGACTAATATTATTGATTTAGCAATTTTCACTCACAATATTAAAGGCAAAATAGTGATATATAAAGAATATTAATTTATGAGAAAAGAAAAAACAACCAAGTTTACCATCAAATACAATCTGGGAGAACTGGTGAGAAAATTGGAGAGTTCATGGACCACATATTTTTACTTTGGCATCAGTTTGTATTTTAACATTATCTGTGCAAACAGTTATTGATTTCTTCTCATATATACATGTATTTTTCTTAGAAGAGAAGGAAAACATAGAGGATTTCTTGGAAAGCACTTTACCAGTTTCTGCAATCTGGTCAGGGCAGAGAGTCAGAAATTAAGAGTGACACTGTGGCAGACAATCTGACAGAGACTTCAAAAAGTTTACACCAATACATTATATTGTAATTAGGATTATATTACATACAAGCACCTTAGAAGTAGAGGCTAGAGCAAACTAAAGATTATAGTCAGCTGCCTAAAGGCTATGCTGCAATGTTTTGGATTTCTGCCATGGACCTTTTCCAATTATAAATAGGTAGGCTGATTTTCTATTTTTCAGAATGAATTGATCACAGAAAACTATTCTAGCCTATTTTGTGTTCTGATATATATAGCTATTTCTATAAATTTAAGCACTGGACATAGCTGAAATTAAATTAAGGTTACTACAAAATTACACACCTACCTTCTTTGATATTTCACTGAAACTGACGCGCCACTCCAGTTTCCCGCCTGATTTACATTAAATTTACATACATGTGATTAATAATTTCATAGTAATACTCTAACTACATAGACGACGGTTATATATACTGACAAAGGAAAATAATTTACCCACATGCAAGTTTAATTTTGATTTGTATTGTTGGTAAGGTGAACTGACATGGATGATGCGTATTGCTAACCACAGAAATATAAAATTTTGCCTAGATTTTGTGAGTTTATACTGACTAGAGAATTAAACCACATGCTGTAGTTCATCTACACCTAGCACATAACAAAAATTAACTATTTTAGCGTATAATCAACCCACAATGAGTTAAACTACAGTGTGTTGTTTGATGACCAAAAATTATTTCTCTCAGTGTAGTAAGTTGCGAATAACTCATAGTATGATGCTCATACCTCATAGTATGATGCTCATACCTCATAGTATGATGCTCATACCTCATAGTATGATGCTCATACCTCATAGTATGATGCTCATACCTCATAGTATGATGCTCATACCTCATACTTTGACTGAGTAATATCATGAATTCCAGAAGGTTATAGGAAAATTCGGTCTCAGTTTGTAATGGTGTTATTGGAGAATAATGATAGAAAAAGTTGTAATTATGAGTACTAAAATGTGTTGTGTATTTATTAAAAGCGGATAACATCATTAACTGTTGTGAATGATACGTAACATTAGTAATTTAGACATGTTTTGACATTTATTTAACATGAGATTTGACCGGAAAATTCAGTCTCGGAATATTCGGTCTCAGGTATAAATAAAACTTATAAATTAGATGTAAAAATAGGGGCGTGGTGTCCCCGAGCCCCCCTGTCAGGTCATCAAATAAGGTATGAACTGCATGTGCTGTACAACAAACTAGCGGACACAGCAAACTACATAACGATCATTTATAATTCTGAGAACGAAATTTCCGACCACCATTCCAGAGGCAGTTGCAATAGCGTTCTTTGGTTTGAACCACTTTGATGAATGGGGGGGGGGGGGGGGGTTATTGAATTTAAACTACATGTAAAGGGAAGAGAAATGGAAAATATTTTATTATGAAGGTCTGCATTGGTGTAACTTAATTGTCTTTAAATCAGAAGAGGGACTTTTTAATTTTGGAAGAATTATTTCTTTCTTCACTTCAATCAACAAAATCATTTTGGTCAAATAAAATTATTATTGTACATATTATATAGGTAAGTGGTGCACAACAATTATATTTTGTATTTGAACATGTTTTGATATAAGGAAATAATGGTGACCGGAAATTTCGGTCTCAGAATTATAAATGACCTCTCAACATAAATAACCGTTATGTAGTTTTGCTGTATCCGCTAGTTTGTTGTACTGCACACTTTATGATTGTTTAATTAAAGACCTGGCAGTGGGGTTCGGGGGGCGGTAGCCCCCCGGTACATCTAATTCATAAGTTTTATTTATACCCGAGACCGAATAAATGTCAAAACATGTCTAAACTACTAATGTTACGTATCATTTTATTACGGTTAATAATGTTATCCGCTTTTAATAAATACACTACACATTTTAGTACTCGTAATTTCAACTTTTTCTATCATTATTCTTCAATAACAACATTACAAACTGAGACCGAGTTTTCCGAGACCGAATTTTCCTATAGCCAGAATTAATAATTCTATATATTAACAGAATAATATAACATTCAATCAATTATTATATAAAAGTGTCCCGTTATTCATACAATATTGTATAATTCCATAAATTTCTCTTACATTGTTTAATTTCTAGCATGATGTATTTATATAATGCAAATTACTTTCACTTTTTTTTCAATCCAAATAACTTACTTCAAAGGGTAAAAGAAAGAATGACTTGAAAGTATATTTTCATTTTATTATACAAAACAGATATATCGATTTTTACAAAAATACAACGAGGTGAAATATCATCCATTAAATCAGTTCGAGTTTTAACAATTAGTTTTTCTCAAACCTAGATAGAATTTATACACAGGTATAACGTTTCTTATGCCTATAATATTTATACACAGGTATAACGTTTCTTATGCCTATAATATTTATACACAGGTATAACGTTTCTTATGCCTATAATAGGTATAACTCACAATACTCATGCCAAACGTACGACCGCATTATATCAGTCACTGGAAGATTTCTAACATTGTAAAAAAACAGTACGCGAAAAATGAAAACTTATTTCTATATTTACATGATAAGCAAAATATAATATCAATCACCATAAAAAATTCTAGAAATATTCGATGAAATATTCAATATGAAATGTTAAGCTTTTTAGCGAGAGTTTTTGGTAAAATATCTGAATGTTGAAGGTACCACACGCCTTTCAAACTACTGAAAACAAACTAGTTACACTGACGTAAATATGACACTGATTGCATTGAGTGAGTGACCATTGGTGTCATTTTGACGTCATGGGAAGGAACTGGAAGCTTGACTTCCTGCAGACCAACATAAAGTAAATACAGGACAGTGACTTTAACACGTTTGTTGCTTCTGAGTGTCTATACCTACTTTGGGTAAGTTACGAATTATCGGTCGGTTTCACATCTTTGGAAATATTTCCGAAGATATGAAACCGACCGATAATTCGTAACTTACCCTACATCAAAATGACCTCAATGCGATTCATCACTTTAGACATCTGAATTTTAGAACGAAATGGTCTAGTTAATAAGGCGGGTTCATTTTCTTAAATTGCTCAATTCAAATTGAAATAATGTTAACAAGAACTAAAAGTATATCCTAGATATTATATGACTGCATTATCTGATAAATAGAAAACCTTGATGTTTGTCAGTGTTAGCCCTTCACACTGCAATTGAAGGGGGCTTCTTGCCCTTCTGTCTTCTAGTGGTCCCCCTGTCACCCTCTGGAGGTACCTCCACCTTCCCCCTGCCGTTGGTGAGGGGGGTGGGGGTTGGCTGCCGGGGTCTGGCTGATAAATTCTGTTCTGAAGAAAAAAGCGAAGAACTTTCAACCAAGGGGAGAATTTGAGACTGATAAGAAACATCGAGTTGGTTATCGTTAATAGGCAAATAAAAATAAAGGGGGAAATTTATTATTAATGTTGTATAATGATATTCATATACATTTCTAAGAGAGTCTCTGAGTACAAGTTTAGAAGGTTGCATTTAATTACATTGGAGTTAGACATGAATTCAAATGTATAAATAATTAAATTTATTGCAAGGGAGTCGAACCACGGACTTCTAGCATAGCAGGTAAATACTTTAACATGACAATGTGGATCTATACTGTTAATCTGCATTGCTTCTAGTCAGGATATCAGTTCCCTATGATATTACATCTACCCCCAAATAAGTCATTCTTTCTCACCTAAAGCGTAGTCAACAGAACTGAGTCTCCGCCCTTTAGGGTGTTTGGAAGAGAGAGAATCTATGGAGTGAATAGGAGCGCCACCTGGTGGGTAAACTCCGTAGTTACCTGGGGACTGGTGGAGGTTTATCTGCTCCCCTACACCCCCATGGGAGAGCTGGAGGTTGCTCCCCAGGGGGTGGAACTGCTTATGGACAGGACTGAAGTGGCTCATGCCAGTTTCCGCCTCGTGTTGCATCCGCCAGATGTCGTTAACAGCTTGTTGCTGATTGTACTTTTCGAACTTTGATGGCGGGTAGTCCGTTTGATTCTCTTTGAGGAGAAGTTTATTCTTTGATGAGCTCACAGAGTTTGAGAGGGTCATGATGTTGGAGGAGGTGCTTTTCGAGGGTTTGGTGGTTGCATTTCGGTTATTCTTCGAGAAAAGAACACTTGGCCCGTAGTTGTTACTCGATCTAACGGGGAGAGATAAAGATATTAATATTGCATCATTTCCATAGGTAATAAAAGGTACAATTATTCACAAATATTCATATTCCCACACAATGAAAGCGAATCACATCAAACATTGCTATCCAAGACATTACTTCAGAGTCCTATCTGCCATCTATCTGTGGCACAGTCTATTGCGAAGGCTATTGTTTCCATTGCAATGGTGTATATTAGTCTATCCTGACTAATGCATTGAGCATGTCAAGCGAATGCCAATGAATACCTCGGTATTTGTGGTATGCAGTCTGATATACTGCCACCACTAGCATTGCGGCACGTAACTATTTCATGCTGTTCCTTTGTCATTGTAATGCTCACCCATTTGAATTCTAAGCTAACTTCAATGATAGAGTCATGTAACTTATTTTATTTTGACTCTTACCTCATTCCGGTGGTGCCCCGAGGGAGGCTCCTCCGCTCCTGACCGGGTGAAGTGATGGTGGAGGCATCTGAGGTGACATAGATAAGGTCTGTAGGTGGTGGAAAGGAGGTGAGATGAAATGAAGGGAAATGAATAAGTGAAGTGGATGAAGAGGGCGCACTTACATATATAGAAATACTGAATGTACATTATAGAGGGAAAGTAGACATAGAATTATAATGCAATCTGATTGAATGAAGGGAAGATGACTCGCTCTAACGCAATTTGATTGGCTCAAGGGAAGATGACTCGCTCTAACGCAATTTGATTGGCTCAAGGGAAGATCGACTCGCTCTAACGCAATTTGATTGGCTCAAGGGAAGATGACTCGCTCTAATGCAATCTGATTGGCTCAAGGGAAGATGACTCGCTCTAATGCAATCTGATTGGCTCAAGGTAAGATGACTCGCTCTAATGCAATCTGATTGGCTCAAGGAAAGATGACTCGCTTTATTGCAATCTGATTGGCTCAAGGTAAGATGATTCGCTCTAATGCAATCTGATTGGCTCAAGGGAAGATGACTCGCTCTAATGCAATCTGATTGGCTCAAAGGAAGATTACTCGCTCTAATGCAATCTGATTGGCTCACGGGAAGATGACTCGCTCTAGTTTACAGATTCATGATAACGTACTCGGGAAATCCCTAATGAATCTGAAAAAGGTACCGCATTCATGAGCTCTGATTGGGTAAAGGAATTAGTCGCACTTATTTGGTATAAAAAACTCTCTCTCGACGCAGGTCACAATTTGTGTGTAAAATACATCACCTTCTCTAATGAACACTAGATTGCGAACAAATATAAGCAAGATATTTTAAGATATGCATTGATTGTAGTTTGTTAATCTGCTGCAATTCCTATACCATTAATATAATTTGAATGATAGAAGGAGGTGTTACATTCATCGAAAAGTACAGGGTGTTCGGAAAAAAGGCAACCGAACTTATTATATCTATAATCATGTAATATAAATAAGTTTAAGAAAATAACTTGTGAACAAGATTTCTCTAGATTTATAGCTGTAGAACTTACGTAAACTTGATACTTGCATTCATTTCATGAGAATTCTTTTCCTAGAAGACGAGGAAAAAATCCCATCAACCAAACAAGGGGGCAAGAATCTCTGAATATAATTTCTTTGCTTTTCTTTTCTCAGGGACACCCTGTATATTTTATCATACCTTCAAAGGTAACTAACTAACTAACTAACTAACTAACTAACTAACTAACTAACTAACTAACTAACTAACTAACTAACTATTCTCTTTATGAAGAGGAAGGTACTCACTGTGATTAGCGTTTCTTCCTCCATCGTCCAAATGAGAGGAGCTCTCGGTGCGAGAGGAGCCTGGCATCTCCGTATCAGTATCACTCATCTCCTCCACCATATCTCCTCCTCTGTCGATACTATATCCCAGGGAGGAGCTGCGGCCCCGAGTCGATACAGGTGCATGTCTAGGGCCTGAATATCGGGCCAGTTCTGCTCCCTTTAGGTTGGAAATTCGGATATGGAATTGTGTTCATATTTTACTAAAACATTAAATATTGAATATTTTAATAAAATGACAGCAGCGACTTTTTTTGGGTAAATATTTTTATGTCGATTAATGTGAATTGCACTTCATTTTTATTAAATTCTTCACACCAATTTTTTTTTTTTCGTGCCCACCTTTCTGTACTCTGGTTGCCTGTTCTGCGCAGTGGTCTGTTTTACGAGTCTGTGCTGCGCAGGTCCCTGCTTCACCAGCCTAGGGTCACTGAACACAAAAGTCTGGAAGCTTTGGTCAGTGGGGACCTCTTCTGCATTGTGGTGCGTCTCTTGGAAAGTGGCGTAAGGGTAAATGTCCTCTGCGTACTCTGTAGAAGGTGACAGGTTGCGAAGTAGAAAAGCAGGCAGTGGCAACAGTAACTAGTTATTTATACCCTCTTGTTATCCCAGGTAGCAACGATTCTCGGACTAATGTTGTCCCAATGTTGGCAAGGTTATCTCAATATTGGCCAAAGAAACATTGCTATTTGGGACACGAGAATGTATTTTCAGAAATTAAGCCTGCATTTTAGTTAAAACTATTCGACAGCAGATTTAAATCTGGTTAAAACTTTTAATTTTATTTTCGATACCTTTAGATTTGCAGGAAAATTCTTTCAATATGTTCAATTATGGAATATCAAATAAATAAATATCAGTTTAGTAACGCATCATTAGGAATGAAGAATTCGTAAAAAATTATTTTTGAAAATATTTCAATGCTCAATTATATATATTTAGCCATGAAGAATTTAATGGTAGCAGGAGCACATTTTCTGCAGGTACATTCAATTAAATGATCCACTCACCAGGAACTATTGAGCCTGAGTTGTCAGTAGTGTTACCTCCCAGGGAGGCTGTCTGTTTCCTGACAGAACTGTACAGCTGGTGGTCATTCTTGCTGTCAGAATTGCTGGTAGAATTGTGAGACTGTTTCCTGGTGAAGTCTACCAGCTCTTCCAGTGGTTCTAGAGGGTAAAATATTAGCATATGAAATGTAATTAATAATTACAACAAATTCACTCTGCATTAACTGGTTAAGAGCTTGTAGAGATATCATTTTCTGTTCACATTAAATTATAGAAAATAGGAATTAATTCAAAATTATTCACAGAGAATATCCCAAATTTCTCCCATATTCTGCAGACTGGCAACAATATAAAGTGTACTAACTTTTTTTCCAGCAGAATACCCCTGCCCCCACGATAGCGAGAATGGCGAGACAACTGACCACCACCGAGACTATCAGGGCGGGGTCGGAGTAAACGCTTCCCCCGGGGGTGGAGTGGGGGTGGCGGTAGGAAGTGGAGCCCACGCGGACCAATTCACTGCCATGTCCCCCCACGTCTCCTGAATGGGACAAAGAAATTTGATATTCAATTGTTAGGTTTCTTCTATTACCTGTGCGAGAGATACCACTTTTAAACAATAGAAACAATTGCTGCTATATTGAAATAGAAATAAAAACATGATATATAATTCACATCTCATCAACACGAAACTTTTACATTCACATTCTTTGGCACAGTGATTGGCCTTTGCCTTCTCTAGGCGTCATTCCCTCTCTCCTACACTTCCCTTCACTCCCTTTCACTCCTCTTCACTTTCCTTCATGCCTTTCTCCACTTCACTTCTCTTCATTTCCTCTTCCCTTCACTCCTCTTCACTCCCCTTCACTCCCCTTCACTCCATTTCACTCCCCTTCACTCCCCTTCACTCTACTTCACTTCCCTTCACTTCCCTTCACTCCCCTTCACTCCCCTTCACCTACCTATCTCCCTGGTGGTGAAAGAGTAGCTCTTCTCTGTGATTCCTGACGGGTTCTCTGCCTTGACTATCAGCTTGTACTTCTCACCAGGTGTCAGGTCTGTCAGGGTGAAGCTCTCAGGGACTGACTCACCAGATTCTGACAGAGCAACTGGTGGATAGGGTCTTTATGTCAGAGTGTTACGATGTATATCATTCTTACAGAGAAAATTAAAGAGAAGGAAAAGATCAGTTATATTCTTTGCCGTAAGATATTGCCGTAGTCAAGACAATGGAAATGTAAATGTTATTATATTTAATGGAAAATATAGTCATTTGCATTGCATTGATAATGTTGCAGTTAGTGTACTAATGGACTAGCTGACAGTAGTTACCGCACTAACTGTCAGTAGTTACCGCACTAACTGCCAGTAGTTACTAATTGTCAGTAGTTACCGCACTAACTGCCAGTAGTTACTAACTGTCAGTAATTACCGTGTTAACTGACAGTAGTTACTAACTGACAGTAGTTACTAACTGACAGTAGTTACTAACTGACAGTGGTTACTAACTGACAGTTTTTACTTATGACAGTAGTTACTAACTGCCAGTAGTTACTAACTGCCAGTAGTTACTAACTGCCAGTAGTTACTAACTGACAGTAGTTACTAACTGACAGTAGTTACTTACTGACAGTAGTTACTAACTGACAGTAGTTACTAACTGACAGTAGTTACTAACTGACAGTAGTTACTAACTGACAGTAGTTACTAACTGACAGTAGTTACTAACTGACAGTAGTTACTAACTGACAGTAGTTACTAACTGACAGTAGTTACTAACTGACAGTAGTTACTAACTGACAGTAGTTACTAACTGACAGTAGTTACTAACTGACAGTAGTTACTAACTGACAGTAGTTACTAACTGACAGTAGTTACTGACTGTCACTTCATTCTGTACAGATAATAAAGTTAATATTCAAGTGAAGTATGCGTTGCCTCGTGAAATTTTATGCGTCGACATTATGAGATGCAAATTAATATGATTGGTTTGGAGCACTTCGGAAAAAATGGTATAGTGGTACTATAGTGGTATGTAGTGGTATGTAGTGGTACTATAGTGATACTATAGTGGTATTAGTGGTACTATAGTGATACTATAGTGGTATGTAGTGGTACTATAGTGATACTATAGTGGTATGTAGTGGTACTATAGTGGTATGTAGTGTTACTATAGTGGTAGGTATTTAACGTCATGTTGGATACAAGGATAGATGTACATTCAAAGAAAAATGTATCCGTAATGATTTTTTCACTGTTTACTAATTGTAATGTTTGTAGATATTCTAAAGTTGGTCAGTGTGCACTGTGACAAATTTGTAAGATTTGGAAATAATAGGAAATTAGTAAAGTGTGATTTGAGAATTAGCATAATGCGGAGACTCTTTACTCTCATAGAACATAACTAAATATGCACCATAGAGTTTCACAGTAAAGCATATGAAACGTATCAAGTATAACCTATGAGTTTCATGGTTTAGAATTCAGTTCAACAAGAAGCTACTTAAAACATTTTTGTTCAGCAGCACATAAAGAAATCACTTTTAAAAAATAAAAATCAGATAATGCTGTTCTTTTAACCCTGGCACGAGCAAGGTCTCAGAGGCACGGTATGATTTTAAATATTGATTCATAATTTGAAAACTAACCGACCTCAGTTGTTGAAACTTTGTGACTTTCATTTTGTATGACGTATTTGAAAATGATGCAATCAATTTGTTCTATTTTGTTTTACATCACACTAGTAACATCACTCATAGGAATATTAGCTTTTTTGGGTGTGAATTACAATGTGACGCAACAGCGCATGCATTTCACCAGAGGTCTAGATTTACGCAGAGTAATAAAATGTTTTAAAACTCAATTCAAACCAAATATATTCCATTATTTTCATTGGTTTCGCTTAAATAGGTCTTAAACTATAAGAAATACCAGATTTCCAGCAACACGAATCAAGATGTAATATTAAAAAGTTTGGACTTTCTTGTACTTCCAGTGCTATTATCTAATAACTGTTTTTGTATTACATACATCTAATTCAAACTTTGCCTGTCTATAGGATAAACATTGATGCATGTGTAGTAAAAGAAGAATTTGCTATCTCTTGTAACAAGAATCGTCCAGGGAAATTTCAAGGCTCGAAGGGGTGATAACAAATAGTAGTTAGCGACTGCAGAATTTACTATCGTCTTCTTTGTGTGGTGAATTTCATAGTCATTTAGTAGTATTTAAGAATGTTTCACCAGTTGTCATAGATAGATTAATTTATTGAAAAAATATTTTGGGTTCGAACCTCGTGGCTGCAGCGTCAGTGTTTGAAACAAATAATGTAGGTAGGATCTGTTCAGAAGATTTCAATATTTCTCATTGAAATTTAAATAAGTTATAGCCGACGAATTTTCGATATTTTATTATTTAATTGATATTTTTTATGTTTGAAAAAGAGTAAATGTTATTCTATTTTATTGACGAATTTGAAACTAATACCTCTACTAATTAATATTTTAATTTCAATTAGAGTTAGTCTCACCGTTTCTCCACGTTTGCTGTCCATCACCCCGTAGTTTGAGGGTGAGTCCCGTGAGGGGGCAGTCCCCGGACTCAAAGAGACCCAGCCTCAACCCCGCACTGGTGGCGTTAACCAGGCCTATCAGGCGGTGCTGAGGGGGCCCATTGGGGGGACTGCCCTTGGTGCGAATGGTGATCACTTCACTGGCTGTCCCGGCACCTTGAAGTTGGGAATTTAATGGTTAGTGTATAAAATACATCAGTCTTACTAGTACTATTGTAACAATGTGTAATAATGTGTCAAAAAGTCGTATTACTTTCCCTATAATCGCTTTCATAAAAACTAAAGTGTCAATAGAAATAATATAGTAAAGCATTAACTCAATACTCTTAAAATATTTCATCCTTATTCTCCTAAGATTCCTCATACGTATATTTCCCAAATATTACACATGTTTTCTTACCATAAGAAATCACTAAAATCAATATTTCATACTCATTATTTTCTTAACATTTCGCATTATACTTTTCAAACATTTCACCTCATGTTTTATTAATACCAGAATAGTTCTTGTTGCTCATTCATTGAGTGTTCATTTAATACAATGGGTTTAGAATTATAATTGAATGAATATATACTTTATACATTATATACAATTTTACACAATTATTTTGTTTACTCTTCAAAGACTATACTATAGTTTATAATTAATCAATATTAGTTTGACCTTTTGCGACATATTATTTGTTTTTCTTTTTAATATATATGCTTTAATCTTATGAGGGGCTGTTGCTAGAAAGTGGGTTTTAACCCATTTCGGGACATTGCTCAGTAAAAAAAAAACTAATTTTCACACAATGCAAATAATATTTCTTTCTAATATAAATTTCTAAATAAAAACATAGAAAATACTTCATAACTCAGGTGCATTTCATAACTCAGGTCCTTCATTACTCGGGTGCTTCATAATTCCCGTTCATTTTCCTTCAGACCAATTTAACATTAGCTCCTCCACATCACATCTAGTCCCTAATAACCCCCCCCCCCTCCCCCGGAGGAGATGCTCCTCACGTAGTGCTCTGATAGCAGTCTTTAACATCAGAATGTATCGGCAGGCTCTCTCTTCAAATCACAGTATCTACCGATACATCCCCTGCATTATTTATACACTGGCACAAAACTACGCTAACCAACTTTGTGGGGGGGGGGGGGGAGTTTGACATGATGGAGGGGGTGAATGGGGGTTCCTGTGACAGTGTACTTTGGTGGAAGTGTTTAAGAGCTTGGATGGGAAATAGTTTTTGTGCCTGAACGATGTACTTGACTGAAGTACACTCACCATTAGCAACACGGTTATGAACTATAATTGCAATACGAATTTGATGTAGCATTTCTCACAAACCTCTGAAAAGCATGTCTCTATCCGTGACCGGACAATTGCCACCCGCGGACAATTGCCACCCGCGGACAATTGACACCCTCGGACAGTTGCCACCCGGATAATTGCCACCCGGACAATTGCCACCCAAATATTTATTATCAGGCCACTTAACTTTAAAAATGGAGATGAAATATGTATATTATTTTTGTACGATTAATTATTATTTGTATACATTATAAGCTAAGAAAATTCATTACACATTTAATATTTTCCTTTTTAAGTGACTGCATTCACAGAGTAGCTTTTCTGCATCCATGAGCATTGTCACCCACGGTGGTAGATGACTTTGTTCATGGAGCCACTTTCTTTTCTGACTGCTTCTTCAAGTCCCTTGTATTTAATTTCCTTTTGATGTCAGTGATATAGTCATTAGTAAACTAAATTTCTGGAGCAGACGATATTCCATTAATAGAATTAAATTCTCTCGTCCGGAATAGGTCTTTATTTATAATTATTTGCTAAAGGAAAAACAATAGGTATTTCTATTAATACCCAGTAATATAATTTACAAGTTGTCAAGTTAAGACAATATAATTAGGGTTGTGACAATATGTTTTTAAAATCCTAAATCCTGAAAATGTTATAGACGAAGGGAATTAAACAGTTTTGAATCGTTCTAAAGAAGTGGTATAAAGTATTCAATAACATAAGATTTAAAAAATATAAGATTTAAAAAGCACATTCAGAAACCAAATAATATTTTTTTTATCTTATATTGTATATAATTAATAATTAATCGTACAACAATAATATACATATTTTATCACCATTTTCAAAGTTAAGAGGCCTGATATTAATTATTTGGGTGGCAATTGTCCGGGGGTGGCAATTGTCCGGGTGGCAACTGTCCGGGGGTGGCAATTATCCGCGGGTGGCAATTGTCCGCGGGTGGCAATTGTCCTAGGACCGTCTCTATCAAAGGTTTTGGATGTTTATTATTGCTTTCTTCCTGTCGTTAACCAACCCTCTCAGAAAATTAGTTTTATACCATCTTAAGACATTATTTCTTTCTATATCCATACGTTTCTTTTTCAATGTGTAGGACTAGTTATTACATGTGATGATAGTACATCTAGGCCTATTGGAGTTATGTCTGAGAGAACACTTGTTCTATAGTCACAATTGGCTAGACTGTCACGCTCTTCAGATCTCTCCCTTGACTCCATCCCCACTTTTCAAATACGTTACCTCTATGGTAACCCTGGAACGACCAGAGTGCATGAGAGGCTTATTCCGTATGAATTATAAATTATACATAATTTTTTTATAAATTATAAATCTTGACTCAAGCTACTGAAAATCCAGGATTTTTATAGTTTAAGGACTATTTAAGCACAATCAATGAAAATATTGCTACATATTTAGTTTTAATTTAGACCTCAAATGAAATAAATGAGCTTTGCGCTGTTGCGTCACATTGTAATTTACACCAAAATAGCTAATATTCCTGTAAGTGATGTTAGTAGTGTGACGCAAAATGTGACGCAACAGCGGTTGTACTTCACCCGGGTTTCCAGAGGCCCACTTTATCAAAAGTGATGTAAAACAAAATAGAAAAAATTCTGTTGTATTATTTTCACTGATAATTATACGATAATAAATACGTCATAGACAAAGAAGATCACAAAGTTTCAACAACTTAATTCAATTAGTTTTAAAATTATGCATCAATATTTAAAACCGGATATGGCCTCTGAGGCCCGCTGGTCGTTCCATAGTTAATCGTGAATTTATTTATTTGTGCTAAATAAAAGTGAACTGGCTATTACCCGCTTCCATTTCCTGTGTAATTGATAGACATTAATTAGATCAGTTTCTGAATTATGCAAATTACATAAAAACCCATTAAAATCTGAAAGTCTCGAGTCAGTTCTCAAACAACCCGAAGAGGTACACAACAAATTGGGGGTAGCGGTGGGAAGCTTGTACACTGCTACAGTCGGGCAGATGTAAGAGGGGCCAATGTACAGTTAGTCAGACATGAGCAGTAGAAGAATACTGTATAAATACAAAATATCATTTCAAAGTTAAATCGAATCACCAGCGCTGGCCACCAATGTTATGAACCCCATTTTTATTTGGCACAAAATAAAAATGAACTGTTTAGCAAACATGGCTTAAAGGTAACGTATTCGAAAAGTGGGGATGGAGTCAATGGAGAGATCTGTAGTGCGTGACAGTCTAGCCAATTGTGACTATAGAACAAGTGTTCTCTCAGACACAACTCCAATAGGAGTAGATGTACTATTGTCACATGTAATAACTAGTCCACATTGAAAAAGAAACGTATGGATTGAGAAGAAATACCTGAGAGGGTTGGTTAACGACAGGTAGTAAGCAATTACAGACATTCAAAACTCTTGAGAAAGAAATGCTAATTCAGAGGGTTGTGTGAAATACTAAATTATATTCACCTTAAAATTATAATTCATAGCACTGTTCGGTTACCGGTGGATTGGCCGAAAACGAATTTGCCGAAACCAAATTCTCCGAAAGCTAAATTGCCGAACCCTAATTCGCCGAACCGGTTCTACGAAAACGAATTTGCCGAAACCCAATTTTGTCGAAAATGGATTCACCGAAGTGATGATTTGCCGAAAGATAAATTTAATGAAAGACGTATTTAAAGCAAAATGTAAAATTACACAAAAGTTACAGAAAAGAAACGAAACATGAAATCATAACAATTAGTTACACTAAATATTCATTTATTCTACCTCTTCGTTAATCATTGTAACTGTCAATTTTTGTAGCACTAAATGACCTTTTCTCATTTTTTTATCGCTACTTTCAGTTTTAGAGAATAGCTCTAGGGTTATTTTCTTGAACTAAGACGTATTAGACTTATAGTGTTAGGTAGACTTGTAGGCTTCATTTAGTACCAACTCTTCATTTTCCTCTTCCATCCGTGAAAGCAGCCACCGATGCTTGTGTCCTTTTTCATCAATTCCTTGGTAAGTGACTGCATTCACGGAGTAGTTTTTCTGCATCCATAAGCATTGTCACAGACTGTGGTAGGCGAGTTTTTTCATGCAGCCACTTTCCTTTCTGTTTGCTTCCTCCAGTTCCTTGTATTTAATTTTTTTTGATGTCATCGATGAAGTGAACGCTAATGTTGAAGCAGAAGTTAAATTCCCACTAAAATGAAATTAACCCAAACACGGCAAGTTAAATAAACTACAGGTAAACAACTTCGTGTGTAATTACTCCATATATGTAAATCATACACGGGATTCTTATTTTATATTCAGTTGTTAATAGTATTCCATACAGAAAGTGTGTTGTGGCTGACATTATTAATATTTATTCCATTTATTGTGTTTAAAATATAAAATTGTTAGTAATGAATAACACAACTATTAGTTATGTTTATATCTTCCCAATGTACCTCTGGCTTCAACGATCATGTAACTTGTAATCTTGCATGAATAAATATGTATCAGTTAAAATATTGATTTCTATCAACCCATTTATTAGTAATGCCATATACATAATATTAACATTTAATATATGCAGCTCGATATATGAAATTAGCAAAGTGATACGGATTATAGGACTGTAAATTTATATAGCAATAGAGTAATAGTAATGTCAAATTCATATAGGAAATGTGTTCTTTCTTTATGCATAAGATATAATGATGAGAACTACAAAGTCCCACAGAATGTTCTTCTTAAATGCGTTACATTTGATTTTCAACAAATCCGTTTTCGCCAAATTTGGGATTCGGCTAACACGGATTCTGATAATCCAGATCGGCGAATTAGTTTTCAGCAAATTTGGTTTCGGCTAAATCGTTTTCGAAAATTCAGCCTAAACCCTCGCACTACTCACCACTATCACCACTCACACTACTCACACCACTCTCACCACTATCACCACTCACACCACTATCACCACTCACACCACTATCACCACTCACACCACTATCACCACTCACACCACTATCACCACTCACCAATAGCGTTGAAGGGGTTGATGTAGAAGTGGTGGTCAGTTCCACAGTCAAGTTCTTCCACAGTGTACTCCGTTAGCGTCCTTCCCACCTCCACCTCCTGCCACTCTCCTCCCTGCCTCCTCCATGTGAGCACCAGGCGTCTCAGAGGAGAACCCCCATCGTCATAACTTCCACCGGAGGAGATGGACTTGGTCGGGCCAAACTGCAGGCTGACGGAGTGGCTGGTGGAGGAGAGGGCGTGCAGCTTCAGGGGGGATGGAGGAACTGCGTGGAGGAATGGGGGAACATGTTAGCCAGGTGAGTGAGGAGGTAATTCACCTTGGAGTAAGTTACTCTTCAGTTACCACAAAGAAAAGGTGACAGTAGTAATAGTAAGTTAAAGTCAGAGAATTAATTGATAAAGTGGTGGATACACATCATTGTTATACATATGCTGTGAACCACTGAAAATAATACTCTGCTAAATTATAAACAATATTCAAACTTTCTCTAACCTGTTCCACGACTGGAGAGTTACACCTAAAAAATAACGGATTGCTATTCTTGGTTACTTTTATGAATATCTGAATTTTTTAATGGGTTTTCTTGTTGTACGAATTTTAAAATAGTTTTTCTGTAATTCCGATTTTGGTCATCAAGTTTCCTCTAATTTTATTACCCGTTAAGAATTCTTGACTATAATTTTTTTAGTTACTCGGATTTTTTGAGTACATTGTTGT
This sequence comes from Caprella mutica, assembly GCA_947561585.1. Taxonomy (NCBI): domain Eukaryota; kingdom Metazoa; phylum Arthropoda; class Malacostraca; order Amphipoda; family Caprellidae; genus Caprella; species Caprella mutica. The sequence continues at coordinate 141,019 of CANNZV010001371.1, forward strand.
AGTTATCTCATATTTTTCGTAATCACGTTTTAATCTAATATCCTTCATTTTTTCGAAATTTCGGATTTTTTTTCAAAATCCTGGACTTTTTTAAAATCCCGTTTTTTTAATTTCCGATTCATCGAAATCCCATTATTATTATAAATTCGTTTTTTTTAATCCCAATTTTTCTAAAATATCTTTTTCCTAAATCCTCGATTTTTTTTAAATATCGGATAACTCGGATTTTTTTGCATAATGTTTTTTTGCATCCCGGATTTTCTATATCGCGGATTCTTTGTTACTCGTAATTTTTCAGTAATCTGGATTTTTGTTATCCTGACAATTATTTTAATCATGGAATTACATCATATCTTAAAAGTCAAAGCGGGACATTTTTATTGCAACAAACCAACCAACAGAAAAAGACCCAGACACTGACATTATGTAGAATTGTAAACTATAGCACATATGGACAATTGAACCAATTATATATATAGTTGTAAAATTAGATACGATTTTTTGGTGGACAGGTGTATAATTTGGTTATCTATAATATTTTGTTATTTCCCTCGCTGAAAAAAATTAGAGTAAAATAAAATATGTGAATTTAAAAGAAACTGTAAAAAAATAATGAACTTCTTACTAGTGTAAGTACTTACCCATCACCAGTAGACTGTAAGTAACTCTGTCAGTTGTCAGGTTATCTGTGACCTGACAGGTGTAGTTACCAGAGTGAGTTCTCTGACAGTCCCGGACAAGCAGACCTCCACCAGGCTGCAGATCTGACAGGTCATGAGTAGCTGGTGGAGACCTGGTGGGTTTAACCACAGAAAATTACAGCCTTTTGTTACGTTTTTAAAATAAAATATTCATTTTAGTAAGTAAATTGAGAGCAAAAGATAAAGTTATTGCAAATAGACCACTAATGATTTACCTGGTCCATGATATAGATAGGCCCGGTCCACCCAAGTGGGGGCACGGTAAGAGAATGTCTGAGCCCCGTGCCACCTTGAGGGTACCATCCACTGCGTAGATACCTGCCCCAACTGATGGTACAAAGAGAGAATGTTAAGGGCTTATCTTGCAATGGTTATTGACTACGAGATGGTACACATGTGTACCTTTGCCTTTCTCTTAGAATATTAGCATAATTTAACATAAGGGAACGTTGTGGTCCTCAGACACTCACCGAGCTCAGAAAGTGGGTGTTAAGAGAGGTCAAGCAGAAATTATTGAAGGATAATTCATGACCAATTACTTTCCAATTACAGAGAGTGTCCGACTGCTACGACATTCTTATAATGTTTATTTCGTTAAATAAGTGTATAATTGGTGTCATTTTGCGTCAGAGTTGCTAGTAAATATCGACACTGTACCAGCTTCTGAAACACAACTACATAATACACCGGTAAAGTACAGATTACTCGTTCCATTTCAATTTATCGACGAAACTTTCCTATGTTATTCGTACGGGAATAAAAATGTGGTTCATAAACATCTGTACAACTCTCGATTCACTTAGATTTGGAGTTTTTTAATTTGAACGTTGAAATAACCGAATTTATTGATCAGCTCATTTATGAACAAATTTTTGAAATTTCTGTAAAAAAATGCAGTGCCGAATACCTAATTTACGGATTGGTTTATTTGTTAACGTTAGTTCTAATTATATATCTCTTCACTTTCTATTGTAACACGCATTACAATAAAGTTATCAGGAATATATACAGGGTCGTGCAGCTAAATTGGGACTAACTTTAACAGCACATATCTTCCGTAATTTCTAACCTATGACTAAATTCTTTTATACAGACAATCTTTAAGCCCTTTGCTATAATATTTCAGATTAAGATCTAGCATATTTCGCTAAAATATGGCGGAATTAACGCGAAGAACGACCATATGTGGAATGAGACGCGCCGGGAACTCTGTTTCAGACATTATTTAGAGCACTGGCTATGCGAAATCGACTGTTTATCGAGTTGTTGCTGCTTTTGATGCCGAGGGTAAGGTTCAGAGAAGTCGACACAGTCCCCGCAGTGATCGAAAGAGAACCAAAACATTCCTTGCTGGGCTGAAAAGGACGTTGAAGTCAGACCCAAGCCAGCCGATGTCAAAACTGGCACAAAAGCGCAGCGTGAGTTGTAGCACCATCAGCAGGGCAGTCAAGGAAGACCTTGGTATGAAGTCATACGTAAGGAGAGTCCGTAACCTCCTAACTACCCGATCCAGAGCCATCAGAGCTGAAAGATACCCAAAGCTTCTAAACCATCTAAAACACAAAGGAGGACATGTCCGCGTTTTTGTTGACGATAAAAAGTTCGTTGTTGATGAGGTTGCAAATCACCAGAACACTCGGGTAGTGGCCTCCGATCGTTCAGAAGTTTCTCCTGTGATACAGAGCAAAAATCCCGCTTCTGTGATGGTTTTTGCAGCCGTTGCAAGTGATGGTAAGGTGATGCCTCCTCATTTCATCGAAGCGGGTCTTAAAATCAACATAGCGGAGTACTTGAAAATTCTGAAAAATGTTTTGATGCCGTGGATACGTAGGAACTACGACCCATTCAAAGTGATGCTCGTTCAAGACTCTGCGCCCGCGCATGGAGCAAAGAAAGTTCAGGATTTCCTGAAGAAGAATCTTCCTTTGATGGACCCGAAGGATATTTGGCCCAGCAGCTCCCCAGATCTGAATGTTTGTGACTATTGGCTGTTTGTCGTCATTGAGGGAGAGTCTAACGTAACTTCACGCCCAAGTGTCAACTCTCTGAAGGCCGCCATTCGTCGGGCATTTTGTAATCTGACCCCGAGGATGTAAAAAGGAGTTATTCACGGTTTCGCTCGAGAATCTCACAAATTATTGACGCAAAGGGTGGTCACATAGAATGATTTTGTTCTGTAGACAATAACGAACAAAATACAAATAAAAATTACATCCATTCATTATTTGCCTTTCAAAATAGCGAATTTAAAAAAAGTAATGTTAGTCCCAATTTAGCTGCACGACCCTGTACAGTTAGATCATACCTACATTGCACCCCCCCCCCCCCTGCCCATAATCCCCCCTCTCTTCAGAGGGTTTACTTTGGTGGGATTTACCTTCGCACCAAATTATTTCGTCAGCAAATTTTTCATTAAGGAGAGACGTTAGAAAAATAAATGTCGTGCATTGACCAATAGAATGGGGGGAAATGGGAAACTATACTATACTGGGGGAAATGGTAAACTATACTATACTGGGGAAAATGGTAAACTATACTATACTGGGGAAAATGGGGAAACTATACTATACTGGGGAAATGGGGAAACTATACTATACTGGGGAAATGGGGAAACTATACTATACTGGGGGAAATGGGGAAACTATACTATACTGGGGGAAATGGGAAACTATACTATACTGGGGAAAATGGGGAAACTATACCATACTGGGGAAAATTGGGAAACTATACCATACTGGGGATAATTGAGAAACTATACCATACTGGGGAAAATGGAGAAACTATACTATACTGGGGAAAATGGGGAAACTATACCATACTGGGTAAAATGGAGAAACTATACTATACTGGGGAAAATGGGGAAACTATACCATACTGGGGAAAATGGGAAACTATACCATACTGGGGAAAATGGGGAAACTATACTATACTGGGGAAAATGGGAAACTATACCATACTGGGGAAAATGGGAAAACTATACTATACTGGGGATAATGGAGAAACTATACTATACTGGGGAAAATGGGGAAACTATACCATACTGGGGAAAATGGAGAAACTATACCATACTGGGGAAAATGGGAAACTATACCATACTGGGGAAAATGGGGAAACTATACTATACTGGGGAAAATGGGAAACTATACCATACTGGGGAAAATGGGGAAACTATACTATACTGGGGAAAATGGGAAACTATACCATACTGGGGAAAATGGGAAAACTATACTATACTGGGGAAAATGGGAAAACTATACTATACTGGGGAAAATGGGAAACTATACCATACTGGGGAAAATGGGAAAACTATACTATACTGGGGAAAATGGGAAACTATACCATACTGGGGAAAATGGGAAACTATACTATACTGGGGAAAATGGGAAAACTATACTATACTGGAGAAAATGGGGAAACTATACTATACTGGGGGAAATGGAGAAACTATACCATACTGGGGAAAATGGCGAAACTATACCATACTGGGGAAAATGGAGAAACTATACTATACTGGGGAAAAAGAGGAAACTATACCATACTGGGGAAAATGTACCATACTGGGGAAAATAGATAGATAACACACACTAGAAAGTTGTCATAAAGTTACTAAAAAATAATACTTCAAATACATAAATTATGTACATGAAACTATACGATGGTATTTCGATGGGTAGGTAAATTTCGGTAATTTTTTTAAAGATAGCAATGACACGTTTTAACGAGTGTCTGTCTATTTATCTTACAAAAAGAAACAATGAAGAATTAGTGTTGAATTAGAAAAACTTGCGTTTTTTATCTGTTTTTCAATCCTTACTTGACTTGTGAAGTAAATCAGTTATTAATAAAACATTGGAAAGATGTTATACAGACTGAAATGAAAAAACAGTACTGTAATACGAGTAACTGATATTGTGAGTCCAATACACAATACCCTGAATCTATTACCCAATACCCTGAATCTATTACCCAATACCCTGAATTTATTACCCAAAACCCTGAATCTATTACCCATCACCCTGAATCTATTACCCAATACCCTGAATCTTTTACCCAATACCCTGAATCTATTACCCAATACCCTGAATTTATTACCCAAAACCCTGAATCTATTACCCATCACCCTGAATCTATTACCCAATACCCTGAATCTTTTACCCAATACCCTGAATCTATTACCCAATACCCTGAATCTTTTACCCAATACCCTGAATCTATTACCCAATACCCTGAATCTATTACCCAATACCCTGAATCTATTACCCAATACCCTGAATCTATTACCCAATACCCTGAATCTATTACCCAATACCCTGAATCTATTACCCAATACCTACCTGTCTCTGTTGGTTTGGCTTTCACCCGCTGGGTGGTAGCTCCTTCCCCCACTTTGGTGGAGGCACTCACCCACACCTCCACCTCTTCATTTCCCTCCAGTCCTGTCAGCTCCGTGTGGAAAGTCTAGGGGGGAGAGGGGGGGGGGGGTTAAATATTACGTACAGAAAGATAAGTTATTTTTAGTAGATAGAGAAGCGTCACAGTGCTGGACATTTTCAGTAATCGGAAAACGGTCAATAGGACTTTAGAAATTTCAAATTATCCCTACCTACTAAAGGTAAAGCAAATCATTTCGTGTAAAGAATGAAGCCCAACGGGTTTTATTATAAAATGAGAAATTAAGTAACTTCTAAATCTTCTAAAGGGTTAATACTCCATTATTGGATTCAAATAACTACCGTATGGATAATTATGACTTCCTTTATTTAAATTATAACACCAAGATGAAGTAAATAACATTTATTAATATTTAACGAATTTCTAAAGAGAAAAAGATTTACCCGGTAATTTATTCGCATTCGGCAATTAAGTAATTTCTTCTTTATTATTTACGGTTTAATTTAAGTCGTCACTCACAGTTGGTTGAAGTGTCAGACTCTTAGTTTTGAGGGTCCCTGTGGTCCTGTGGTACAGGGTGAAGTGGGTCAGGGTGCCGTGGGTCCTTTGGGGCACGCCCCATGCTACCATCACGCTAGAGGACCCCGAGGGAACCACCTTGATACCCCCCGGTTCTTGGGGAACTGGATGTGAAAAATAAGCTTACATAACTTTGATAAGAATTTAAAAAAGGATAATCGTTATGAATAAAAACAGGAAAATAAATCAATAAATAACTAATAAGACTGTTTAAGAGTCACTAATAGTGTCCGTAAATGTACTAATAACATAACAGTTTTTCTCGAAAAAACAGTCAATAAAGTCCTGAGAAGAATTGTACTCGTGACGTCATAGTTTGTTTTGTTTCTAATCAAAAGAATGCCTCAATGAGCCTTGTAGTTAATTAAAGTGACGTCAGTGAAAGCAAATGTTTGACCTCTGGATAAACAAATCGTGTACCGTAGTTATATATTCATACCATAACGTATATATAGTCAAGTATTTAAATATTTTTTCCCTTGCCTGTTCATAGGTACCACTAAATGTAACAGTAGGTATAGTTACTATTATCAGTGACTGTACAGGCCCTCAGACCCAATAAAGGCACTGGGTAAATATTACCTTCAAATACGCCTTAGAATAACACGGAGAATAAATACAGGAGATACAGTCTTTAAAACCATAGAAGTGCCTGGCATTTACTCTCTACTTTACCATTTAAAATGTATAACTTAGGTACGGAATAGAATAAATGGAGTACAATGATATCATATTTCCTCTCAACAAATTAATTATTGGGAAGTCTGGTAAGGTCGCAGTGTAAGCTGCTGTGGCTGATTAGTGGAAACCTCAGAACTCCACGGACATTGCTAAGACGATTAGGATCGAGTTACTCGATTGCAAGTACCATTGATTGCAAGTGAAGTTTCAGAGGTAAGTTCTTAGGCGGTTATATCCGGATTAGACTTATATTCTCCTAGCTAGGTACAGTCGGTAATGAAAATACCGGAACAAGTTAAATGATTCAAAACTAGGGTAATTAGTTAGAAACTATTGGTCAGTTTTTCATTCTCCGCTCATATCATATAAAATAATACGATATAAAAAATAAATAAGATAATAATTATTTTATCGTTTTTTTCTTATATGACCGAAGATAAGAAACTAACCAATAATTCATAAATTATCCTATGCTATTAAATTTTAAAATAAATAAAAATAATATTTAAAAATAGCATTAAAATAGCAATCCTTACCATTACTTAACTATAATATTTTATTATAAAAAGATATATTCCAATTGATAATAAGATTATAATTATGAATAAGTGACTCTTTTTCATTCTTCTGACAAAAACATATAAGTATTAATCATGTGATTAACTGTGTCTCCTTTGATCAAATTAGTGTACATTAAAGTACATCAAAAGGTGGGCAATGTTGCTCTACCTGCTGCTTTGATTCCAATTAAGATAAGTCATTTTGGTATTTGAAATGACATTTTTGATGACAGATACTCGTCAAATATTAAAGAGAAGATAAGTAGATGCACTGAAAACTAAACCTAATTAAATATAGAAAACTCTAACAGTCACTGTTGTCTATAACAGTCACTGTTGTTTCTTACCGTCACTGTTGTCTCTAACAGTCACTGTTGTCTCTAACAGTCACTGTTGTCTCTAATAGTCACTGTTGTCTCTAACAGCTACTGTTGTCTCTAACAGTCACTGTTGTCTCTAACAGTCACTGTTGTCTCTAACAGTCACTGTTGTCTCTAACAGTCACTGTTGTCTGTAACAGTCACTGTTGTCTGTAACAGTCACTGTTGTTTCTTACCGTCACTGTTGTCTCTAACAGTCACTGTTGTCTCTAACAGACACTGTTGTTTCTTACCGTCACTGTTGTCTCTAACAGTCACTGTTGTCTCTAACTGTCACTGTTGTCTCTAACAGTCACTGTTGTTTCTTACAGTCACTGTTGTCTCTAACAGTCACTGTTGTCTCTAACAGTCACTGTTGTCTCTAACAGTCACTGTTGTCTCTAACAGTCACTGTTGTCTCTAACAGTCACTGTTGTCTCTAACAGTCACTGTTGTCTCTAACAGTCACTCCTGTTTCTTACCGTCCATCCCGGTGGTGCAAAGAATTGGCTCAGAGTTCACCCCCACCCCAGCTCTGGTGGAAGCTGCTACCACCACCGAGTAGTTGGTGTAGCGGTGGAGGTCATTCAGAGAGGTGCTGGGACCTTCCACCACCCGTGAGATGCTGCCTGGTAACCCTGTGGGGGGTGGGGGAGGTATTATATATCTAAACTAGTTACATCAATTCCACCAAAATTATTTTACGTCAAAAGTTAGTGCATAAAGACCTTATTCCCCCTACTCAGTAAAAATGTTAAATGCTCTCAATTTTAATTTTATGTAAGAAGATGACTCACTATTAAAGTATGTGCAATATTTTCTATTTATTCCGTCTAATTACAGGTAAAGTTCACACAGCGTAGGATATTTAAACGGACACCCCCTATAAAGGACAAAAGTGTCAGTTCTAAGAGCCATGAGGCTCCTACAATGACTTCTATAAATTATATGGTATAGTAACCAATATGCTAGTCATTTACCAAGTATCTAGTCAAACATAGATTATACTCAGAGGTATTACAATTTACAATCAGTACTTAATGAATTGTTTTCAGATTTTTAGTAATTTGATTTTGTTACCCTTTTCTTATACATTTTCTTTGATTAGAAAATCTCTATAGAAATTAAAAAGAGGTGTAACTATCTTATATATTCACGTAATTATATATCTATTTAGTTCCTAATTCTTTTGTTTTATTTTACTTACCGTATCATTTTGTACGTAAAGTTTTATGAGTAAGTTATATAAATATTAAAAGATATTCATTAAAAATTTTAATCAATAACAATCAGAGACTGTTTCCCTGTACTAGTGTTACTTTGAAATGCTGTTAAAGAAAACTTACAAAGTTTCAATCCCCAACTTAACTAATAATGTGACGTTTCAGCGGACGCTGATTGGTATAACAGTAACTTTTTCCGTTACTTGTACTGTCCGTTGTACGAGCTTTATCTGATGTCATACTAACATAAGATTAATAGATAGTATACCATTATTCCGGTTATCACTTCGGCCTAAACGCTAAGCAGGTCTAAACGGTACTATCGTCACATATAATGTCTAGTCCTATACATTGAATAACAAACATATGAATATAGAAAGAAATAATCTCTTAAGATGGTATAAAATTAATTGTCAGATAGTTAGGGATGATCAACGACAGGAAATACGTGTGCAATTAACATCATTTGATAAAATTGTTAAACTATTAGTATAGAGGTTTGTGTAGATATAGTACATAGTTATGTTCATCTTTGAAAAATAGTTCATAACATATTTATCAATTCATAAAATAATAAATTGATAGAATAATCAATAGTATAATATACACAGTTTATATTATAATTTATATATAATCATTTATAGAATGATCAATTCTGTGGCCAGTAAATTCCACCGCGGAAAGTTCCACCATTTTGAAACAAATGTACAAATAAACAGTATAAATAAACAGTTTATTTTCAAATGTATTTCTAAGTCTAGGACAAGGTAATTGATAATTATAAATGAATGAATCTTCCTTTTAAATATAAAACAATTAATAATCGACTTGTTAATAGTGACAATTCATAAATTGATATATCTACCTCATCAATTATTTCTATCAAATGAATGCTGTTATATGGGATGACATCAATTTGTGATAAAATAATATCAGGTAAAAATTAAAAAATTCATTCTTTAGAAAAAATTGCAGTAGGATAAATTCTGATAAAATCATCACGAAACTTATAATTCAAAACCTTCTTAAATAAAATAATTAGAAATAAACATAATGCAATAAAAAAAATTAAAAGACATACTAATTAGAATAAAATGCCGTAAAATATTTATAAAACACATAAAATTGAGTAGTATATTTTCAAAATAGTTAATTAAGAAAAAAAAAATTAGTAACAATTTGATACGAAAGCAGTTGAAATCTAGTAAAATAGAAAAAGTAACAGCGAATAAATTAATCAGAAAATATACAATTTCCAATAAATTAATCAGCGCAAAAATAAGCACAAGTATAATTAACTAAATAACATAGGTAGGTAATTTAATTTATGAATGTATGTACGTTCATTCTACATATCTACTATAGGTACCAAGGTAGTTAATGTTGATTATCAAAGCCAATTGATTAACTTTAATGGACCCTACACTATCCTACCTAGTAATCATTGATGGTTACAAATTATGTAACTAGGTAGTTAAACTAACTAATGAGCTACCTGAGACGTTTATTGTCACAAATAATGTAGCAACTAGTAAGGAGCTACCAAAAAGTGACACTGAGGACTAGAGTGATGGTACTAACTACTAACCTACTAAAATGCTCTCAACTTCAGAAACGTGCTAATAAAACTAAATGATAGCTTAAAAACTTATACAACTTATTAAATTTATACCTAAAACATGAAAAAATATCATAATAAATTCATTAATTTAGTTTATAAAATCATATAAGCAACTAGATGATAATAAAACTTCTCATTCGTTGGTTGGTTCTACTCATTGATGATGATGACGTTAAGTAAAAAAATGAATGACGTCGAAGAAATCAATCGTTGCCTTTGGATCTAAAAGAGATAGGCAGAGCTTTTCAGATTGTTTTTGCGCTAATTACACTTGCGCTAAATAAATATGCGCTAAATAAATATGCGCTAGGTAAATATTTTATCGACAATTGAGTGTTATGAAATTAGTTGGTAATTATACGTATCGTCATTATTTTACCTCATTATATATGTTTATAAATATTTTACCGTTAATTCTATTATCGTATTTTAATTGTTTTCCAATTATATTACTCTAAATTAAAAAAATTGAAATTACAATTTTCCTAATTATTTTGTTGCCTATTGTTTTACCTCTAATTAATGTACTTGTAATTATTTTCTCTCATTTTATGAGTTTCGTAATTATGTGTTTCTTAATTAAGTTTCCCGTAATTGGATTATTTTTAGTTATAATATTGCATTTTATACCATTTTCTATTTATATTATTACTAATCAATCGTTTCCATATAAGTTTATCTTAATTATTTTATCTGTACCTGAGCCCTTCCTTATTGTTAGTACTATTGAGTCACTCACCGGTGTGGTCATCCATTGGGGTGTAAGTGAGGGTGTAGCTGACCACATGACCATGGGTCAGTGCCCCATCGGGGGGTTGCCACTCCACCTGGAGACGAGTGGGGGACAGGGGGGAGCATTTCACTTCAGTGGGGGGAGCTTCAGGAACTGAAATAGTGAGGAAATCAGAATTTAGAAATGCGTTTCTAAGTAAGTACTCAATTAGCGTGTGAAAAAAATTAAATAGTCATTTAAAAATTCTGAATGGGATAAAGTAACTATCCGATATTTTTGTAAGTAAAGGGTCTAACCAGGTCATTACGAGTAATTAATGGAGAATAAAAGGAACAAACCGGGTCATTACGAGTAATGAATGGAGAGTCAAGGATCTAACCGGGTCATTACGAGTAATTAATGGAGAGTAAAGGGTCTAACCAGGTCATTGCGAGTAATTAATGGAGAGTAAAGGGTCTAACCGGGTCATTACTAGTAATTAATGGAGAGTCAAGGGTCTGAGTGTCTAAGTGTTAGATAGTTTTGTACTCCAACATGATTAAGGAAAATTATTAAAATACTAAATACTCCTTTACCCTGTTTGGCATTCAATTAAAGTACTTTGATGGTGAATCATTTTATTTATTTGTCCATTTGTCATTTTTAATGAGGTAACAAGATTGCACTGTATTGTAATCGCAGAATGAACTATCATGCACTTGTTCAAATGGTTGTCTAAGTCCCATAACAATACGTATATAAATAATATATCCCATATTTTATAACTATTGTCACTGCTAAATAGCCAAGCTACTTCTGAAACTAAATAGTGAAAAATGTCTTGAAGGTAGTAAGTGAATTGGATAGAAACAAATGATTGCAATTCTACTGAATGAAAACTCACTCTTGATATGAGCAGTGAATATGTAATGAACTAATCTAAATTTGAAAAAAGTACGTAAAGTATTAATCATAAAATTTAAATTTCATTTGGTTTACAATAGAAATTATTGCCAAGTCTCACCATCTTCCAAAGTGATGGCTGTGATTGGTTCAGACAGAGGCCCCGCCCCTATGAGGTTAAACGCTTGCACCACAAACTCGTACTCGGAGAACTTATCCAGTCCATCCACCACCCAGTGGAGGGAGTGGTCTTCCACCTTCCTGCCATGGTCCCCTATGAGGTTGTACCCCGAGTGGATGGCGCCCTTGGAGTGGTATGGGTCTTTGATTGTGTTAATGTCGTTCATGTACCCTAAGGAGTCCTTTGGTTTGTTGTGGGTGCGAACAGAGGCGGTTTTGAAGACATACCCTTCGTCATTGTTAACCCTGGGGGCGCAAAAGAGTATGACAATGAGACGCCATTTAAGAACAACAAATTGCATATATTAACTACTTTAAATTTACTTAAAAACGTAATTTCCTCACCTCCTGTAACCCACGTAATAACCAAGGAGGGTACCATGCCATGTAGAGGCCTCCGGGGGAACCCAGGCAACCCGAACAGACCGGGATGAGAGGGGAGTCCCCCGGAGGTTACGAGGGGGACCACTGGGTGCCTCCCCTTTGGTACGGAGAGAGAGGGGTTCAGAGGCCTGGGAATCCCCCACACTGTTGATAGCAATCACCCGCACCTAGGAAAGGAGGGGGGATTGTATGGTAAATACACAAAATCTTAAAATTTTCTTAAATGAACCTAAGACACAATAAAAGTTATTTCCCTACTGGTGAGATAGCAGGTCTTACCTGGTAGTCAGTGGCTGGTAGTAAGTCTGAGAGGCTGACAGAAGTGTCAGAGCCCTCTGTTGACAGTCTTCTGATGCTTTGTGACCAGTCAGCTCTGCCATCTGTCAGAAAACAACAACAAATAATTCTCAGTAACAAGTGATCACTGTAAGCATGTACGATATCTACAAATAATTCACATATAAGATATTTTAAAAAATCGATTATTTTTGGATTTATTTAATTATCTCGAATTCAAATTCATATCCATGATACCTGCATGTGCTATGGATACAAATTTGTATACGAGTTACATTAATTATATTTGTTTTTCTTTACATGATTAGAAATGTGGAACATGTCGATAATTATCAAAATACCCAATTTACTGTTTCAAAGTAAATTTTGGTTTTCAAAATAATTTGATTTTCAAGATAGTTTTTTTCTTCCTAAAATAATTTTTTGTTACCAAAATGAATTTTTGTTTCCAAAATAAATTTTTGTTACCAAAATATTTTTTTTTCCAAAATAAATTTAAAAAAATACATATAAAGTCTATGAATCACATCACTAATTGCTGTTTGGTTGCAAAGGTTACTCACCCCCTGTTGGTATCAATTGCAGTGCATACCCCCGTATGGGTGCATTGGGAGATGAGGGGGCTGCCCAGGTGATGGTGGCGGTCCGGCTCCCCTCTGTGAGTACCCTCAGGTCCCTGGGAGCCTCGGGAACATCTACGGTCAACGGGAGTATAATTTGATGAACAAAATTCACAAAAATCAACTATAAAATATTGAAAATTATTATAAGCAAATGGCATGAGTTGAAGGGTAAACAGGGTCTATCTAACATTCTGAGAAATTGCCTTTGTTATTTCTACCATAATTTGTATAGGGTCTCTCTACCAATTGGAGACTTAACTCATAAATGGTTGATAGGGATTGTACCCTATCATATACAGACGGAAACCATCTTCATTCAACCGAGAAGTATTAATTTTACATTGATTATAAATACCCTTTATGTGGTTATAGGTAAGATATCTACTCTACTTATTCGTTAACTGTTAGAATATGCAGGTAGAATGGAAGAAATTCATAATCCATAGTATCTATGCAAAAATCACGATAAGTCAAAAGAAGTACTCGTAGAGCGCATACCTTCACTGCCGCTTATAAATAACCTTGACCAATAACCTTAAGCTATGTAAGTCCTTGACCTTGGACCTGATCGCTACCAAAACCTAGTAAAAGAGTTTCTGGACAATGATCAATCATCCCACCAAATTTCAAGCAATTTGGTAGAATACCATTTGAGTTATGCGAATAACAAAATAATAAATAAATCTGATCATAAAAAAACCTTTTGCAATTTCGTGAAGTTAATAATGCGAAAAAGTTCATTTCCAAGAGACACTGTTACACTAGAAAACATGAATTCAATAACTATCACTTTGTGCCATTTGTCTTTTCAATCTGAGCAGTAACGCATTGGGGGAAATCACTCTGAAATTAGCTTTATTAATTATGACGGGTGTCTAAATCGTTAAAAGCTGTTATTCTTTATGGGCAGGTGCTCTAGTAAATGTAATATTGAAAATAAATGATATGATGATGTTGAAGAATAATATAAACATTTAATTATTATACTGAATTGCTATCTGAATAACTCTCTATAAGTTATATTTTGAATATGCATTGGTTGGCTTTTGTGAGAAATATTTTCGTATTAATGTTTTGTTCCTGGGATCTGAAATGATAAATTGGTTCTAGGTATTTTTTCTAGAATTTCTATAGATCCTATCTCCCTCCACTTTGATATCGGTTAACTCCATTGTTAACATTATCAGTTCACACTATCGAAATGGATTAAGATCATTATATTTTTCTGTACCAAATCCATGGTTTTTGAGAACTTTTTTATTAATGAAGCTACGGTTCTGAAACTTCGTACTAATTTATAAAATTGAATTTCCTATCGTTTTTGTTCGTGGAATTTTTTCGAGTAGACCCATAAAAAACGAGTTTCGACTCTTTTTCAAAAAGCCTAAGGCTTTTTTTTTTGGTTGAAGCTACGGCATTTCGGTTTTTAGCATTCGATTCTTCAGTGGATTACCTAAATTCGTATTTGCATTTTGTTCGAATTTCTAATTACTATTCGAAATATTAAAAAAAAATATATTACATTTTTTTTTCAAATTTAATATATCTAAAAATAATTTGAAATTCGAACAAAACGCAAATATGATTCTAGATAATTTCCTGGAGATTCGAATGCAAAAAACCGCAATACCGTAACTTCAACCAAAATAAGCCTTGTATGTTTGAATACCAAAATTTGTAGCTATTTTGAAGTGCCTCTAAATGGCATTCAAATTTAGTGCTATTGTTAGGAGACCGACCATAGTTTTTGAAAAAAAAGTTATTAATGAGGCTACTGTTCTGAAACTTCGTACCCTTATATGAAATTAAATTCAATTCTTGGCCTTTTTTCGATTAGACCCATAGAAAACGAGTTATTCGAGCTAACAGAGCTATATACCCACCCCCTTTCCTCCCTCTCCCAAGTGGCATAGGTACACTCTAGAGTTCTGATTTTTTGTACAATAATTTATAAGGTTATTAGGTACCTATTTATGAAATAATTTTTTTTTCTAATTTTGAGATTTTTCTATGGTCGGTCCCCTAATTAAAGAGTGAATAAAGAGTACAGTAAAACTCCTGAGTTATGTAAGTTCTGAGTATGAAGCACCTGAATTAGTTTATAAGATTTTAATAATAGAAAACAATTCTAGTGTTGCGTATCTTCACTCACCTAATACCATGAGGCGTATTTTCACTCACCTAATACCATGAGCCGTATCTTCACTCACCTAATACCATGAGGCATATCTTCACTCACCTAATACCATGAGGCATATCTTCACTCACCTAATACCATGAGGCGTATCTTCACTCACCTAATACCATGAGGCATATCTTCACTCACCTAATACCATGAGGCGTATCTTCACTCACCTAATACCATGAGGCGTATCTTCACTCACCTAATACCATGAGGCATATCTTCACTCACCTAATACCATGAGGCGTATCTTCACTCACCTAATACCATGAGGCGTATCTTCCTCGTTTGTTGTCCGTAGGGGTTAGTTCCGTGGCAGTTGAAGTACCCAGAGTCCTGTAGCTGTGCGTTACGTATTTTGATCTGAAAGAAGAAAGGAAAACCCATCAGATACTAACTCTCAATGAGAACGAATTCGTTACCTATTTTATGATACCAGATAAGACTACAGATATATGCCAATTCAGATACAGGTAAAGCTCGTACAGTGCGTTTCAACATTGTTGTGTCTTTTCAGTGGCTTTTATTCATAGTTATACTGACGAAAAAAATAATACACCAAGATGTTCAGGAAGAGTGGATTTTTAATGATTAATAACAAGAAAAATATATTCTATAGAAGGTGCTGGAAGTGGCCTCCATTTTGATGCACACAGATATTCGCCCGCTTCAAAATATTAAGTGCTACACTCTAAAGGACAATCTACGGTTGTTCTTCTGAAAATCTCTTCAAAACATTGATAAGTTCGTCCACTGTAGTTGGTTTTGCAAAATACACTTCTTTTTGAGCTAAGGCCCAATAATAAAAATCCAAAAGATTCAAATCTGGAGAATGCACTGGCCACGAAATCTGTGTCCAACGGCTGATGAGTCTGCCTCCAAGTTTGGAGGCAGAATCATGCCTTCATGGATGAAAATGGAACGCAAGATAGTGAATGGAGACTGCTACCATAAGTTGCTACAAGAAAATATTTGGCCCACCTTTCGTTCATGTGCTACAAGACAAAGTTTATGGTGGATGCAGGATGGTGCTCTTGCCCATTGCACCACTGCCGCCAAAGAATTCCTGTTGAACAAGTTTGGAGGCAGAGTCATCAGCCGTGGGACACAGATTGCGTGGCCAGCGCATTCTCCAGATTTGGATCCTTTGGATTTTTATCATCTCAAAAAGAAATGTATTCTACAAAACCAACTACCGTGGACGAACTTATCAATGTTGTGAAGAGATTTTCAGAAGAACATCGCGAGAATGTCCTTCAGAGTGTAGCAATTAATGTTTTGAAGCGGGCGAATCTCTGTGTGCAGCAAAATGGAGGTAACTTCCAGCACCTTCTATAATATGTATTTCTTGTTATTAATCATTTAAAATCCACTCTTCCTGAACATTTTGGTGTATTATTTTTTTTTTCGTCAGTATAACTATAAATAAAAGCCACTGAAAAGACACAACAATGTTACATCTCTTACGAAAAATCTAAATAAATCAGAGTATTAGGAGCTAGAAGTTCAGAGTAGGAATGGAGAGTCATATTAACAATTTAAAATAATTCAAAAATAAATTTTAAACTCTAACTGCATAACAGGGCAACTATGTCTCTCTAACGGTATAACAGGGCAACTATGTCTCTCTAACGGTATAACAGGGCAACTATGTCTCTCTAACGGTATAACAGGGCAACTATGTCTCTCTAACGGTATAACAGGGCAACTATGTCTCTCTAACGGTATAACAGGGCAACTATGTCTCTCTAACGGTATAACAGGGCAACTATGTCTCTCTAACGGTATAACAGGGCAACGATGTCTCTCTAACGGTATAACAGGGCAACGATGTCTCTCTAACGGTATAACAGGGCAACGATGTCTCTCTAACGGCAGAATAGGGCAACGATGTCTCTCTAACGGTATAACAGGGCAACGATGTCTCTCTACCGGTAAAACAGGGCAACGATGTCTCTCTAACGGAAGAACAGGGCAACGATGTCTCTCTACCTGCATAACAGGACAATAGATGTCTCTCTACCTGCATAACAGGGCAATAGATGTCTCTATAACTGCATAACAGGGCAATAGATGTCTCTCTACCTGCATAACAGGGCAATTGATGTCTCTCTACCTGCATAACAGGGCAATAGATGTCTCTATACCTGCATAACAGGGCAATAGATGTCTCTCTACCTGCATAACAGGGCAATAGTTGTCTCTCTACCTGCATAACAGGGCAATAGATGTCTCTCTACCTGCATAACAGGGCAATAGATGTCTCTCTACCTGCATAACAGGGCAATAATTGTCTCTCTACCTGCATAACAGGGCAATAGATGTCTCTCTACCTGCATACAGGGCAATAGATGTCTCTCTACCTGCATAACAGGGCAATAGATGTCTCTCTACCTGCATAACAGGGCAATAGATGTCTCTCTACCTGCATAAGAGGGCAATAGTTGTCTCTCTACCTGCATAACAGGGCAATAGTTGTCTCTCTACCTGCATAACAGGGCAATAGTTGTCTCTCTACCTACATAACAGGGCAATAGTTGTCTCTCTACCTGCATAACAGGGCAATAGTTGTCTCTCTAACTACATAACAGGGCAATAGATGTCTCTCTAACTACATAACAGGGCAATAGATGTCTCTCTAACTACATAACAGGGCAATAGATGTCTCTCTAACTACATAACAGGGCAATAGATGTCTCTCTAACTACATAACAGGGCAATAGTTGTCTCTCTACCTGCATAACAGGGCAATAGTTGTCTCTCTACCTGCATAACAGGGCAATAGTTGTCTCTCTACCTACATAACAGGGCAATAGTTGTCTCTCTACC
>CANNZV010001372.1:0-159191 GCA_947561585.1 Caprella mutica
TAGAAAACGGTCAAGGTTGACCGTTTTCTATCGCGCCTCTATAGTTAGAGGGGAAAAAAAATATATATATATATAGTGGAATTTGAGGAAAAAAAAAAAAATTATAGGAATAGATTTATAGCTATAGAGGTTGACCGTTTTATATCGCGCCTCTATAGTTAGAAGAATAAAAAAAAAAAAATGAAATATATAAAAAGGGGAATTTGAAGAAAATTTATAGAAATAGATTTATAGCTATAGAGGTTGACCGTTTTATATCGCACCGCTATAGTTTGATGAATCTAAATAATAAAACTGAAATATATAAAAATAATATTGAAAGAAAGAGATATATAACTATAGAGGTTGACCGTTTTCTATCGCGCCTCTATAGTTTGAAGAATCAAAATAATAAAAAAAGGACACTTAGGACCAAGAGGACACATAGGACCAAGAGGACACATAGGATCAAGTGGACACATAGGACCAAGAGGACACATAGGACCACGAGGACACATAGGATCGGGAGGACATATAAACAACAAGACACATAGGATCAACGGGACACACATAAGAATAAGTAATGCATACGAATAGAGAACACACATGGAATAGAGGACACAAATAGATATTATAGTAATAACAATAAAAATATATATATAATAAAATATAATAATGATAATAATAATAAGGTGCAGAAAAATGAACAAAAAGAACTAGACATATAGTTATAGAGGTTGACCGTTTTTTATCGCTCCTCTATAGCTTGTTACAAATATACAGAAAGTAGAATTTTTTCTAGAGAATGAATGTAGTCAACACTAACTATAGGTAGTATCAAATTTTGGTTTCATATTTCAATTTTTAATAGATTAATTAATAATAATAATAAACAAAAAGATAGATAGCTGAAATAGAAAGACGTATCCAACATACAACTATTGGTCATAAAATTCATTGTCAGGTCGAAGTTTTCCACCTTTCTCCTGATGATGAATAGAAATCTTTCTATTCGAAAGCTTGAAACCTGATAAAACCTTCAACGTTGAGTTTAAATAACCTCATAATAAAATGGATTTCCCGTTGAGTTTGAATCTTTTCCATCGAAATGATGTCTGTATAGGTGATGGTTCATAAAACTTAAACTTGAATAATTGAATTTACTTATCATAGTTAAAATGTTTATATAGGGAGGTAGCCTTATTAATTTATATATTTATTTTCCCGTCATTCATTTTACAAATAATTAATATGAATATTTACAAAAACTGTAAATGGATTAAAATACGAATTTGACATTAATTGAGAATCATCTTCATTAAAATAGCCAGGTATGTGATTGGGTAGTAGTACCTATAGCTATAGTCAATGGAAAGTGCATCCGCTTTTATCCGCTCCGAAGTATGTATACGATTTTTTGACACTTTACTAATTTATCATTAGTAAATAAGTATATTTTATATTGCTTCCTGATATCTTTCTTATCTGTATAATCTACACAACCCAGTAATTGACTACTTTATCTCGAAACTGTACAGTAAATTTATATTGTAATATTTATCCTAATAAAATTGCATTTCATTTCAGGTATTGTTTATTTGAAATATTATATAGCTCGTGCATAATGCCAAAAATAGCTAAGTCCCCTAGTGCCAAAATTCAGCAATACATAGATGAATTTGGAAATGACATATTTTCGATAAATTCTGACTCGCTTTACTGCAAAGTTTGCTTGAAAAATATTGCTGCAGATAAGACATATTCCGTTACCAGACACTTAGCATCACTAGGTAATAAAAAAGAAGTGAGCATCATCGGATGATAGACCTTTAACTTCGTCCTCAACTTGTGGTGATTCTTTTTCATTCTCTGCAATGCTTTCATTGATGCAAGAATACCTTTATATAAAGTGCAAAATGACAGCCTTAGGTCATTCCTGAAAAAATATGCAAAGCTTGATGTACCATGTGAATCAACCTTGAGAAAATATTATGTTGACAAGTACTACAATGCGAAACTTGCGGAAATACGAAATGCCATTCCTGACAAGAAAATTTTGGTTTCGGTTGATGAGACTGTCGATCCTACCGGTCGACAAATCGCTAATGTAATTGTTGGTAGCATGAACAGTGTAGAAGCGACTAAGACTTATTTATTAACTTGTGAGGCTCTCTCAGCTACCAATGGTTCAACAATGTCACAGCTGGTAAATTCATCATTGGGGTTACTCTGGCCCGAAAGGATAAAATATGATCAAGTGCTCCTATTAGTTACTGATGCAGCGCCTTGTATGAAAAAGGTTACCAAAGCCTTGAAAATTCTGTTTCCTAAGATGACGCATGTGACATGTTTAGCGCACGCATTGCATCGTGTTGCTGAAGAAATCAGGAAACAATTTACTAAGGTCGATTCACTAATTTCTAATGTGGTGTTCTTGAAGTCACCTTTTAGGATTAAACTCTTCAAAGAGAATGCAACAATGTTATGCTTACCTCCCGCACCAATTATTACTAGGTGGGATACATGGTTGCAGGCAGCATTGTACTATGCATCACATTTTCAAACAGTGAAGGAGATAATTGATAACTGGACTCGGAAGATGCTTCATCAATTAGAATAGCGCAGGAATTGATGCAAAATCCTGACTTATTTTGCCAACTAATAAAAACGACACATTCCCATGTGTGATGCATTGACAATATTTGGAAAAACAATTGAGAATATAAGCAATGCTCCAGGAGACAAAGGAGCTGCCGTCTCGTTGAAGTGTCAAAAGGTGACTTCTAATACTGGTCTGATAGAATTGACAAAATTCAGAAATGTTTTACAGGGAAAAAGTGAAGAAACCTTTCCCAGATTGACACCCGACGATATATTTTCCTGCTTTGCCAATGCTCCTGTTACTTCCACAGTAGAAAGATCATTCTCTGTATTGAAAAATTTACTTTCAGATACGAGATTAAATTTTAAAGAAGATAATGTAAAGAAGATAATGGTTTCTTCTTGCAATATGGGTTAAAATTATCATTCTTATCAAACTTCAGTAACATTTGATGTTACAATTTTCTGTTATATTTTAAGACTCAAATTATTAATTTATTTTTGTTTCAATGTCTATTGTTCTTTTTGTTATATTTATTTATAGCATTGCAGGAATATTTACATTATGATTCTTTCAAATAAATTAATTTTGGATAAATTAAAAAATATTTCTTGTGTTTCATTTGTCCAAAAGCTTTTCAAAACGAATCCTCATTATAATTCTTACTAAGATAAGTAACTAAAGTTTTATTTCGGTGCACGAAAAGTTCTGATAAGTGCTCTAAATGCTCCAATAACTACCCCAAGTGCTCCGATAACTGCCCCGAATGCTCGGATAAGTGCTCCAAATGCTCTTTCTATCGCTCCTACTGCACATTTATAGCGCTACTAGTGCACATTTTAACCGCTACTACTGCTCTTTTTTAAGTGCTCCAATGTCCTAGCTCTAGTCATAAACAATCATAGTTTACAAATATACTAATTCGAAATATTCCATTCGGTAATTAGTAAAGGAAAATAAGCATCCGGTAATTGGTTCATTATCCTATCTTTGAAAGTTAGTGACTACCCGCTGTTTTTTTTATACTAAAAAAAAAAATATAAAAATACGTCCATAGGACTGCTAGGGTTCAAATGAAGTTTGATTTTGAAGGAAAATCCAAATAACTGTTCTTCCACAGTTCAACATTTTCAGTGTAGACTACGGTGACTGGGTATCTACTACCATTGTATTTCGCATAGTGCTCGCTTATTTTTTCATTTAACTTTTCGAGCTCTTCCTCATTTTCAGTCACTGGAATTGAATTAGTCCCTCTCAGAATTTCCTCTCCAAACCTCTTACTAGTTTGAAGCTTATTCTCATGTGTCTCCTTGTCCATGATTTCATCAAATTCCTTCTTTGCCTCTTCTGTTATCTGGTCAAAGCAACAATTTTGAAATTTAAAGATTTTGTGTAACAGCGAGGTATGGTTAGGGGTCTCACATACCTATCATAGTAGGGTCTGTTCTTAGTTTGTGAAATTTCACATGGTCTGGAAGGTTCAGATATAAGCTTGTCTTGCTTTTCTTCTTCCAAATCCTCTTCTCCAATGGCTAAAGAGCTGTAGAGATAAACAAATAAAATTAGGATTCCTCGATTACTTGCGATTAACATCCAGTGAAAAGTTTATGTGGATACAAAGAAATATATTCTGTGACTGGTGTCAATCAATGAGGAATATGACGAGTAAAACAAATTTCAATTATTATCATAATATATTGAAAGTTAGCTTCAATAATTTTAACTTTTATCGCCGAGATCATTAGGTAAATGAATACAAGGGACTTTGAAGGTTAGTCGGAGAGAAATGAGAATAATAAAGTAACTACAAATATTCTTTGATAATAGATCATGGATGCAGAAAAGCTACTTTGCGAGAATCTCAAAAAATTAGAAAAGACAAAATGAAGAGTGAAGTGCTATCTTCCTTCCTCACCAAAAGCGAAATAAATTTTAATATAAATGAATCTACAAAGTGCAGATTAAAAAAAAAACAATAGATGCAACTATTCCTTATAAAATGCACTTCAAATAATTTACAATTTAATAGGATATTTGTCGGTTATTTTTTTTCAAATATGTTTCTATTAATGGAATAATCTATATTATTGTTCACCTTTATTGCATCCAAACTTCTTTGAAATTACAACAGCTAAATCTTGACCTTCATCGGAAAAAGTTGAATGTATTATGGAAGAAAAGAGTTGAATGCACCTAGAATATTAGGGCCGATTCACACCATCGCTCCAGTGTAACCAAGGCCGTACCCTTGCTTTGAACAGCTGATCGCCGAAATCGTTTCCATTAATTTAGATAGGAATAAATAGAAACAACTGGTTGAATTCTCCTTTAATCGACTAATTTTAATAGTCACGAGTGGAATTTTGATTTAATTTGTTTTTACAGTTTTATTCACTACTTATCTAGTATGATCAAATTGTCAGCAGTGTTTAACACATGAATAATATAATATGTCTATAGATTCGTGCACGGACATTTCGTCCACGAATTGCTTTATTTTGTATCATATTTACTGTGTGCATTTATTTTATATATTATATTATTTATATATATTCTACAATATAAAAGTATTTAACACCCTTATTTGATGGTAATTAGAAATGTATGGTCTTTGCCTAAATTCTTATTGCATTTTTTTTTTCAATCCCCGCTTTTATTACACCCGAGTCTTATAAAATCTGTAATAAATATCTGGCATGTCTCGATGTTATTACAGTACATAAACATAGAAAACAGAGACATTTTTTGTGGTGTTTATTTCACAGTAACTACAATCATCAATAGTAGTATTCAGATTAGGTAATTACTAATTAGATGCACTATTGGTTCAGAAATTAGTACTTTATGGCAGAATATTTTTTACCAGTGGTTACCTAAATTACATATATAATAATATGCAGGTATATAATATACTACTAAAAAAATGTTATAATAATTAGCTAGATATTATTACTTCTAAGGGTTTTTTTTAAATTATTTTAATGTAAAAACGTCCGTGTTATTGGACTGTTTCATATTCTCGGACTTATAAATATATAATAATAATAATTATTTACCTCTATTGTAATTATTTTAATTCCTAAGTATCCACACATTTATTCTTGTTAGGACCCTGCTATTTCAGTTCTAAATTTTAGATACTCATAATTCATTAATTGTATTGACGAGAATATTAAACGAGGTAAATAACTTAAAGATACAGAAAACCCGTTTAGCATATTTAATTTTATAACTGTAATCGATATATAAACATTTTTATGTGTTAATTCATATAGAATATATTCCATAAACACTTTAAAATACAAAATAAAGCCATTCGTTGACGAATTGTCCGTTGGACGAGATGTCCTAGACCCCTATAGAATATTATTAATTAGTCTTACAAAACCTGAGCTATTCCTAACTGAGCACATGATTCAAACAAAGAATTTGAAATAGAGCCCACTCCATTTGTGATTTGTTAAAGTGTGCTACCATATTTAGGGAGGCCAGACTGTTGGAACTAGTAAAGTGTTCTCCAAGAAATCCTCTATTTTGCCTCCTGGAAATAAAGAATACATGCAATACACGCTCTCATCCTGGTGCATTGACATGTTCGGTCCGGTCACGGTCCGCTCTCGCTTCAGTATCTCCCGTATCACAAGTGACGAAGCATGTGCGAATTTTCTTCAACTGATTTGGCGAAGATTGCCATTGCACTCGATGATGAACAGGAACAATAAATACAAAAAAAGAAGCGATTGTGCATACATTCAATGCTTAAAGATAGGAAGACTGAAGGTGAATTCCACTCATTGTATCTTCATCTAGTAGATGACGAGACGAAATTTTTCAATTATTTTAGAATGAATATAGAAACTTTTGAAAGAATTCTCTCTAAAATTGAAAAAGATCTGAAAAAAGAAAACACGCCATACAGAGAAGCAATAACTCCAAGAGAAAGACTGGTAAGAAATAAAAAAGTGACTCCAAATTATATTGCAATATAAAAAATAAAAATACAAGAATTAAAATAGTTTCTTTCTTTACTTGAATAGAATAAAAAATATTTATATTATTTTTTTTACTTGAACATGACAAATATTTTTTGTTTGTTAAATGTCATATTATATATTAACCTACTATATATAATGTAATATAGGTATATATATTTATTACATTAAATAATTATATGTAATATATATAAATATACATATTACATATCATATTTTACCTATAATATAATATTATATATTTTAATATATATAAACTATAAATCTATTTCCTTTTTATTGAACAATATTGATTTATAACGAGTACAAATCATAGGTTTCGTGCTGCTTAGGCCACAGTGAGTTGCATATAGGCTGGATGGGTGATAGCACCTCGTGAAAAGACTCTTGGACTGGTACTTGATGTTTGCTGTACATTTTGATAATTTGTAGAAGAAGTGCTAGAGTAGTGTGACAGAGCAGGTGATACAGAAGGTAAGGGGTATGAAGATGTGTTGGGGGTGCAAGTGTCTGAACGTTTTGGTTTTGAATGTACTTTGCTTCAACTTCATTTACTAAGGAAAATACTTTTGTTTTGATGTAATGTTGATCAGCTGTTTTGAATATCTTGACAGTCGTTGCAATCAATGAAAAAAATGTGACTATTTGGTCCGTGGGTTGTTCTTCTTTCTTCTTCCCCGGCAGATATGTCATAAGCAAAGACAATATTATAAGATAGACGCTCAACTCCATGTTATAAAATACAGAGCATGTTTGCACTGACGTCAGCACTCGGACTCAACTTCTAGCCAATCAGCGTTAATGTACACCTACAACTTGGTGTCTTCAAAGACAAAATAGTACCTAAATAGGTTAATACTTGCTTAGTTAACGTAGTTATTATTATTCTTCGTTAAAAAGGGGGTAGATTACTAGATTATATTTAAAATACTAAATTGAACCACATATGCGATCTTGTAGACTTAATTAATATAAAGTAATTACTAATTTGTTATGTAATCCCTAATCAGTAGAGGAAGGATATTTATAACGACTAAAGATTATCCCCCTGTGAATTTCAAGGGGGGGGGGGGGCGTACAATTATCATTGTTTGCTGTGACATATGCTACTGATCGCTTCTGATTGGTTGTTATTATTCTTGAATGTGCCCTATCAAGTTGAGCATCTATCTTATATTGTCTTTGTCATAAGTGTTGCAGATGCACTAGTGCTATTTTATTGTGTTTTTCTTTTGCCTGGGCGAGGTTCTTGCTGAGGGATTGCAACATGTACATTACTAACTTCATCTGTCTCTTCATTTATTTCTTGTTGTTGTGTGGCAGGAAGAATTGCATTAGCCGCTTCATCTTCTTGGAGAGATGTTATTCTTGTTATGTCCTTCAAAAATGCTTTCAGAAACGACATTTGCTCTTCATATTTCCATTTTATGTTACTGGTCGCCGTGTGTCCACTCTTCGTTCCATTGCTCATATGTTTACGATATTGTGATCGAAGGCTTTCCCATCGTTCCTTACACTTGGAGCCTGAAAAGAAGTAGTTAATACAATGATTAATCATCGTTTGTTTCCTTGCAGGTTTTTGGCAACAGGAGATTACTACAGATCATGTTAATATTTAGTCTGTTAATGTTACTATTAGGCTCTTTTAACATGTGTTAACGACTAAAATGTTAACTTCTTTAAATATTTCTTGTCTTCGTTTATATATTATTAATCTCTATTAATATTAAGAGGCTTGGTTCACGGAATTCTTAACGTGACAATTAGACTATGGATTTATATGGACATAAGAAGACTGAAGGATTCAAGTGATAGGAGAACAACAATTCTGTTATCTTTAATAGTAGTTGGTACAGTGATACAGACGAAATGTTTTACACACAGTAAAATCTACAACGTACTATTAGAATACTGAACTATTCTGTGCCTAGGGGCACAGAATTAGAGATTCTCCTTAGCTAGGTGAGTGTAAGGGGTTCTAATTCTCCACTGACTCTAGATAGAAAAATATCAAATATATATAGTGTGGAAGTACAGAGAAATCTAACCATTCAAGGTTGACTCTGGTACCACACCCTAGGTATAACATCAGTTTTTTATACCCATTCTAAACTCTCTGTGAAAATCTCACAGCTCTCTTTACATAAACACTTTATTTAAGTACTTCTTTGCTTGACATTTATTATCCATAATTGGGAGATTCTTACATTGGCTAATCAACTCGTATTGTATACGCCATGCTTGTATTCCTTATAGGGAATGTGCAATAATGCAAGACGCAACTTTACAATCTTTTTGCTAAGAGATTTGCAAACGATTAATGTAATACATTTTTAACAGACACGTTTTCAGAATATAAAGAGTTTAATTAACCCACAATATGTAATACTATTTTTTCATTATAGCCTTATCTTTTTAGAAAGCTTTTAGAATATAACTATGTCATTTTTAGTTATTCATTTATTTCTCGAAATGTAACTATTACTTAGCTTGAAATGGATAAAATTAACGGGGAAATATGCAAACAGTGTTGAAGTTACAGGTTGCCTTCAACAGATCACTAGCTTACAGGTACCATTCGACCATCCAGAGTATTATTATAGAGGTATGCCATGCGATAATAATGAATCTAATGACAGAAGCTATACCAATTCCAAGTAGAGAAGATTGGAAGAAACATGGACACAGTGGAACAAACCACCCAAACTGTATTGGCGCCTTGGATTGCAAACATGTTGTAATTGAAGCACCACCAAATAGTGGTTCCCTATATTTTAACCATAAGAGGTCATTTTCTAATGTTTTATTAGCTTTAGTTCATGTAAATTACCGTTTCATATGGATTGATGTAAGATCATATGATAAGAAAAGTCACAGCGGAATTCTTAGTAACTCCAAACTTTGCAAATATCTTGACGAGAACCAACTGAATTAACCAAATGATGTTGCACTTCCTAGCACTAATGTACTTTCTCCATTGGTTATAGAAGGAGATGAGGCTTTCCCTTTGAAAAAAAAAAAATAATGCGCCCATACCCAAGTTCCCAAGCTGAACATTAGGGTGGAGCAAAAAAAAAAATTGTCAGGAAATTTAGATGGCTATTCAGGAAAAGTTGTTCCACCATAGCCTTATGGTGTGTGAAAAGTTTCAACATCCCAAATAGTTTTTTCGCGGTTCCGCCAGCTTATTGAAATAGTCATTAAATGTGTAAAAACTAACTCTTTCTTTGATTTCCAGATGACAAATTTAACTTTATCCTATAATATCAATTCTTTAACCAATTTAATGTAATACTACCCTACTTTATCATGTTATTATCTGTTATGAACTTGTTCCAAACTGTTTGAACATGTTCAGAACCGCTCCTAGAGCAAATTAAAGGATGTTGCATCAGAGTTCTTCAATCTTCATTCAGTCGGCAACTGGAGTGCATCATGGCAGGTGCAACACGTCAGTCTCTCGATTTTCCTGGCTTTACAAACATTGGAGATTTTAATGAAACTCAATTACCAACATACAGTGATATTCTTGAAAGTGTTCTCTGGCATCAAAATGAATTAAAAAAGAAGATTAAATATGATGCGCCAGTGAAAGAATCTGTGAAATTGGTGGGGTACGGTCAAGAGCCCCCCCGGTCATGAGCCCCCCCGGTCACGAGCCCCCCCTCCATGTTTTTTAATCCTTATTTACCTAGTTAAACAAATGAAGAACTACTTAGATAGAAATAACTGAGAGTTGCTAATGTAGTTTGTTGTATCCGCTAGATTGTTGTACTGCACACTTCATGATTGTTTATTGGCCTGGCAGGGGGATTCGGGGGGCGGCACGCCCCCCGATATACATATATTTTATGTCTAATCAGTAATGAACTACAAAAGTGTCAATAAGGATTAAATAATATAGGTAAATAAGGATTTAAAAACAGGGGGGCTCATGACCGGGGGGGCTCTTGACCCCCCCGGGGGGGCTTATGACCTACACCCGAAATTGGTAGCACTGAAAGTAGTTTCACTATATAAGAGAGCTTCAATTCCTAGTGTCAGTATTAAAAGAATTACTGACGCCATCTTTGCTTACCATAAGAAGTATAAAAATGTTTTAAAGAATAGCAAAGATAAGAAGAAGAGTGATGTTTTTAAAAACAATTTGAAAAGGTTTGTAGATAAATCTGAGATACTCTTCGATTTTGCAGCTTGTAAGTGTTCCGAGTTTTAATTTATGTAACTGTGTGAAAGAAAGAAAGATACCACCTACCTCTTGAACAAAACTTTATTCTTGGTCAAAGGAATGAAAGGATTGTGATGATTGCAGGTTATGATAAGACAGTCACTGATTCATTAAAAAAGAAGTTATCTCGTAAAATGAAAGCCGATGATTATTTGAATAAAGAGCAACCAACCACAAGTCGACTCTCATTAGATGATAACTTCAGTCCCATAGCAAGTATTCATGAAAGTTCAGAATCTGATGACAATTTCTTCATGCAAGCATCGCCGGAAGTTAAGTCCAATCCTATGCAACCAAAACGTAAAATAAAGAAATTACCAATATTCGCCGAAACATGTGATCGATTTGGTATATCAGACCGAGCAGCAGCTTTACTATCATCATCTCTTTTGGAAGACATGGGTTTAATTGATGATAGTCACAAAGATGAAATAATTGACAGGAGTAAGATTCGAAGAGAACGTAAAGTCAACAGGTCCAATACTGACTGTGATGTAAGTTCAATAAAGGCAATTTATTTTGACGGGAAAAAAGACGTCACTTACATAAACAAGAAAGAAGGAGCAAAGTTCTATAAAAGGAAAGTCGTTGAAGAGCATCATATATCTTTAATCTCTGAACCAGGTTCAAGGTATGTTTTTTTATATATTCACTTTTTAATGATTGTTGTAAGTTGTGTAATAATCAAATATTAGTAGTTGTGTTCGAAATAACAAATATTATTTTTCTTACAGGTATCTTGGACATAAACTGGCTCCTCTGTGAATATTTCTTCTGGAATGCAAATGTTTCTTGATGGGATGAATATCTACACTGATGAATTGATTGCCATTGGTTGCGATGGCACCAATGTCAACACTGGAATAAGAAGTGGTGCAATCAAGCTTCTGGAAGATTCATTGGAGGGAGCGACCTCTTCATTGGTTTGTATGTATGCTTCATGGAAATGAATTGCCATTCCGACATCTATTCGAAAAACTGGATGGCAAAACTAGTGGACCTAGAATCTTCACTGGACCTATTGGAAAGCAGTTGAAAAACTGTGAGAATATGCCAATTACTTCATTTGATAATTGACTCTACCGATCTTAGCACAGACCAGAGATGTATGTACGACATATTTCATCAGGAGAAGTAACTCAGTCCCTGTCTAAGAGATCCTCTGGAAATTTATCACACGCAAGATGGCTCACAACCGCCAATAGAGTTCTCAGGTTATACGTGGCAACTGGTGATCCTACAGAAAGTCTCAAAAAGCTAGTTGGTTTCATAATGCAAGTCTACACGCCTATGTGGTTCTTGATTAAATCCAAGCCATTTGTAAAAGACGGAGCGAAACATGTATTTCAATCACTGCTATTAGTATGGCAGCAATCTGACGACATACAGAAGATGGCTCTCAAAATATTCTCCAGTCTATGATCTGTGACTCTCGTCCTCACATAAGAGAGTTAGCCTGGAGGAGGATAAAGAAATCCAGAACTGTCAAAGCACAAGCTGTACGAAGTTTCAAGGTCCCTAAGATAATAACTGAATGTGATGACTAAACCAATATGATGACATTGAATCTTTCATTGCATCAAAGAAACAATTTGATCTTCCAGAGTTTCCTTTGCACACGCAAGCAGTTGAAAGAATAATCAAAGTTGTTTCAAAAGCTTCAACTCAAGTTTGCAGCCATTAAGCACGACATGGTTTGATCATGACCAAATTATCTTCACGTGAGAGGAATCCAGTAATGGAATCAAAAAAATATTATAATTTGAAACAGTAATCATTGGAATGATTTTCTCCAATTCTAATTAATTTGGTTTTGCACATTAATTCGGATTTATATTGTTAAACATCTTTTTTTATTATTTTTATTATTTCATATGATCTCATTATTTTTTTCTTGATGATAGATACAGGGTGGGGCGTAAGTTTGGAAGCAATTTTTCAAACATTTATATAATTCTTAAAAATAAGTTCCTAAGTAGGTGATAGGGTTTGAACTATAGTAGAGACACTACATTATGACGTGGCAGTGTTATTTTTTTACAAAAATTTAGTCAATTCAAAAATGTCTGACAAAAGAGAAGCCATTATTGCTCTACACCGTGCCGGGAAGTCAGATTCCGTCATTTCAAAGACTCTCTCAATAGCGAGATCGACTGTTTGGAAGTGTGTGAAGCGTTTAAATGAGAGAGGAGACTTGACTGATCGTCCAAGAAGTGGTAGACCACGCTCACAACGCACCAAACAACTGATAAAATGTGCCCGAGAGAAGATCAGGAGGAACCCGAAAAGGTCAATACGATTGTTAGCCAAAACAGCTAATGTGAGTCCCAGAACAATGAGAAGAGTTGTCAAAGAAGACCTAAAGATGTCCTCTTTCACCCTCCAAAAGAGACAGACTCTGTCAGAAGCTGTAAAGAAAAAGAGATTGGAGAGAAACAAAGCACTTCTGAGAGAATTGAAGTCTGGCACGGCTGGTGAAATTGTTTGGACTGACGAAAAAAATTTCACAGTGGAAATGGCTCACAACCGGAGGAATGAAAGAATAATTGGTAAAAGTGCAAAAGACATCCCATACAACCAAAAAACTGTCCACAGAACCATGAAACCTGCTTCAGTAATGATCTGGGCCGCCGTTTCAGAAAATTGGAGATCTCCTTTAATTTTTGTGGAACAAGGCGCCAAAATCAATGCTAAATGTTATTATGAGAATATTTTGACGCTAATGTTGGAGTCAGCTAAGGATCACTTCGGTAATGACACTCTATGGACATTTCAGCAAGACGGCGCGACTTCACATACTGCAAATGTCACTCAAAACTGGTGCCATGAGGCCCATGACCATCTTCCACGGTTTTGGTCCAAAGAAATATGAACTCCCTGCTCCCCAGATGTTAATCCTATGGACTTTTCGGTATGGTCCATTCTTGAATCAAAGGCCTGTGGTAAATTCCATCGCAGTGTGGATGATTTTAAGCGCTCGCTCCAGAGATCTTGGAAGGAAATTTCACAAGAACAGTTGCGTGCCGCAGTAGGAGGAGTTCGGAAGAGATATGAGGCTGTTATTAAAAACAAGGGGGGACATTTTGAATAAATTTATGATTTTTGAATTCTTAAAACCCTTATGTAATAATACATAACTGTAAATTATTAAATATTTTTTTCGTTGGATTATAATATGCACTTTCATTTGTTTCCAAACTTACGCCCCACCCTGTAGAAGCACATTACTACAATCTCGTTTCTTAGAAAAACCTTGATAATGAATTAAGTTTGGTTATATTAGAATATTTATATGATATGTATCTACATTTAATATATTTAATAATTTGCACTTCCAAGTTCATTCTTTCCCTGCATCTTCATCTTTTTTATCATCCCAATTTAAGTAAAAATATAAATTCGAACTCGTATCGTCACATTTTACTGTTACATAAAGTTTAATTGCCACCATTTGAAGTAATTTAATTATTATTAAAATTTAATGTGAAATTACCGCTCCAGAATTAATTTGGGTTTATGAAATTTTCTTATATTTATCCAGAAGTGAAGAATATACCAGCAATATATTGGTGTAAGATTTTTCCAATGTGTGTTTCTCTGGTCTTAGAAAGTGTTTTATTATATCCACTTCTAAGCCACACACAAATCTTATTTTTATTAATAATAATCTAGATATAGCCTATCCTCTTATTTTCTTCTTTTCCAGTTCTAATTAATACATAAACAAATGATGAATTAATAAATGTGACATTCAAACAAGAGTTAATTTTTATCTATTTATTCCTATTGTACTCAGCTTATGTCTTGAGTCAGATTGGTCCGTAGTTTTGGTTCGAGTAATTCTCGAGTGAGGTATCGCTGCAGTGATAATCTTTGGTACTTCCTTCGTGCGTAACAATCTGTTATCGCTATGTAGCCAAGATTAGTGTTTGCTGCGTCAGTATGCTAGGATTATGATTTTTGGAACGAAAGATCCCTAGATTTGTGAGTTCTCCGTAGGTTAAGTCGTGTTTCCGTAGAATTGGATGTGCTGGTCTCTCTAGACTAGCGTAGACTGGGAATGATTGTCTCCGTAGACTTGAAGTTACTGTCTCCGTATACTGGCTTTTGAGTCTCTCTATACTGGGACCCAAATGTTTCTTTAGCTAAGAAGATTTGGGGGATTGGTTTGGAGTTAATCCTAGGCTGTTGTTTTGACTGTTCTTCAGAAACAAAGTGTTTATTGCTTTGTAAATAGTTAGTTGTATATAAATTGGAAGGTGTTATGTCAATTCACAAAAGGTACGGGAATACAATCGTTGGGCGGAAACTAAACAAATAGTAGCTAGGCCTAATTGTATTTGGCGCGTATGTTTCTAGAGTGTTGCCATAAGTTTAGAAATACCTTTGAATTCAATTGCGTTATATTTTAATTAGCAAATTACTGTAGTGGTTGTAATTGATTATTAATAATTAGTTGTTGGTAATTAATTATGCAATAATCGGGTTGCAACATTGGCATAAACAGTCTATGTAGTGAAGTCTATGTATTCTATGTAGTGAAATCTATGTATTCTATGTAGTGAAATTTGTACCTGAAATAGATTGCACTTCTAACTGAATATATTTTCTTTCAGGCAGTATTTATCTTTCACTTGATAATGTCCTACACTCTGTAAGAATATTTGTGTAGAGCTCTCATAATTAAAACATTTATACCGTTGAAATTTAAGGAATTTTGACATAGTAATTACATTTAATCTTTAAAAAAACTGTGTCCTAATTTTATACTTTTTTGAATTAAGTTTCCTATTTAACCTTTTAAGTTGAAATTGTTTCACACTTAAATATTGTAACCTAGAAAATTAGATTTATGATTTATCCCATCAGTTTCTACTGAACATCTACCATAAGTCTGTAAAGAAAACAGTTTCTTGTTTTTTTTGGCCAAATGACGTCACGCACTCATAATTCATATTTATTTTAGTTTATGTTCAGTGAAAATACGTTTTCAATTCGCCTTCAAGTTTCAATTAGTTCACCATAAAATAATATCCTAGAAAATTAGGTTAATTGAATTAGTTTTCCTTGAAAAACTTGCTGTATAGAAAACTTTTATTTTCTATTTCAAACGATGACGTCACGCACCCATACCTGATTCTAATCTGCATTCATTAAAAATGATTTTAATTCGACGTTTTAATTTTGAATTTGTTTTCCCTTAAATACTATAGAAAAGTAAATCGAATCAATTAGTTTCCCCTGTACAACTTGCTGTACAGAAAGCTATATTTTCTATTTCAACCAATGACGTCACGCACCCATAATTCTATTCTACATTCATTAAAAATACGTTCTTAATTCGACGTTTTAATTTTGAATTAGTTCACCCTTAAATAATATAGAAAACCATCATTACTCTGGGTAGAAAACTAAACGAATAAATTAGTTTCCCCTGTACAAATATTATATTTTCTATTTCAACCGATGATGTCAAGCACCCATAATTCTCTGATTGGTTTACGCGCACACTTGATTCAAATCAGTGAGTTTTGATGTCAACGTAGCATTGGAACATCTTGGAATTCATTGGTCTGTGACGCAATGGGGGAAGTGTGTGACACAGCTCGCTCCGTCCGGGGTATATGAATTGCGAGGGGTTTACTGCTCTCTCTTTACATCTATCTTTATTCACAACTTTAACCATATCATCATGGCTTGCTCTAGTGAATGTTATCTAATCAATTTTAAGAAGTAAACACTTCAATCGAAAGATGTTATGAGTGACTAACCTACACGCTATATTATTTAAACACCGGTAGCGCTCACTTTGAACATGGGCAAATTGGTATATATTTAACGGTGACAGGACTTTTGCCAGGCGGAATTTGGCCAGTGTGGAATTTTCCCAGACGGATTTTTCCCCGTGGATTTTTTTATTCTTCAGGTTTGAATTGGTAAATTAAAACATTAAAATGTGTGATGAAATTTATATGAATATAAATAAAATCATTTCAATGACTTCTATTTTTAATTGTTGTTTCATTCACCTGTACAGTACTTCGTGACGAGATATGCTATATGCTCAGTAATGTGTTCGATGATTTCATTAACGATTTCTTTGTTTTTCAGTATTACAATTGGTATTAAATATTGTTTAAATAATGATATCTTTTCCACGTGAAATTTATACCATCGTCACCATTGTGAAAGGGATAAGACAATAACTATTCTATTAGATTAAATAAAGCAATCAGGATCAGGAACCAACTGGTTACAATTGAATGAATCTTCATCTTACTTTTTCAAGACGTAATAACAAACCGAAATCTATTGAACCATCAATAGTCTCTTAGTAAGACTGTCAGAGTTTGTGTATAGTAGTTAAATTAAAATATGTTCTGTAATTATTTTAGATAAATTCAAGTTCATTTTATTTTCAATTTCGTGGCAGATTAATATTAGTTAAATAAAATTTGTTACATTAAAACGATTTATTTATATGTATGTAAATTTACAAATTTAAACCCAAAAAAAAAATCCACGGGGAATATTCCGCCGGGCAAAAATCCGCCTGGCTAAATTCCACACTGGCAAAATTCCGCCGGGCTAAAGTCCTAGAACCTATTAAACTCTGTTGATTATAATAATATTAGCCACTACTGTGGGTGATACCTTACAATTACAAACATTATTTTTTTTAAAGTTTTTTGAGATCAAAACATTAATGGGATATTATTTTACTATAAACTATAGATTTAATAATGGTAACGGGAGTTAAATTAAAGCTATAATGTTATACATAAATGTTGTATTTCCACCATATTAATTATAAGTTATTCAAATACCAATTATTTTTTAATAAAAATATGCCTGAAATGAATGCATTGTGAGAAAAATGTCCATTGCAGTTCTGTAAGAGCAACTCATATTGTGTATCATGGAAGTACTAGAAGAAGGAAGCGGTGTAACGGCTAACCAATAACGTATAAGCGGGACCATCGTGTTAACACCTTTTTCAAAACTAGTTTGATTGTCAGTGTTTACTGACCTAGTTTTAATAAGTTCGATTGAATTGAATTGAATTCTTAACCTGTATAGTTCAACTGATTTAAATTGAATCTAAGTAAGGTAAATAAAACAACTCGATAACATCTCAAAAAATTACTAATCGCAAATTATTAAGTACAGGATTACGAGATACAGAACTTAATTCGCACACAGTTTAAAAACATACTACGTTCTATGCACAATATATACCGAATTCGGATAAGAGGATTTTCGGGACGGAAGGTGATTGTGCTAGATGCACAGCGAAGAGACTCAGGTACGAACAGAACGTGGTTCTTTGGAATCCACAGTCTTTTATACTGGGTTCTCAGAGAATAGAATGGAGTGTAATCCACTATGCTACGAGTTTTTGTTGGATTTTAAAGTCCTTGACTACAGTTTCTAAAGTAATACAAAGTAATACTCTAATGAGTTTTTATAAGTCTTCGTGATCTTTAATCCAATGAATTTGGTGAATTTATATCCTCTCCTCCGACAGAACAGATAGATAATTGTGCATAGCCAACTTTATGATAGGTAATGATAGTCAATCCTAAATTATTCTCCTACTTATAACATTTGCAATCAAGATACTATTCAGATATTGCAAGTTAATCTATATATAGAATTTAGGTAAAAAGATAATTGACTCTTACACATAGTCTCAGAATGCACATATGTTAATATAATATAAGTACAATATTCAAATACAATAATATAATATAATATTCAAATACAATAATATAATATAATATTCAAATACAATAATAATATTTATATTCATATAAGATTATTATTGGAAAGTAGTTAGAGTTGAATATATATAGTCTAATATTATATAATATTTGTTTCATATGATTCAATTTCTAACAACCTTGTTGTTAGCAATTAGTCGAGTGAGCTTCCTTGTCTCTCTTCGCTTCTGTCAAAACAGCTTCCTTGGCGTCTTCTTGTTGTTCCGCTGTGTCGTGTGGTGACGTCACAGCACACATATGACGTCACCCTAGCGACTGACTGACAGTTCAGGGAGCATTCGCACACGGCTCAGACAATTCAGTCACAGATCATTGAATATAGAAGATGTCCCACTCCTACGTGGACGCTAGTGGCAAAATAATTATTTAAGTGAGAGCGTATCAGCCAATCAGAGAGAGGCGTAACGTGACGTCACACATTACAAACGTAGCACAAACGGGTATAAGTATATACATATAAACGGTCATAGCTACATTTTCTTTTACTTACTATAAGCAGATACGGAAATTTTAATTTTCAGGAAAATAGGGTAATTAAAATCGTATATATTTTAATGTATATTTATTATAGAATACAAAACAAGAATCGAAGTCGAAACTGAAATATTTCGAGCAAACGCCATTGTGCAAGCCTTTAGCCACAGATTGTTATCATATTTTCTGAATAAAAACAACTTGTACCCATCTTTAGATGTATTGGTACAAAAGAAAAATGAACATTTTCACGCATTGCTTATTTTTCACCAGTTAATTTTGATGAAAGATAAGAAAATTATTGAATTAGGCAGAAAATACAGCGCACACCCTCCGCTCATGATATTGCATCAGAAATAAACCACAGAATAAACCAACGCTTCAAATTCGTACTGAACACATACACACACGTACAAAACAACAGTAATAATTATATTTCTTATAAATGTATAATTTTATTATCAGTTTAAGATCATAAATAAATGTTTTGATTTTAAATAGTATTTTTAAATTCAATAGTATTCTCTTTTTGTCGTTTTTTGAATAATTAAAACAAAATAATATATCAATCGTAGACAACTCCAAGGATACGTCACGTTACGCACTCCTCCGATGCCAAGTGTCGCTAGAAAATTGAAAATACTGTAGTGGGATATCTTCTATATTCAATGATCTGTGATTCAGTGACGTTTGAGAAACGAGGAAGAGTGCACGCATCTAGTACGCCCTCCACCAAACGCTTATTTAAGTCATTAACATTGCATCTGTTGCCTAAATATCCATCAATTAATCTTCTTACATCAGTTAAATGTCCATAGATGAGAAAATTATTGAGCAAAATGATCAGATACCTAAAGTATTTTGAAGAATAATGTGTAAGTTAACATCAGCTGTTGTGCTAACGAGAACCGTTACTCAATTTACTCAGTCAGGTCTGAGATAGACACATACGCGTGCACTCGCCCTCGTGTCTAAAACAACACTGAGAAGATAACACGATTGTAACGGCTAGGTTAGCCGCCTGTTGTGTATATATTTAAAACTATTCTGCTGTGTAATGTTACGCGATATAATATTATATACTCATAAGAAGCATGTGGGTGCACCAGAAACGACGAGCATGAACGCACGCATGCAGCGATTTCTTGAGGCATGAGCGAAGGCAAAGACAAAATAAGGTAGACGCTCAACTTGTTAGGGAACATCAAGAATAATAACCAATCAGAAACGATCTATGTATTCAGTAGCATACGTCACAGCAAACAATGACAAACCGTACAAACGAACGAACCATATTGACAGAGGGTGTAGGTCATAAGCCCCCCTGTTTTTACATCCTTATTTACCTATACTATTTAATCCTTATTGAAACTTTTGTAGTTCATTACTGAATAGACATAAATTATATGTATAAAGGGGGGGGGTGCCACCCCCCGAACCCCCCTGCTAGGTCATTAAACAATCATGAAGTTTGCAGTACAACAAACTACATTAGCAACTCTCAGTTATTTCTATCTAAATAATTCTTCATTTGTTTAACTAGGTAAATAAGGATTTAAAAAAGCAGGGAGGGGGGCTCTTGACCGTACCCCATTGACAGATGGATGGTCTCTAGTCTTAACGCGTGGAGTCGTTAGAAATATAAATATTCTATACTTATTAGAGATTGGATAACTAATTACTTTGATTAATTAAGTCTATAAAGTTCAGTTTAGTATTCTAAATAAAATCTATCTCCTTTTAACGAAGAATAGTTATAACATTCTATAAACAAGCAAATATTAACCTATCCAGGTAGTATATTGTCTTTGACGAAGCTAAGTTATGGTATAGATTAACAATGATTGGCTAGAAGTTGCGTGAGAGCTGTGACGTCAGTTCAAACATGCTCAGTATTTTATAACATGAAGTTGAGCGTCTATCTTATATTGTCTTTGGTCTGACGGTTGTTTTCATACACTGTCCTTCAGATAATTTCACAAGTAGAAATATGGGGGTTCAGGTCTCGAGAATGTGGCGCCCACTCAGAATTTCGGCGACGACAGAGAACTCAGTTTGAGAAAAGTAGATCTAGCCACTCAATAGTCATATTGTCTGTGTGAGGAGTAGCCCCATCCTGTTGCAACCATTGTGTCTGCCTAGAGTATTACAGAATTGGTTCAGATCTTCGATGTACCGCTCTTTAATGAAGTGAGTGACTCCACCTCTCGTCTTTGAACAAAAATGACCCGATGATTCCATGTCTTGGAAGTACTAGTAGGAGGAAGGGGCGTAACGATTTCTCAACAACGTATTAGCATGACCATCCTGTTAGCACCTTAGTGATGTCACGGTCACTCTGCGCATCAGTCAAGAGAGCTTCCTTGGCTCTCTGCGCGTCAGTCAAATGAGCTTCCTTGGCGTACAATATTACATTGAATACTTTTGAGGAATATTACTTTAATCAAGTTTATTTAACTCTTTACAAATAAAAATATTTATTCAAGAAGGTGATCTGAAGTACAAAGTAAAAATAATATTTATTAAATAATTTTAGAGTTTCTATTATTCGAAAACTAAAGCTTGTAGTAGTAAACAGCTGATGTTTACTCGCACACTACTCAGCAAAATACTTTAGGTATCTGATCATTTAGCTAAATAATATTTTATCTAATGGAATTTAATTGATGTGAAAAGATTGATTGATGAATATTCAAGCAACAGATGCAATGTTAATGACTAAAGCGCGCGCAAGTTGCGTCCACTCCACCTCATGACTGAAATAACACTGACATTTGTAGTTTGCTAACGGGAACTGTTACTCGGGTGTAGGTCATAAGCCCCCCTGTTTTTAATCCTTATTTACCTATATTATTTAATCTTTATTGACACTTTTGTAGTTCATTACTAATAAGACATAAAATATATGTATATCTGGGGGCGTGCCGCCCCCCAAATCCCCCTGCTAGGTCATTAAACAATCATGAAGTGTGCAGTACAACAAACTACATTAGCAACTCTCAGTTATTTCTATCTAAGTAGTTCTTCATTTGTTTTACTAGGTAAATACGTATTAAAAAAACAGGGAGGGGGGGACCCCTGTTACTCAGTCAGGTCTGAGATCGACGCATACAAGTGTACTCGACCTCGTGTCTAAAACAACACTTGAGAAGATAACGGAATCGCGGAACGGCTATGTTAGCCGCCTGTTCCAACTTCCAAGTTTGGAGATGGCTACCTTTGCTGTACACTTATTTTTATTGGAAATTATGGCGACGACTGACAACTCAGTGTGGGAAAAGCTGATCTAGCCACTCAATAGTGGGGACGTGCCACTAGTCCGAACTTCCGAAGCCCCAATAGTTTTCTGTGTTATTTCCAGTTTTATTTTTTGATTAAAATGAAAATATGATTGAATGAGTATACTCAATTAATAACTGATCTCAATGATAAATAATTTTTATTTCTTACATTTTTTCAAATTTTATATTCCTCTTTTATTTTACTTTATTTCTAATATTAATTAGTATTATGCAACCCTTCATTTGATTTCATAATTTAATGTAGTTTGTTGTCTCCGCTAGTTTGTTTTACTGCACGCTTCATGATTGTTAAATGACCTGGCAGAGGGTCATATATTTTATGTTAATTCAGTAATAAACTATTTAAGTGTTGGACTGATGGAGTGGCGGACTAATGAATAGTAACCCTCAAAGGCACATAACTTGTGTGAGGAGTAGCCCCATCCTGCTGAAACCGCTGGCAATCCTTCTGAACCTGTTGCAACCCTGTGCCACCATTGTGTCTGCCCAGAGTATCACAGAATTGGTTCAAGTCTTGGATGTACCGCTCTTCTATGACATTGGAGTGATTCCACACTCTAGTCTTCGAACAAAAATGTCCGATGATTCCATGTTTAGAGATGGCTATCCATGCTGTACACTTTTTTCATTGGAGAGGTTGTTGAAGAACTTCATTAGGAGCAGCTTTGGCCCTGGAAAATGTTATTTTTGCTGTTAACATGCCCTGACAGCAAGAAGACTGAAGAAGTGAGCCTCGCCGCTAAACCTAAGTCACAGTTTTTGGTGATTTTGACTTCAAATATAAAGTCACAAAAAAAAATCTTCAACTGTGAAAGTCATATTGATTGAGATTCGGTATTGTTAACTGCTAGAGGTAGCCTCGGGACAATTAGAGGGGGGGGGGGGGTGTCTCGGCAATAACGATTCCAGCATTCTTAAAGGGATAGTTAAAGTCAAAATCGAACAATCGCCAAATTGGTTTTAAATCGATTCAGAATATTTTAACTATGTAATATTTGAATGCTCGCTTCTTTTTAAAATGTTCATATGAAAAGTATATAATTAAATTAGCGACACCTAGCGGAAGCATTTGCACTCATTAGTATGTACGTGACTATGTTTGTTCTTTTCATATTAACCTTTGTATGCGTTAAAATAGTGAAAAGATTATGTTAATAAGTAGACAAGAAGGCATAGTTTTAAAAATAAAGCCATCTCTTCACTTGATCTAAAATCTAAATAGAAAATACTCTCAGTTGGCGCCATCTACCGTTAGTACATGGTAAGAAATTAATTATATGTGAAATTATATATTTCCATTATTATATTTTATTGAACTTTATAATTCTACAGGAATACTTTATTCTTACTGAGCAATCGTTTGACTTTAAAATTGTTAAAATAAAATAGGACTGTACTGCCCCTAAAGTACATACTTTTGTATTATCAGGGAAACAAATTATGAATACAGTTGAAATAAAAACCGTGGATTTTTCAGTCAATATTTTGAGATGTGGCACCGTTGCTTAGGGTAAACCCCGCCTTTTCGTAGTAACTGGAAAAGTTGCCAATTAGTTAATAGTAAATGACAATGAAGATACCAATTAGTGAATTTTAATTGAATATTCAAAGATGCATGGTATCAATTAAATTATGTTTATTAATATTTGAACATATACTTTAATGAACTATTTTGGTGAGTAAGTTTCAAATTCTTTTTCAATTCTTTCGAAATCAAAAAAATTAAATTTGTAGCATCATATATTATATTTAGCAACTCTTAACACTCAATAGCAATATCTCAATATAACCAAGAGACCAAAGGCAGGATATCTTTTAAACAAATAAGAATAATTCTTTCGATCAAATTATATACAACACCACTAAATCTAGCGGAATATCGCTAAAATGATCGAAATACTGCAAATCTATCAAAAAGACAGGTGTCATGATTTAAGCGGTGTAGTGTATGGTTAAATTTATCAAAGGTTCTGTTTGTATTATTTCAATATTCACAATTTCGTTATATATATTATATAATCATCGAACTTGTTTTTATTTCAGGTATATCATTCATGAACTATATCACTCGTAAATTTTATCGTATTTATTATTTTTAACGCTACTTGCAGATTTATAGTATAGCGCTAGGTTTATGCTCTTCAACTAGTAGGTCTTACAATTTTGTGTTAGGTGGGGCGTAGGCTTAAAACTATCACCTCTTCATTTTCCTCTTTAAATCTTAAGGGAAGCCACCGGTGCTTGTGTCACTTTTATCATATTCCTTTATAGTAGCTTTTCTGTATCAATGAGCTCAGTCACCGACTGATAGTTAGTGACTTTATTCATTGAGCCACTTTCCATTATGACTGCTTCTTAAAGTTCCTTGTATTTATTTTGCCTTTTGTTCCGATGTAAATTTAAACCACCAATTTCATAATTTAAATTTAATCACAAAATTCTTGGATTTGAAATTTACTTTAAAGGAACAGAGATTGAAGATATATATATAGTATTTATTTTGCAATAATCTAAGAAAAAGGTATGGAGGCTTGAGAATCAGAAAATCAATATTAACCTTGTCCTTATGATATTCTGATTTGGCAACTGTCCTGAAGTAATTGTGTATGATGCTGAAATTTCATAAATTTTCCCAATTATTACCAAATGCGCAACACCTAAAAATTGCAATTTTTATTTTTGAAATTTCCATCTATGAATCTATAACTATTGACTTAGATCATAGATAGTTTTAAAATATACATATTTAAGGTTAAGCTATAACTAATGATTTAGACATTTAAATTCATTGATTTTAATTTTTTAATTGGCAGCTATACAATTACAATGTGTGGGAAATAAAAAGGTATCTACCAAATTTACAGACTTGAATTTACTATATGTTTAGTTCTATTTAGCCGATATTAAAGCTGAGCTCAATAGGATATTAGATTTATATTTAGTAGTGGATTCAATTTTATTGTCACCACTTAATTCGAATCCAGATTAAATAACTTACTGAAGAATAATTTATTTACTGAAGTAAGTTAAGATTTAGTTTCATAAAACTGGGACATTAAAATCTACCGAGAAGATATTCATTCTATAGGTGGCTCGAAAACTATATAGGGTGTTCCCATTGTATACTGTATAGGGTGGCTCGAAAACAAGGAATCGAATTTGTAAGGTAAAAACTATATTAGTATCATATAAGAGTATGCCATAAGAGTATCATATATTAGGATAAAGAATCAACTGTTGACGAAATAATTTTTACAAATAAATTACATTTCAAATCGAAATAAACTGAAACACATTTATATGTTTGAAAGATTTTTATACGGGAAATTAGACTCTGCTAGCAGTTATGATAGCAGTAATTTCCTATGTAGTATTATATACTTATATGAATATACTGTCACTTTGATGGAACGTATGGCGTTGAGGGTTTTTTTAGTTGCCCCATCTTGATAGAGAATTACGTAACTGTACAGGAATAGGTATGATAAATTAAAATTGTACTAATTGTAAATAAAATATTGCATTTAGTCCAGTTACATTTGAAAATACAGAACAAATCTTAAGAAACTCACAACAGTAAGCTCAAATTTAATTAATCAAATAATAATAACAATTAAACTCAATCAATTTACATAGTTCTAAACATTATAATCGAGATGATTTTAATTAAATAAATTATTATTTAACACCATACTTGAGACTTAGATAAAACGAGTTTTATATATCTATATATTCTTAGATAGATTACTGATGGAGCTTTTATTATATTTTAGTATTTAAGTTTTGTTTGGTGCCCTTTTTCTTCAGCTTTCTTTTGTATCTTTTCTCAACTTCTTCCTCTTCTTTTCTATTCTTTCTGCCTTGCTATAGCCATGGTAAGCATCCTAGTGGCTACTGCATGTAGCAAAGTTTCGCGCTCCCCTTTTCTACGATGTCTTCTTCACTTTGGATCACCTCGTTAATGTGAATAGGGAAAACTTTGGAACACCTAAAATAATAATAGTAATCGGTCAATCGTGTTGCAACGTCTTTGGATCTATCATTAGCGCAACCGTCGATAGATAACATTATATGCAGTCTTATAAATAATTATATAATGATAGGTTAATGGCTCGT
This sequence comes from Caprella mutica, assembly GCA_947561585.1. Taxonomy (NCBI): domain Eukaryota; kingdom Metazoa; phylum Arthropoda; class Malacostraca; order Amphipoda; family Caprellidae; genus Caprella; species Caprella mutica. The sequence goes on from CANNZV010001372.1 coordinate 26,478, forward strand.
GTGGGTATTTGGGAGAAAGTTTTATCCCCGTAATGTAAATAGTGACAAAATCTTTACTTTACTGTTTATAGTAAAGCAATCTAAGTAAATACACCAAACATTAAAACAGTATAGTTTATATTTCATCATTATCGAAGCACCTTAAAGAAGTATCTTCCTCTAAGGGAGAATTGGGGGAAGGGGGAAATTTTAGCCGAAGCGAAATATACAGTTTACAGCTATAACTAATAACTGATTGTTGTTGTGGATGTAACTAATTCATGGTGAATTGAATATCCTAATATTCAGTACAGATATGCAAATTGTCTTTGGCATGAATCATCATAATTTACAAAAATATATACTATTAGTGTTTCTCAATTTTTGTATATCCCATTTGTGGACTCAGCGGTCTTAGCCAAAAAACGAAATATCTCCTATAAAAATAATTTAATTTACTTAACGCAATAGCTGAGTTCAATTTATCTTTAAAGTCACTCACTCACTGGATATATTAACTTCCATGGAATAATGAAAATTAGAGGAAATTATATTATTAAAAATGGACAGTTTTCTCGTTTCTATACCACTAGTGCTTTGCAAACTAAGTATCAGTAACGGAGTGTCCTCCGATAGCTTAGAGAGAGTTCAATTATTCGAGAATATGGACATTCCCTACACCATTATCAATGAAATATATTAATTTGGACAGGAATTGATAATTATAATATAAGTACCTCTCAAAAGCATTTATTCAATAAGCTTATTTCATAAACAACGCCTGCCAAACTGGTTTGCAAATAATCAACACTATTGCAATTACTTAATTATAAATAAATAAGCTATGACAACACCGATAATAAACGTTACTAAGCATGTGGTTGGTATTACTCAATATGAGCTAATATATTAAAATCGCACGAAAATTAAACTCTTAAAACAATTATCGAACAAAGAAATTTGTCAAGAAACATCAGAAGTTCAGCGTATGTTTTTACCAGCAACGGTAGTATTAAGTTCTTAATTTATAGGTAGGCTCGTAGAGTAGACATAATTTTCTGTAACCTACATAAGTTTAAGTGCAGTCACCATTGTTCGCGTTACTAAGTGATTGTATTTTCGCTGAGTAGCTTTCCTGCGTCCTTTAACTTTGGTGATAGGTGAATTAGAAATCCCTTCTGTAAAAATCCTTTCTTCAAAGTCCTTTATAAAATTTCAAACTGATGAATGTATATACTTGTATAGGTGGAACTACAGTTTTTGTGAATATGAAAATTATTTCTTAACGCGGATGGGATATGATGCATAATGTACTGTGATACTTTAGCACCTTATCAGGAGAAATTTCATTTATTGTTATTTCTATAATGTTTATATATTAATTTTGTTGATAGCTATATACTTTAATTTATTTATTTTAGTAGGGGTTTAACTTCTGCTTCAGTCATATCGTGACTATTTTGCTGACGTCAAAAGGAAATTAAATACAAAGGACTGGAAGAATCAGTAAGAAAGAAAAGTAACTCCATGATCAAAGTCACCTACCACCGTCAGTGACTATTCTCATGGATGCAGAAAAGCTACTCCGTGAATGCAGTCACTTACCAAGGAATGTGACGAAAAGGGACACAAGCACCGGTGGCTGGACTCGCGGATGAAAGAGGAAAATGAAGAGTTGATAGTAAATGAAGCCTACGAGTCTACCTAACACAAAATCTAAGACCTCGTAGTTGAAGAGCATAACCCTAGCGCTATCCTCTAAAACTGCAAGTAGCGTTAAAAAAATGATTACGATAATAAAAATGGTAAAAATGAAAAAAGACAATACCTCATCCAAATTACAACAGTTCGGGGCCCAAGGGACGCCATCCCCCTTCTCTTCCATTTACCACAGCTTCAAGATAGAGCTCCTGGGCGCTAATAAGCATTCGTATGATTAAAATGTTCAATTGCAAGGTGTTATGTCTCATCATCTAGATTAGATTAACTATTTTCTTTCTGACTGCTTCTACGAAGTCCCTTGTATCTTTTTTACATTATCAATATGAGTTAGAGTAGAATGCAAAATCTTTGAACCCCTAGTCCGATTAAAAACTAATGTGGAAATTGCTTTTGGGTTGGAAATAAATGACGAGCTGCCAATTTAATGTGTAATTATTAATAAAAATAATTACGATTTTGTTAAGCATTTTGAATACGAAATATGCTTTGATTCTATTTTTTACATAATTATTTAGAGAAAAATAGTCTATATATTAAAAAAATATTTTTACAGTACTTGTTTTATCTATACAAATAAATTTATGGAGGTATTAAAGTCAACTCTTTCTCGTTCATAAAAATAAGAACAATTAAGGAAGTGTTTCCTTTGTAAAAATAAATGGAAATCCTAACGAAATCTTCCGATTTTCAATCATTAAAGTTAAATTTCGTAATTAGTTTGCCTATTGGGCTACAATTCAAATTTCAGACGAATCTGATGAATTTAAAAGATTACTAACGTTTTTTTACGGAATCCCTAATAAAATACAGGAGATGTGTTTAGGCTGTTCTCGTAGCTGGTCTCAACAATAATTGAAATTCACTTTATTCCAGATCTTTTGTGATGCTCTTAGAGTGTATTGAATGTAAAAATTAAGCTTTAATTTCAGTTAAAACTTTCTCAACTGATCGTACTGTGCCGAAGGTTAATATATGAAAAGTTGATAAATATTAAATTTAAGAAAATCAATTCAAAGACAATAAATGAATGAAAACTTAGATTAATTTATTTCCATCATAATTTGATACATTATTTAATCTGTTGCTACACAGGTCTAGATCAGGGTAACTACATGTTTACCAGATTATGAAGTCCCTGTTACCGTAGTTACACGCATGTTTAAAATGTATGAGAAATAATATTTCGTCGAAAGATTAATAGTTATTATCAATTAAAAAGAAATGTTAAGTTTGTATATCACTATGACATAATTTAATTGACACCATCTTTGCATATTCAATTAAAATTCACTAATTGGTATCTTCATTGTCATTTACTATTAATTTATTGGCATCTTTTCCTGTTACTATGAAAAGGCGGGCTTTATCCTAAGCAACGGTGCCACATCTCAAAATATTGACTGAAAAATCCACGGTTTTTATTTCAACTGTATTCATAATTTGTTTCCCTGATAATACTATCGAATAGTTTTTCAAACATTTATAATATTAGAGAAACCAGATTCAGTATTTGTTTATTATAAAAGCTTTTATCTTTATAAGTAAAATATGACTAGGATTTTGATCATTTGACCTTGTCTACTTCTTAAAATCAAGATGTTGCACTTACACACGATTATTATATTGGCAAACACATAGCTAGACAATGTTTGAAGAATTCACATAAAACTTTGATTACTATTTAATAGTTTCAATTTGGATGATTTATTTTTTTGAAGATTTGCTAACTGGAAAATATTTGGTTGTCTTTACGCTTCTCGTTTACATAGTATATGCACTTGAAGTAAAAAATTAGGTTTTATTCCATTAATTATAGTGTTAGGTATTTATTTGTGTATACTATTATCTATCACTAGGACAATTATTTATATTAGCATACTACTTTATTAATTATTCCTATTACTCTTTAGATATTCTGTTCGCAACTGTACCGAAGACAATATAAGATAGACGCTCAACTTGATAGGGCACAGGCAATAATAATAACCAATCAGAAACGATCTATGCATTCAGTAGCATACGTCACAGCAAACAATGACAAACCGTACGAACCATAATCACAGAGGGGCAGACTGTCTCTAGGTTTAACGTGTGGAGTCGTTAGAAATATAAATATTCTATACTGATTAGGGATTAGATAACTAATTACTTAATGATTAATTTAGTCTATAAGATCACATATGAATTTCAATTTAGTATTCTAAATAAAAAATCTATCCCATTTTAACGAAGAATAATCATAACTAGGTATAACCAAGGAAGTTATAGTACTAAGGAAGCGGTGTAACGGCTATACCAACAACGTATAAGCGGAACCATCGTGTTAACACCTTGTTGTTAGCAATTAGTCAAGTAAGCTTCCTTGTCTCTCTTCGCTTCAGTCAAAACAGCTTCCTTGGCGTCTTGCTGTTGTTCCGCTGTGTCGTGTGGTGACGTCACAGCACACATATGACGTCACCCTAGCAACAGACTGACAGTACAGGGAGCATTCGCACACGGCCAGTGACGTTTGAGAAACGAGGGAGGGTGCACGCATCTAGCAAACGCTCCTCCAAACGCTTATTTGAGTCATTAACATTGCATCTGTTGCCTAAATATTCATCAATTAATCTTCTTACACCAGTTAAATGTCCATAGATGAGAAAATTATTGAGCAAAATGATCAGATACCTAAAGTATTTTGAAGAATAATGTGTAAGTTAACATCAGCTGTTGTGCTAACGAGAATCGTTACTCAACTTACTCAGTCAGGTCTGAGAGCGACGCACACACGTGTACTCTCCCTCGTTTCTAAATCTACACTAGAAGCTAACACGATTGTAACGGCTTGGTTAGCCGCCTGGGTATAACAAACAAGTATTTACCTATCTAGGTAATATATTGTCTTTGACGAAGCTTAGTTGAGGTACACATTAACGCTGATTGGCCAGAAGTTGCTTGAGAGTTCTGACGTCAGCGCAAACATACTCTGTATTTTATAACATGAAGTTGAGCGTCTATCTTATATTGTCTTTGACTGTACTGTGCATTCAGATACAATAATGTTTTTGGTGCAGTTATTCGTGGAAGATTTACTAGAAAAGATAACTTCATTTCATGTCAAAGTAAGCACGGATTATTTTGACCGCCATCAGCGCTTTGACAAAGTCACTCAAAAGATACAATTACTGGTGAAAAGTGAGGAATTATTCGTCAAGTGGTTGACTAGAAAGCTCTTCATCTGGCAGTGCACTTGCTTAAAAGATAATAATGGAGCAGCCAGAGAGGAAAATAATGTGGATTAACGATATGGAAGGAAACTACGGGAAAACATCTTCAGTCCTCTTAAGGTTTCCAGATTATAGACGGAGGCATCTCATGGAGAGATCAGCATTTTTCATAACCGATGAAGTAAAGGGATTTCGTTTTGACGTCAGTAGGAATTCTTTGGAGTAAAATGGATGGCCTCCTATCTATAAAGGTGCAATGGGAATTACCGGTCAGTACCCTGTGATCTGGTTGGACCCTAGACTACAAGTATGGGTAGAACAGTAGATGAGACTAATTTTAACCTATATTGCAAACGGCGAGAAGGTAAGTCCAAAATCAGGACAAAGGCGTCAATTATATTGCCTTATAGGGGTGTAGGTCATGAGCCCCCCTAGGTCATAAGCCCCCTTGTTTTTAAATCCTTATTTACCTATACTATTTAATCCTTATTGACACTTTTGTAGTTCATTACTGAATAGACATAAAATATATGTATATCGGGGGGCGTGCCGCCCCCCTAACCCCCCTGCCAGGTCATTAAACAATCATGAATTGTGCAGTACAACAAACTACATAGCAACTTTCAGTTATTTCTATCTAAGTAGTTCTTCATTTGTTTAACTAGGTAAATAAGCATTAAAAAAACAGGGAGGGGGGGCTCTTGACCGTACCCCCCTTATAGCAGGGGTGTAAATCTCCACTGTATTTGTGCATTGAGTCAATGACTGATATCAACATAGTCCATTCTATAACTCGGAGAGCTGCATTCAAGGCGGCTTATTGTGTTCAGTGGTTTTAAGACTTAGTTCCAGCATACACATAACAGGGGATAAACGAGCCAACTTTTATCATTGACAATGCACCACCTCATTGCAGATATATCTAGATTTAGAAAAATAATAACAGTGAATGCACCAGTGATTTAGAAAAATAATAAACACATGTCCAGGTTATTAGATTAGCACCATATTCTTATCTAATGAACCCGATAGAACTTGTGTGTGGTACTTTCAAAAGCCATATTCAACGTAAACTTAGAAAAGTAATGATGACGATTGTTAACTTCGTACTGGACTGCCAAGTCTCGATGATTGAACAAAGAATTAGAAAATTGGAAGAGTTTGTAAAAGAGGCATCACTCATATTACACATTCTATGCCACTTGCTTTCTCTAATAGAGTAGAGAAATATTACTCACAAGTGACAAGATTTGAAGATTTAATAGAACTTCCTACAATGATTAAATATGTGGAGTTTTATCGATAGTATAACTGTATATGTGTACTGTTCATAGAAAAAAATATAAAATCTGTAAAGGCGGCTACATACGTTCATGCAAAAAACTTAGGAGGGTCTGTAGGACGAGACTTGCACAAGTCACTTGAGACATGATTAAATTTGAATCATACCGTGTGTACTGGGGATATTTAAAACTTGAGAATTATTACGATGAATGTAAAAGAAAATGAGCTTGCTCCTACATATAAATCTAATCAATCCTATCAATTTGAAGGCAATTTATTAAATTGTTGCGAGTCTTCTCGTGAAACAGTCAAAAAATAATTATGGCAGAAGAAAAGCAGAATGTATAGATGGCTAGTGTTTATATTTGTAGAAATGTAATTTTAAAATAAATTAAATATATTCCCATGATTTAAACATGCAACTAAAATCAGTGTTAACATGAGAATATGTTCTCTTTTTTTCAACCACTCTTTACACCGCTCATTTCGTTACTTCCTTTGAGATTTTCGTTTATGTACAGGACAAAAAGCTGTCACAGCAAGCGCGTCATCATCTGAACTGAATCCAAATTGAGCTATATAATTCCAAGTGAAATCACGACTGGAGTTGCTGTTATTCAAACCTCTGATAGTGATTCAGTTGAACAGAAAAGTGAAAAAGAAATAAAGTTCGGAACCTTTGGTTCGAAAGCAGATATTAAACTCCTAAATATTATTAATTGGATCTTTTTATTTTGATTAAACATTTTTATATATAATGATTAGCTGTTTAAAAATATTTTTAGTTATTCAATATATAATATTTTAACTCTTTATCGTTATAGTGATTGTAGTAGTTACAATTTCAACAGGATGGTTGTACAAGTATACCCCTACCGTGTGGTGGCGAAGGAAAATATTTCCATACTTGTGCACATACTTGCGCAAGTAGACTTCTCAAGTTTGCATGAACGCGTGTGTAGCCACCTTAGAGGGAAAATAAAATTGAACATTAAAAACTCATAATTAAATAAAAGTTAAAGGATAAGAAATGTCACTATTGTGATTCTAAATTTACCAAAATTGATAGGAGAGTCACAAGTACTCTGTATGAATTCTAATTGATGAGTGAGCTGGACTGCATATTGGTCTATTAGTTCGAAAACTCCTCCCACATGCACCGCACGCAACAGAATAATTAAATGATTGACGATACTCATTTCTGTGGGACCAAATCCTAATCTTTTAATTGAACTCTTTCATGCCCAAACTTATGAGGGAAATAAATGCCCTATGTTCCAAAAGGTTTTTGACTATACCTAATCATTTATGTAGGTTGTTGCAAAATTTGACTTGCCGAGCAGCACACAGATCGAATTATTAAAAGGTAGTATACTTTCTGTACCACTGAGCATTAAACGTAACACTTCTTCTTCATCTTCTAGTCCATTCTTAATTAAATTCTTATCAAAGAGTTAACTGATTCAATATGTTTGGATGGGGAAGAGGTCATGAAGAATTGGGAGCAACTGCTCAAGGAGTGAAGAGAGAGGAGTGGCCACAATGTCGCCTACGGGCTACTCAGTTACTAGGTAAGTGAATTAATTATAAATATATATAAAAAATTTACTTATACTTTCCCCACGGATGACGTCCCCACAAGTTTGACGTCATCGTGGAAGAATTTTCTGGTTTATTTAAATAGTGCTATGAAATTGCTCTTGAGTGTTTTATTTGGTAATAGACGGTTCTAACTTATAATTCAATAAAAATGCTGATCCATTGATGCATAATTATGCAACTATCTATTATTTGAAAAGTAAAAAATACGTATTGAACCACCGATGGGTAAATACGCGTAATCATGTTAAGCAATCTCTTGAATATTTAATTTGAAATAGTACAGCTCAATTATGATAAAACCTTGATTTTTTATATTTTTCATTCAAATTCTCGAGCTCCGCTTTCAGAGCCCTTGGAAAAAAGTTGATCTGAATACAATATATATGTACAATCATATATCGACAACAGACAAACAAAGAGTCTGACATCGACTAGAATGAAGATGAAGTTCAAAATCAGGGGCAGTGATTTTGCAATTGAGCTCTGCTTACTAATTGACATATTTACATTGATCAAGAAAGTAATAGAGCAGGGCCAAGCAGTCAGTATGAACTGCTGGTCTATTTGTAGGTTTTTTACAAAGCGTCTGCTGAATGTCCTAGAAATCTGCGTTGAAAACTTGAAACTCCTGGTAACCTGAAGTCACCCCCAGACCACATTTCACTGGGTCCATTAGACACATTCCCAACTGCCACGGTGTCAGGTTTAGTCAGTTATTTTAACCTAATGTCAGGTTTTTTTTACTAACTACTCAATTCTGTCAAATTTTTTGCACCTCATTTCAGTATTTTTACAGTTTACACAACCTTCTCATAGCGGTTTTGATGCGCAATTTATTAAATTGATATACATATATATTATGTCTAATCAGTAATGAACTACAAAAGTGTCAATAAGGATTAAATAGTATAGGTAAATAAGGATTAAAAAACAGGGGAGCTCGTGACCGGGGGGGGGGGGGGGTCTCATGACCTACACCCCTATTAATTACTCCCCTAACTGAGTGAGAGTTAAGCTATGGATGGATTTTAAAACATTTAACAAATGCACGACTTAAAACTTTTTCATCACAGTCACAAACAATGAAAGACTGTATATTATTATTAATATACTTATATGCATACTACTCTAATAAGTTAATAACCCTAAAACAAATTTTCTTTCTATAACTCATAGAAAATGAGATATATATATATTCGATGAGTGACAATTATAAATTTCTTGTTACTTTTACTTGCTTTAGTTACCGTTTGGTAACTATACGAGTCGTGATTTGGTAACTAAAGTGGGGGATGCCTGTAATAACCAATCAAAATTTTAATTAACTCATATATGCCCAGTGTTGAGTGAAAGCAACCCTTAACTATTAAGATGCAAAATTACACTCAATGAAAAATTCAACCTGTAAAGATGATATTGTTTGTATTTTATTTTGTATTCTGAAATGTTTGAAAAGTAAGTTTTGCATCTATTGATTTCTATGCTTCTTCATTCACAATTTATTTCTGACTACAATTAACATTTTCATACTATAATTATAATATAGTGCATGGCAGTTGTCCTAGAGCCAGTTCGAACCCATAGTGGTGGAAACGAAAGGCTGAAATCGGTCGTCGCATTACCAACGTCACTGATGATGTGAGAGACACCTTTTAGTTAGAGCAGAAGGTTGGTTTGGCAGTTGACCTGCTATACAGCTATAGGCTCTACCATCGTAGAGCAGGGAAACATATCTTTTGTTTTCTAATGTTCATTGTCTGAATTGTATTTTTTTTTATTATTTAAAGGTCTTTAAAATAAAATCCTCACCTTACTACCAATCCTAACCTTGCCACTTATCCTTAACTTAACAAGTTGTGTTGTATCTCACTTGATTTAAAAAAACAATGCAATCAAATTGTAAATCAAGGAGATTTTTTTTGTTGATATTACAAACAAAAATTGCAGCCAAGTACCCTGAATAAACTAATGAAATCTTATGCTACATCATGCAATATGATTAGGAGATTCTTTTCTCCTCAATACACTGCCAGTGATTGTGGGTGACAGAAACTCATGAGGAAGCACCACATTTAATATACAGGGTGGGGCGTAAGTTTGGAAGCAATTTTTCAAACATTAATATAAACAGCGTTAGCCATTCGTCAAGTGATTAAGCCAAGGAGACATTCATTTTTTACAGTTATAACAAATAAGAATTGAAAAACAGGGGGGGGGGGGGCAATGACCTAACAGTTCACATACTTGTTTGGCATAATTGGCAATTAGCTACCTTGCTTTTATTGTAGTTGACAGATTTGATGTTAACTAATCAAAGAAGAAATATTTTTTCGAACTCCATGCATTTCCAGTGGCATTCTTTGCTAACCTTTCACTGGTTCAATCAGCTGTCCCTCCAAAAGATCATGACCACAAAACATTTTTATAAGATCAGTGGCATGTTTTAATACTGTTGCAGGGTTGCCACTGCCTATTGAGTTTCAAAAAAATTGATTGATATTTTTAAATAAACTGACATCTTTCCAATAATATTTTGCTTATTTTTTAAGTATTTGAAGCATCCATTTACTAATGGCCTTTATCGTATATATTTTTTTATTATTATTTAATTGGTAAGAATGTGTCCAACCAGTTAGAACAGGCTCTTACCAACTAAATAATAAGAAAAATCAGTTCTTACAAGTTTGAATAAAATTTTAAGAACTGAAATTTTACTTATGGTAGATAAATCAAACAATATTTTTATTTTTAAAGGTGGTGTCTTTTTCTTCATGTTCTGCAAAAAAAAAAACTAATTTTCGAAAATATACAAAAAATAGTTACACATATAGCTATTTGTATGAAAATAAAATGAGTAAATAGGTATGAGGAAGAATTGTCAGCAGAACATAAAGGCCTCAAACCCCACCAAACGTTAGTTTATTGATTCAATGCACAGTGATATATGATGATATGACTGTTCAAAATAAAAGTGCTCAAAAACAACACTTAATTACCAATTAGTATTTTAATCTAGAGATACAGTGGTAGCTAATATATCTCCACCATGAAATATCCGACATTAACAAACAAATTACATAATTTTCAAGTAGCTCAGGCTCTGGGGACACGAAAAATTAAGAATATGAACCCCGAATGGAACCAAAACTCCCAATGCCTTGCAGAATAATCGTCTTGAGTTCCTTCAATTTAATAAATTGCGCATCAAAACCGCTATGAGAAGGTTGTGTAAACTGTAAAAATACTGAAATGAGGTGCAAAAAATTTGACAGAATTAAGTAGTTAGTAAAAAAACCTGACATTAGGTTAAAATAACTGACTAAACCTGACACCGTGGCAGTTGGGAATGTGTCTAATGGACCCAGTGAAATGTGGTCTGGGGGTGACTTCAGGTTACCAAGAGTTTCAAGTTTTCAACGCAGATTTCTAGGACATTCAGCAGACGCTTTGTAAAAAACCTACAAATAGACCAGCAGTTCATACTGACTGCTTGGCCCTGCTCTATTACTTTCTTGATCAATGTAAATATGTCAATTAGTAAGCAGAGCTCAATTGTAAAATCACTGCCCTGATTTTGAACTTCATCTTCATTCTAGTCGATGTCAGACTCTTTGTTTGTCTGTTGTCGATATATGATTGTACATATATATTGTATTCAGATCAACTTTTTTCCAAGGGCTCTGAAAGCGGAGCTCGAGAATTTGAATGAAAAATATAAAAAATCAAGGTTTTATCATAATTGAGCTGTACTATTTCAAATTAAATATTCAAGAGATTGCTTAACATGATTACGCGTATTTACCCATCGGTGGTTCAATACGTATTTTTTACTTTTCAAATAATAGATAGTTGCATAATTATGCATCAATGGATCAGCATTTTTATTGAATTATAAGTTAGAACCGTCTATTACCAAATAAAACACTCAAGAGCTATTTCATAGCACTATTTAAATAAACCAGAAAATTCTTCCACGATGACGTCAAACTGGTGGGGACGTCATCCGTGGGGAAAGTATAAGTAAATTTTTTATATATATTTATAATTAATTCACTTACCTAGTAACTGAGTAGACCGTAGGCGACATTGTGGCCACTCCTCTCTCTTCACTCCTTGAGCAGTTGCTCCCAATTCTTCATGACCTCTTCCCCATCCAAACATATTGAATCAGTTAACTCTTTGATAAGAATTTAATTAAGAATGGACTAGAAGATGATTTATCCCCGAAAGAAACAACAGCGAAATATATCCAATGGCTCGTATCCCAGAAGATTTGAAAATACAAGTGTTGTATCTTTCTTGAAACAGTGGTGTTTCAAATTTCCCTTAAAATTGGCCGTCTGGTATCGACTTTTAGAGTGATTTGTTGTAATGTTAGTATCTAGATCAATGCTGAATCTATGAGTTGAACTGTGGGAGATAAACTAGAATATATTTTTATCACATAATATTGTATAACAAGAATATTTCCATTTTTGATTTTTCCTTGAGATCATCTTTATTGAAACGTACTCCAACGCAGACTTTTCTTGATGCTTCATTTCTTTAATATATGTAAAGTTTTTAGTGATGAGAAATATGCCCATTAAAATAATAATATGAGCAATTATAAAATTTGCCAAATTTAATCATATAATATTTAACTTAAATTAAAATGATACTGGAGGTAATGTAGACTCAATTAATGTTAAACGTACTATTTTCTCAAAATCTTTAATTTTAGAAGTCCATCCTGTCTCCAATTATTGGAACCAAATTCCCCCCTTTTTCATGGGGGAATTTTTCAGCTCATCCGAAAGCCTCCCTTCTACTCCAGTGTTCCAAGTTTGAAATTCCTCAAAAAAGTATTAAAGGAAGAATTTCCACGGCGATTATGTTTATTGCAATGTGGAACAGAAAATTCACCACCTTAAAAAGGCTTCCAAGTCTGGTAGTACATATTTCATACCACTATAAGTGTTACGTTTATTGCTCAGTGGTACAGAAAGTATACTACCTTTTAATAATTCGATCTGTGTGCTGCTCGGCAAGTCAAATTTTGCAACAACCTACATAAATGATTAGGTATAGTCAAAAACCTTTTGGAACATAGGGCATTTATTTCCCTCAGAAGTCTGGGCATGAAAGAGTTAAATAAAAAGATTAGGATTTGGTCCCACAGAAATGAGTATCGTCAATCATTTAATTATTCTGTTACGTGCGGTGCATGTGGGAGGAGTTTTCGAACTAATAGACCAATATGCAGTCCAGCTCACTCATCAATTAGAAATTCATACAGAGAGTGCTTGTGACTCTCCTATCATTTTTGTTAAATTTAGAATCACAATAGTGACAGTTCTTATCCTTAACTTTTATTTAATTAAGAGTTTTTAATGTTCAATTTTATTTTCCCTATAAGGTGGCTACACACACGTTCATGCAAACTTGAGAAGTCTACTTGCGCAAGTATGTGCACAAGTATTGAAATATTTTCCTTCGCCACCACACGGTAGGGGTATACTTGTACAACCATCCTGTTGAAATTGTAACTACTACAATCACTATAACGATAAAGAGTTAAAATATTATATATTAAATAACTAAAAATATTTTCAAACAGCTAATCATTATTTATAAAAAATGTTTGATCAAAATAAAAAGATCCAATTAATAATATTTAGGAGTTTAATATCTGCTTTCGAACCAAAGGTTCCGAACTTTATTTCTTTTTCACTTTTCTGTTCACCTCAATCACTATCAGAGGTTTGAATAACAGCAACTCCAGTCGTGATTTCACTTGGAATTATATAGCTCAATTTGGATTCAGTTCAGATGATGACGCGCTTGCTGTGACAGCTTTTTGTCCTGTACATAAACGAAAATCTCAAAGGAAGTAACGAAATGAGCGGTGTAAAGAGTGGTTGAAAAAAAGAGAACATATTCTCATGTTAACACTGATTTTAGTTGCATGTTTAATTCATGGGAATATATTTAATTTATTTTAAAATTACATTTCTACAAATATAAACCCTAGCTATCTATACATTATATATTAATAATAATTCTGCTTTTCTTCTGCCATAATTATTTTTTGACTGTTTCACGAGAAGACTCGCAACAATTTAATAAATTGCCTTCAAATTGATAGGATTGATTAGATTTATATGTAGGAGCAAGCTCATTTTCTTTTACATTCATCGTAGTAATTCTCAAGTTTTCAATATCCCCAGTGCACACGGTATGATTCAAATATAATCATGTCTCAAGTGACTTGTGCAAGTCTCGTCCTACAGACCCTCCCAAGTTTTTTGCATGAACGTATGTAGCCGCCTTTACAGATTTTATATTTTTTCTATGAACAGTACACATATACAGTTATACTATCGATAAAACTCCACATATTTAATCATTGTAGGAAGTTCTATTAAATCTTCAAATCTTGTCACTTGTGAGTAATATTTCTCTACTCTATTAGAGAAAGCAAGTGGCATAGAATGTGTAATATGAGTGATGCCTCTTTTCCAAACTCTTCCAATTTTCTAATTCTTTGTTCAATCATCGAGACTTGGCAGTCCAGTACGAAGTTAACAATCGTCATCATTACTTTTCAAAGTTTACGTTGAATATGGCTTTTGAAAGTACCACACACAAGTTCTATCGGGTTCATTAGATAAGAATATGGTGCTAATCTAATAACCTGGACATGTGTTTATTATTTTTCTAAATCACTGGTGCATTCACTGTTATTATTTCACTGTTATTATTTTTCTAAATCTAGATATATCTGCAATGAGGTGGTGCATTGTCAATGATAAAAGTTGGCTCGTTTATCCCCTGTTGGGTGTATGCTGGAACCAAGTCTTAAAACCACTGAACAGAATAAGCCGCCTTGAATGCAGCTCTCCGAGTTATAGAATGGACTATGTTGATATCAGTCATTGACTCAATGCACCAATACAGTGGAGATTTACACCCCTGCTATAAGGGGGGTACGGTCAAGAGCCCCCCCGGTCATAAGCCTCCCCGTCACGAGCCCCCCCTCCCTGTTTTTTAATGCTTCTTTACCTAGTTAAACAAATGAAGAACTACTTAGATAGAAATAACTGAGAGTTGCTAATGTAGTTTGTTGTACTGCACAATTCATGATTGTTTAATGACCTGGCAGGGGGGTTCGAGGGGCGGCACGCTCCCCGATATACATATATTTTATGTCTATTCAGTAATGAACTACAAAAGTGTCAATAAGGATTAAATAGTATAGGTAAATAAGGATTTAAAAACAAGGGGGCTCGTGACCGGGGGGGGCTCATGACCTACACCCCTATAAGGCAATATAATTGATGCCTTTGTCCTGATTTTGGACTTACCTTCTCGCCGTTTGCAATATAGGTTAAAATTAGTCTCATCTACGGTTCTACCCATACTTGTAGTCTAGGGTCCAACCAGATCACAGGGTACTGACCGGTAATTCCCATTGCACCTTTATAGATAGGAGGCCATCCATTTTACTCCAAAGAATTCCTACTGACGTCAAAAACGAAATCCCTTTACTTCGTCGGTTATGAAAAATGCTGCATCTCTCCATGAGATGCCTCCGTCTATAATCTGGAAACCTTAAGAGGACTGAAGATGTTTTCCCGTAGTTTCCTTCCATATCGTTAATCCACATTATTTTCCTCTCTGGCTGCTCCATTATTATCTTTAAGCAAGTGCACTGCCAGATGAAGAGCTTTCTAGTCAACCACTTGACGAATAATTCCTCATTTTTCACCAATAATTGTATCTTTTGAGTGACTTTGTCAAAGCGCTGATGGCGGTCAAAATAATCCGTGCTTACTTTGACATGAAATGAAGTTATCTTTTCTAGTAAATCTTCCACGAATAACTGCACCAAAAACATTATTGTATCTGACTGCACAGTACAGTCAAAGACAACATAAGATAGACGCCCAATCATATTCTCATTTTAATCAAAAAATAAAACTGGAAATAACCCAGAAAACTATTGGGACTTCGGAAGTTCGGACTAGTGGCACGTCCCCACTATTGAGTGGCTAGATCAGCTTTTCCCACACTGAGTTGTCAGTCGTCGCCATAATTTCCAATAAAAATAAGTGTACAGCAAAGGTAGCTATCTCCAAACTTGGAAGTTGGAACAGGCGGCTAACATAGCCGTTCCGCGATTCCGTTATCTTCTCAGTGTTGTTTTAGACACGAGGGCGAGTACACGCGTATGCGTCGATCTCAGACCTGACTGAGTAACAGGGGTCCCCCCTCCCTGTTTTTTTAATCCTTATTTACCTAGTTAAACAAATGAAGAACTACTTAGATAGAAATAACTGAGAGTTGCTAATGTAGTTTGTTGTATCCGCTAGTTTGTTGTACTGCACACTTCATGATTGTTTAATGACCTAGCAGGGGGGTTTGGGGGGCGGCACGCCCCCAGATATACATATATTTTATGTCTTGTCAGTAATGAACTACAAAAGTGTCAATAAAGATTAAATAATATAGGTAATAAGGATTAAAAAACAGAGGGGCTTATGACCTACACCCAAGTAACAGTTCCCGTTAGCAAACTGCAAATGTCAGTGTTATTTCAGTCATGAGGTGGAGTGGACGCAACTTGCGCGCGCTTTAGTCACAAAGAAGTGAAGATTCCAATATATTCCAATATATTGCTGGTATATTCTTCACTTCTGGATAAATATAAGAAAATTTCATAAACCCAAATTAATTCTGGAGCTGTAATTTCACATTAAATTTTAATAATAATTAAATTACTTCAAATGGTGGCAATTAAACTTTATGTAACAGTAAAATGTGACGATACGAGTTCGAATTTATATTTTTACTTAAATTGGGATGATAAAAAAGATGAAGATGCAGGGAAAGAATGAACTTGGAAGTGCAAATTATTAAATATAGATACATATCATATAAATATTCTAATATAACCAAACTTAATTCATTATCAAGGTTTTTCCTTAAAAACGAGATTGTAGTAATGTGCTTCTACAGGGTGGGGCGTAAGTTTGGAAACAAATGAAAGTGCATATTATAATCGAACGAAAAATATATTTAATAATTTACAGTTATGCATTATTACATAAGGGTTTTAAGAATTCAAAAATCATAAATTTATTCAAAATGTCCCCCCTTAATTTTTAATAACAGCCTCATATCTCCTCCGAACTCCTCCTACTGCGGCACGCAACTGTTCTTGTGAAATTTCCTTCCAAGATCTCTGGAGCGAGCGCTTAAAATCATCCACACTGCGATGGAATTTACCACAGGCTTTTGATTCAAGAATGGACCATACCGAAAAGTTCATAGGATTAACATCTGGGGAGCAGGGAGGTCATATTTCTTTGGACCAAAACCGTGGAAGGGTCATGGGCCTCATGGCACCAGTTTTGAGTGACATTTGCAGTATGTGAAGTCGCGCCGTCTTGCTGAAATGTCCATAGAGTGTCATTACCGAAGTGATCCTTAGCTGACTCCAACATTGGCGTCAAAATATTCTCAAAATAACATTTAGCATTGATTTTGGCGCCTTGTTCCACAAAAATTAAAGGAGATCTCCAATTTTCTGAAACGGCGGCCCAGACCATTACTGAAGCAGGTTTCATGGTTCTGTGGACAGTTTTTTCGTTGTATGGGATGTCTTTTGCACTTTTACCAATTATTCTGTCATTCCTCCGGTTGTGAGCCATATCCACTGTGAAATTTTTTTCGTCAGACCAAACAATTTCACCAGCCGTGCCAGACTTCAATTCTCTCAGAAGTGCTTTGTTTCTCTCCAATCTCTTTTTCTTTACAGCTTCTGACAGAGTCTGTCTCTTTTGGAGGGTGAAAGAGGACATCTTTAAGTCTTCTTTGACAACTCTTCTCATTGTTCTGGGACTCACATTAGCTGTTTTGGCTAACAATCGTATTGACCTTTTCGGGTTCCTCCTGATCTTCTCTCGGGCACATTTTATCAGTTGTTTGGTGCGTTGTGAGCGTGGTCTACCACTTCTTGAACGATCAGTCAAGTCTCCTTTCTCATTAAAACGCTTCACACACTTCCAAACAGTCGATCTCGCTATTGAGAGAGTCTTTGAAATGACGGAATCTAACTTCCCGGCACGGTGTAGAGCAATAATGGCTTCTCTTTTGTCTGACATTTTTGAATTGACTAAATTTTTGTAAAAAAAATAACACTGCCACGTCATAATGTAGTGTCTCTACTATAGTTCAAACCCTATCAGCTACTTAGGAACTTATTTTTAAGAATTATATTAATGTTTGAAAAATTGCTTCCAAACTTACGCCCCACCCTGTAGCTATCATCAAGAAAAAAATAATGAGATCATATGAAATAATAAAAATAATAAAAAAAAGATGTTTAACACAGACGTTCCAAACGAGAAATGATTGTCTATACCTACTGCTCTCAAACTGAAAGAAGCTTCCCAAATGAAATATGGTCAAGCAGGTAAATTGCGGCCCACTAACTAACTGCGACCTTTAACAACAGAAACGTCTAGCCTCAAAACACTCGTTAAAAACAAAGTAATAAATTGTAGCATGCACTGTGCTTATTCCGATAGCTATGCAACATTTTAATGTAATTTTGGTTTAGAATGTTTTAGACTCTTGAGAGGGCCGCAATTAAAAGTTAAAGGGCCGCATTTTACCTGCGTGACCCTAGTTATACATAAGATGTATGTTTTTAGTTTTCTGTATTCTATTATGCTAATAGAAATGTTAAGTTCAATAAATTTATTCAGTTCCTCTTTTCGTTCTCTTTACCTTAAAACTTCCATCCTAAGTGACTTGAAGAAGAAGACCGATTTAATTAGGGTTAGTTACAGATTATTTCAGTTCATGGTCAATAAGAAAATAAATATTAACTCCTCTGATATCGTCTTCTAAGATAGAAAAAATGTAGTTCATAAATCCTACTAAAATATTAAGACTGATAAACTAGTAGTGTTCCTCTATAGATTAATATTCAGATGTTTCAAATATGGCCGTCTATATTCTGGAAAATCTTGGTGAAAAGTCAGGTAGTCAAATTTGATGCGAAAAGATGAGCAACGAGAGAAGTTGATTTAGGTATTGACAGAGGCTGTAAATTTACCGAAACTGTCAGGCGAAGTATCTCTGTATTGCCACCAATTGTTTGTCAGGTTCTACTGTCATGTTAGGTTAGATGCCATCAGTTTCAGAAATTGTCAGGCGACTGTCCAGTTCGCGATGTGACTGATCCTGACCATTTCCCGGATTTTTACGTTGAGAAGTTCCTCCGAACAAAATACACAAGGCTGCACAAATTTGTAATAGCGCCATCCCTTTTGCGTGATAAGATAAAGGACTTGGGTGATCAGCATTTCAGCCTCATCATTGATGAAAGCACGAACGTTTCAAACGTAAGCTGTCTAGGAATCACAATAAGATACTTTTCAAGATCAAGTTCTCGAGTTACTGATGACTTCTACCATCTGATACCACTTCGTGACACTAAAGCTGAAACAATATACAATGAAGTGAAAACTGTGCTGCAGAAAGATGGTCTTGACATAAAAAAATTGATAGGTATAGGCACTGACGGAGCAAATGTAATGATTGGTAGACATCATTAGTTGTCAACATTATTGAAAGAAGATAATGAACACCTAATAGTCGTGAAATGCATATGTCATTCGTTGCATTTAGCAGTAAGCTATGCTTCGCAGTCATTACCAACTGTTCTGGAGTTTATTGTAGCAGAAAGCCATAACTGGTTTTCAGCAAGTCCCAAACGGACAAGAGAATATAAAGAACTGTACAATACACTTGAAAGCCGAGCACCAAAGAAGATAACAGGATTTGCTGCGACAAGGTGGTTATCTCGTCTTGATGCAGTGGAAACAATTACGGAGCAATTCGAAGCTTTGAAACTGCATTTTGATATGGCTGCTTCAAGAGAGAGAGATGTTTCATGGCCCAAAAATTGAAAGAAGCCTTCTATGATCCGCAAAACAGAATTTATCTATCTCTTATGAGGAAATTTTGAAAGAAATTGTGTCCGTGAATAAAACATTCCAGGCTCAGCAGAATGATGTAATCAAAATTACTAGTGATTTAATCAGAATGTTGAGAAGCTTGTGTTCGATTATTGCTTTTGTTTCCTTAATGGATGATTGTCTTTTATGCTATAATTTTTATTTTATGTTTTGATGAATATATTCGATTAATTTGAACATTCTATTATTATCCTTATAGGAATTTATTTGTGGATAACTGATATTTTTTTGTGGATTTGTCGTTAGAGTCGGCTGGCAACACTGGGCGCAGTGACGTTTGAGAAACGAGGAAGAGTGCACGCATCTAGTAACGCGCTCCACCAAACTCTTATTTAAATCATTAAGATTGTTACTGTTGCCTAAATATTCATCATGTAATCATCTTACAGCAGTTAAATGTCCAAAGATGAGAAAGTATTTTGAAGAATAATGTGTAAGTTAATATCAGCTGTTGTGCTAACGAGAACCGTTACTCAGTCAGGTCTGAGATCGACACATACGCGTGCACTCGCCCTCGTGTCTAATACAACACTGAGAAGATAACACGATTGTCAGTTTTGTCACGACTCGGAACGGCTATGTTAAGCCCCGTCCAGACGGTCAAATTTTTCAGAGAAGTGACGAACTAAATGACGATAACTTCCTAGCGTCAGCAAACCGTCAAACTTTTCATCAGTTTTTCATTCCAACATGTTGGATATCGTCATCAAAAAGTTTGTCAAACTATTTGCTGACGATAAAGTTTGAAGTACACACTGACTTTCCGGCAATAATATTTTTTTATTTGCGCGTCATTTTAGTTTATTACAGCTAGGTGCACCTACGAAAACAAACCTCTTTTTTTTCAAACTTAGTATCTATCTAGTTATAATGGATGACGACAGACTCTTTAATACTTGGTTGTATTAGAATGTATTGGATCTAAGTTATAGGTAGGCTACCTACGTTGTGAATTGTTTTCTATGATCTAATTTGGTCTATCCTTTTCAAGACGATATTTTGTCATTAAAAACAAATTATTTTTTCTGGTTTCTTACTGTTCTAAATTTAAAAAATATACATACCAAGTTATATAATTTTTATTTTCACGATATATAACATTAATTTTGACGAAACTGACGCCAGTGAACCTCAAACTTTTGGCGAGAAAATTTGACCGTGTAGACACTCCTTGAAAACTGACGATTAGTTTGTCATTAAGTTTGTCACTTCTCTAAAAAAATTTGACCGTCTGGACGGGGCTTTAGCCGCGTGCTACTGAAGCTATTAACTGATAAAACGAAAAATGTTGTACCTAAAATTGCTGCAGTATTGCTGTTCAATAAAAATATGAAAACCAGGAGGATTAACATTTGAAAACATTATTATGATTGATAGTAATTAGCGATTAAAAATATGAAATGCAGTTATTATAAATTACTAATTAGAAACCAGGACGGTTAGGTGCAGCTAATTGAAGTGATCCAACTTCATAATTAACTGACTTATATTAATTTGGGCACTGACCAATTTGATCATTCGAGCAATTTACCTAGAACCGAAACATATAGCTACATCGATCAGTTCAATGATTGAAATAGAAAAAAATGAATAAAATAGAATCTATTCATTAATAAAATCATGTAAAATTCGTTATTGTTTGATTAAGTATAATTTAAACATCCTTCATTCAGAATATTTATTCATAATCTCACCCGCCAATATCAATATTGAAATTAATTATTATTTATAGAAAGCGGAAGGTCATATTTTAGACGGCATTTATTACCTTCGTAAATTTGTGGAACGTTATATTTTTATTTATTAATCATCTTGTAATTCGCATAGCTCAAAAAGTATTGAACCAAATTGCCTAAAATTGGGATGATTGGTAGTTCTTTACAGGGTACAGGAACATGGGTGTAGGTCATAAGCAAAACCCCCGGTCATGAGCCCCCTCCAATCACGAGTCCCCCTGTTTTTTAATCCTTATTGATCCTTTTGTAGTTCATTACTGATTAAACATAAAATATATGTATATCGAGGGGGCGTGCCCCCCCCCCCCCCGAACCCCCTGCCAGGTCATTAAATAATCATGAAGTGTGCAGTACAACAAACTAGCGGATACAACAACCTACATTAGCAACTCTCAATTATTTCTATCTAAGTAGTTCTTCATTTGTTTAACTAGATAAATAAGGATTAAAAACAGGGGGGGGGGGAGGTGGGCTCTTGACCGTACTTCCAGGAACATGGGGTACGGTCATAAGCCCCCCTGTTTTTTAATCCTTATTTACCTATATTATTTAATCCTTATTGACACTTTTGTAGTTCATTACTGATTGAACATAAAATATATGTAAATCGAGGGGGCGTGCCCCCCCCCCTTCAGGTCATTAAATAATCATGAAGTGTGCAGAAAGAACAAACTAGCAGATACAACAAACTACATTAGCAACTCTCAGTTATTTCTATCTAAGTGGTTCTTCATTTGTTTAACTAGGTAAATAAGGATTAAAAGACAGGTAGGGTGCTCTTGACCGTACCCCCAGGAACGGGGTACGGTCAAGAGCCCCCCCCCCCCCGGTCACGAGGTAATGCAAGAAAATCATCTTTTGCCAACGAGATAATTGTAAACTATTATGACAAGGGAACAAGTACTCAACAAAAGAGGCAATGTAGGATTGGATTGTTAGGTTTACACCCTCTGGTACTCGGAAAGGGCCAATTAACGTTTCACCAATGATGCATGCTTAAAACATAAAGCCACAGCCTCCTTGTTGACGACGAAAACAGTGTGGATAAACAGCTCCAGTAGGATCCAAACTTTACCCCATCCATCCTGACAATCAAGGGTGGCTCTTTCCTCATCTGTTAAAAGAACGAGTAGGAAGTTTGTTTTCATGTAATTCTGTGTACATCTAATGCCTTTTTCCTTTTGGGTCTTGTCCATAGGAGGCCTGGATGTGGGCTCCACGTTCCTTGTCGTCTCATTTAAGACACTTTTGGACGAATAACCAATGACAGCCTTGTCGAAAATGGAGGCACTAGTGTTGTTTGGCTGTCTTATAACCTGCCTGGGTAGTTTTCGCATATTTCGAGGGGAAAAAACTTCTCCTCGTACCCTCATCTCTCCTTGGGTTGGTGTCGGGATCTTCCTCAATAGAAACTATGTTTCTCTTATCCCTCCCAAATTCATTAGCTAAATATAGAAGAATCATCCCTTTTGCAGGACCTGTTGCATTTTTTACCCTCTCTGTAGAAGTTAATCGCCCATTTTTTGGCCTTTTCACAGAGCTGAAATAAAGCGATGCACAGTTAAAATACCTTCAAAATACATAAACGTTCATAACTTTCCAATTTTCTCATGGATTCAAAAAATATTTCAGCTAGATACTAACATCGGAGCAATCTTCCAGTGGCCAAAGTTTCAAAACTACGATCAATATTATCAAAATTATTCACAAAATAGTGATCTGCAATAAAGCGATGGACGCAGTTTATCACTTCAATACATCTGCAACAAAATTCTACTAATTTTGCACAAAATGAAGGAGTTATCCATCTTCCATTCATCCTCCAGAAGGGTCCATAATTCTTCCACATTTGTTTTGTTTCTTCTCTGAGTACAGTCTCCAATTATTTTCTTAACAATCTCAATTTGATTGAGGTCAGGGCTCTGTGAAGACCAGTTCATTTGAGCAATTTCTTCATTTTGTAATAGGCTCTTAACTTTCTTATTTGAGTAGTAGGGTACGTTGTCCTGCATCAAATTCGGTGGTTGAAGGTCAGCTGCTTGTTGATAAGGGAGAGCATGTTGACATAAAGTGCTGTTTTTAGTTCTGCAATAACTCCGTGCAGAACAACAATTGGACCAGGAATTATCCCCAAGCCATCACAATACCTCCTCCGACATTGGCTGTTTTCTTGACGCAGTTCAAAGTTAAACCTCTCCCCTACTTTCCGTATGATTCGTACTTTTCCATTAGAACCGAAGATATTTAGTTTCTTATAGAACCAATCAATTACTTGGAACTTATTACCCTACTACCAAAAACATTTCATAGAGCATAAAATTGCGGTTTGATAAATGAAGCACAATAATTATAGAAATCTAAGTAACTATTAATTGGGGTACGGTCAAGAGCTCCCCCGGTCATGAGCCCCCCCCCCCCCCCCTCCCGGTTTTTTAATCCTTATTTACCTAGTTAAACAAATGAAGAACCACTTAGATAGAAATAACTGAGAGTTGCTAATGTAGTTTGTTGTATCCGCTAGTTTGTTCTTTCTGCACACTTCATGATTATTTAATGACCTGAAGGGGGGGGGGGGCACGCCCCCTCGATTTACATATATTTTATGTTCAATCAGTAATGAACTACAAAAGTGTCAATAAGGATTAAATAATATAGGTAAATAAGGATTAAAAAACAGGGGGGCTTATGACCGTACCCCATGTTCCTGGAAGTACGGTCAAGAGCCCACCTCCCCCCCCCCCTGTTTTTAATCCTTATTTATCTAGTTAAACAAATGAAGAACTACTTAGATAGAAATAATTGAGAGTTGCTAATGTAGGTTGTTGTATCCGCTAGTTTGTTGTACTGCACACTTCATGATTATTTAATGACCTGGCAGGGGGTTCGGGGGGGGCACGCCCCCTCGATATACATATATTTTATGTTTAATCAGTAATGAACTACAAAAGGGTCAATAAGGATTAAAAAAAAGGGGGGCTCGTGATTGGAGGGGGCTCATGACCGGGGGTTTTGCTTATGACCTACACCCATGTTCCTGTACCCTGTAAAGTACTACCAGCAGGTTCCTGTACATTGACCAATCATCCCAATTTTAGGCAATTTGGTTCAATACTTTTTGAGCTATGCGAATTACAAGATGATTAATAAATAAAAATATAACGTTCCACAAATTTACGAAGGTAATAAATGCCGTCTAAAATATGACCTTCCGCTTTCTATAAATAATAATTAATTTCAATATTGATATTGGCGGGTGAGATTATGAATAAATATTCTGAATGAAGGATGTTTAAATTATACTTAATCAAACAATAACGAATTTTACATGATTTTATTAATGAATAGATTCTATTTTATTCATTTTTTTCTATTTCAATCATTGAACTGATCGATGTAGCTATATGTTTCGGTTCTAGGTAAATTGCTCGAATGATCAAATTGGTCAGTGCCCAAATTAATATAAGTCAGTTAATTATGAAGTTGGATCACTTCAATTAGCTGCACCTAACAGTCCTGGTTTCTAATTAGTAATTTATAATAACTGCATTTCATATTTTTAATCGCTAATTACTATCAATCATAATAATGTTTTCAAATGTTAATCCTCCTGGTTTTCATATTTTTATTGAACAGCAATACTGCAGCAATTTTAGGTACAACAATTTTCGTTTTATCAGTTAATAGCTTCAGTAGCACGCGGCTAAAGCCCCGTCCAGACGGTCAAATTTTTTTAGAGAAGTGACAAACTTAATGACAAACTAATCGTCAGTTTTCAAGGAGTGTCTACACGGTCAAATTTTCTCGCCAAAAGTTTGAGGTTCACTGGCGTCAGTTTCGTCAAAATTAATGTTATATATCGTGAAAATAAAAATTATATAACTTGGTACGTATATTTTTTAAATTTAGAACAGTAAGAAACCAGAAAAAATAATTTGTTTTTAATGACAAAATATCGTCTTGAAAAGGATAGACCAAATTAGATCATAGAAAACAATTCACAACGTTGGTAGCCTACCTATAACTTAGATCCAATACATTCTAATACAACCAAGTATTAAAGAGTCTGTCGTCATCCATTGTAACTAGATAGATACTAAGTTTGAAAAAAAATGAGGTTTGTTTTCGTAGGTGCACCTAGCTGTAATAAACTAAAATGACGCGCAAATAAAAAAATACTATTGCCGGAAAGTCAGTGTGTACTTCAAACTTTATCGTCAGCAAATAGTTTGACAAACTTTTTGATGACGATATCCAACATGTTGGAATGAAAAACTGATGAAAAGTTTAACGGTTTGCTGACGCTAGGAAGTTATCGTCACTTCTCTGAAAAATTTGACCGTCTGGACGGGGCTTAACATAGCCGTTCCGAGTCGTGACAAAACTGACAATCGTGTTATCTTCTCAGTGTTGTATTAGACACGAGGGCGAGAGCACGCGTATGTGTCGATCTCAGACCTGACTGAGTAACGGTTCTCGTTAGCACAACAGCTGATATTAACTTACACATTATTCTTCAAAATACTTTCTCAACTTTGGACATTTAACTGCTGTAAGATGATTACATGATGAATATTTAGGCAACAGGAACAATCTTAATGATTTAAATAAGAGTTTGGTGGAGCGCGTTACTAGATGCGTGCACTCTTCCTCGTTTCTCAAACGTCACTGCGCCCAGTGTTGCCAGCCGACTCTAACGACAAATCCACAAAAAAATATCAGTTATCCACAAATAAATTCCTATAAGGATAATAATAGAATGTTCAAATTAATCGAATATATTCATCAAAACATAAAATAAAAATTATAGCATAAAAGACAATCATCCATTAAGGAAACAAAAGCAATAATCGAACACAAGCTTCTCAACATTCTGATTAAATCACTAGTAATTTTGATTACATCATTCTGCTGAGCCTGGAATGTTTTATTCACGGACACAATTTCTTTCAAAATTTCCTCATAAGAGATAGATAAATTCTGTTTTGCGGATCATAGAAGGCTTCTTTCAATTTTTGGGCCATGAAACATCTCTCTCTCTTGAAGCAGCCATATCAAAATGCAGTTTCAAAGCTTCGAATTGCTCCGTAATTGCTTCCACTGCTTCAAGACGAGATAACCACCTTGTCGCAGCAAATCCTGTTATCTTCTTTGGTGCTCGGCTTTCAAGTGTATTGTACAGTTCTTTATATTCTCTTGTCCGTTTGGGACTTGCTGAAATCCAGTTATGGCTTTCTGCTACAATAAACTCCAGAACAGTTGGTAATGACTGCGAAGCATAGCTTACTGCTAAATGCAACGAATGACATGCATTTCACGACTATTAGGTGTTCATTATCTTCTTTCAATAATGTTGACAACGAATGATGTCTACCAATCATTACATTTGCTCCGTCAGTGCCTATACCTATCAATTTTTTTATGTCAAGACCATCTTTCTGCAGCACAGTTTTCACTTCATTGTATATTGTTTCAGCTTTAGTGTCACGAAGTGGTATCAGATGGTAGAAGTCATCAGTAACTCGAGAACTTGATCTTGAAAAGTATCTTATTGTGATTCCTAGACAGCTTACGTTGGAAACGTTCGTGCTTTCATCAATGATGAGGCTGAAATGCTGATCACCCAAGTCCTTTATCATATCACGCAAAATGGATGGCGCTATTACAAATTTGTGCAGCCTTGTGTATTTTGTTCGGTGGAACTTCTCAACGTAAAAATCCGGGTAATGGTCAGGATCAGTCACATCGCGAACTGGACAGTCGCCTGACAATTTCTGAAACTGATGGCATCTAACCTAACATGACAGTAGAACCTGACAAACAATTGGTGGCAGTACAGAGATACTTCGCCTGACAGTTTCGGTAAATTTACAGCCTCTGTCAATACCTAAATCAACTTCTCTCGTTGCTCATCTTTTCGCATCAAATTTGACTACCTGACTTTTCACCAAGATTTTCCAGAATATAGACGGCCATATTTGAAACATCTGAATATTAATCTATAGAGGAACACTACTAGTTTATCAGGTCTTAATATTTTAATAGGATTTATGAACTACATTTTTCTATCTTAGAAGACGATATCAGAGGAGTTAATATTTATTTTCTTATTGACCATGAACTGAAATAATCTGTAACTAACCCTAATTAAATCGGTCTTCTTCTTCAAGTCACTTAGAATGGAAGTTTTAAGGTAAAGAGAACGAAAAGAGGAACTGAATAAATTTATTGAACTTAACATTTCTATTAGCATAATAGAATACAGAAAACTAAAAACATACATCTACATACATCTTATGTATAACTAGGGTCACGCAGGTAAATTGCGGCCCTTTAACTTTTAATTGCGGCCCTCTCAAGAGTCTAAAACATTCTAAACCAAAATTACATTAAAATGTTGCATAGCTATCGGAATAAGCACAGTGCATGCTACAATTTATTACTTAGTTTTTAACGAGTGTTTTGAGGCTATGACGTTTCTGTTGTTAAAGGTCGCAGTTAGTTAGTGGGCCGCAATTTACCTGCTTGACCCTATTTCATTGGGGAAGCTTCTTTCAGTTTGAGAGCAGTAGGTATAGACAATTATTTCTCGTTTGGAACGTCTGTATAGGAGATTGAAATTTGTATCATCTTCAAGAGTAGCAGTTCCATCTTCGAATGCAAATTGTCCAAATAGAAGAGATTTATCAATCTGATTTTTGATGATTTCAGAATTTAAATCTTTAACCTGGAGAAGGAGAGATGAATTTATTAGTTCAATATTAGACTGACAAAGATATTTAACGATTGATTAATTTTTTTAGTTACAAAAATTATTATTTTGTAGGGGGTTTAACGTCTGCTTCGGAACCTCTGGCCATATCGCTGACGTCAAAAGGAAATTAAAAACAAGGGACTGAAAGAAGTAGTCATACAGGAAAGTGGCTCCATGAACAAAGTCACTTACCACCGTCGGTGACAATGCTCAGGGATGCAGAAAAGCTACTCCATGTATGCAGTCACTTACCAAGGAATGTGACGAAATGGGACACAAGCACCAGTGGCTGCTTAACCCTAGCGCTATTGATAAAACAGCAAAAAGCGTTGAAAAAATTATAAACATGGTAAAAATTAAAAAAGAAAATCTATAATCCAAATTACAACAGTTTGGGGCCCAAGCGACGCCACCCCATTCTTTTCCATTCACCATAGACAGCTTCAGGATAGAGCCCCTGGGAGCTAGAGCTAGTTTAAACAATTTAAAGATAAAGAAGCAGTTGGGAACTTCAGTCATTACTTGAGAGTACTTGATCACATAGTGCAGTAGTTGGTTATTAAAATAATGATGCATTAATTTTAATAACCATGCACGAAATTGAGCTTTGAGATCTAGGATATAAGTTCCAAATTGTCGACCAGATTCACATGATCGACCACATAAAGATTAAGATGGTTATAATTTATTCAAATTAATCAAAAAAAAATTTAAATATATTATAGTTATCTTAATTTTATGTAGTCGATAATGTGAAACTGGTCGACAATTTGGAACTTACCCTACTAGTTTAAAGCAAATGCCTCTCTATACTACCTTTCCTCACGACAATTAATACTCTATATAGGATATAGAAAATAAGAGACAATAAATTAAATAAATACTTACATGATACAAAATCTTCTTGATCCCTATCATAATCCATCACTTTAATTTCAGCAGCAATCCACGTGTTCTTCCAATGAGCTCTGAACCATTACTATCACTGAGTATAAATAGGTATGGAGGCAGCATGTCTTGCAAGGAAAAGTGATGCCAAAAAGTGGCGCCATGGGCGTGTCTTCCCCCAATGCACCCCTGCCACTTGGTTCAATGGCGTTGTATGCCCCTCCTCCAATGCTCAGTGCTAATCGAGTAACAGTCGAGGGAGGTTATGCTGTTCTGTACTGTTAGTAGCTATCACAATTTTGATAACAAATTATTTACCAATTGTGATGATATTTTATTAATGAAAACATATTGTTTACTAACTGTCGCAATTGGTGAGATTTATGAAAACATTATTTTTTATAGTTGGGTTCTCATTCAATTTTATTATATTTATATTAAAAGTTAAATTAAAAAGATTAAACTATCATAATTGTTTTAATCACAACTCATTTTTAATACTACTTTCTGGTTTAGAGGATAATGCTAATGTAGGCTTGCATGCTTCATTTACTATCTCTTCTCATTTTCCTCTTAAGAGTTTTTGCTAGGTAGGAATTTGGGTTTCATTAACTTAACATCAACTCTTCATTTTCCTCTTCCATCTGTCAGTTCCATCTTTCGCAACCACATTCTTTTTAATTAAGTAACTGATTTTCTTCATACCTGAGCTTGGCCAACGAATCGTGGTAGATAAATTTGTTCACGGAGATACTTTCCTTTCTGACTGACTCTTCGAGTCCCTTGTATCTAACTTCCTTTTGATGTGAGCGATATAGTTTTTGGTTCCGAAACAGACTTCAATTCTTCGAGTCTTAAGATTTGAGAATAAAAAAGTACCAACAGTTGCATAGGTGGTTTTTATCATTATATATTATTAAACTCAATAGTACTGAATGTAAATGAAAATAATATGATGCATTATAAGGTGGGAGATATTTAATCACACCATGCAACTTATGTTCATGAATGATATTTTTATGGTGGTTTACGTATTATCCCACCATGTAACATATGTAACAAAAAGGATAAGTTAAACCCCTTTCATATATCTCTTGTTTGCAGCAACAACGTCATAAGTACAAAAACATGTATTTTAGAGTTATCCATATAGATATATTAATCATAAAATACTGATTATTTTGGTAAAAAAATCATCATTGAAACTTTAAAATATACCGCTAGAGAGGCTAAAAGTCCTAACGATATACCATTAAATGTACGTACATTACAAGTACTAATACGCCTCTCCTGAAAAACAGCTTTTTAGAAGTTATGACACTGTTCTCGCAAACAAGCGATATATTGATTGCATCTGTACATAAAATACTTTTATTTTTCATTTACTTCCGTTGTATGGTAATTAATACATATATTTTCTCCATGCTTATCAGATCTCAACAAGAGTTATAAGTATATTTAAATTTTTTTTACATTCAATCTAATAAAATGATCATGTCGTGACGTCACACTAAGTTTCTGGATATACGTGTATAGGCAATTGCTTCTTTTTTCTTAGAATGTAATTTAATCTCAAACTTTCGTGCAATAAATTAGTCGAAAATTGTAGCATTGTCTTTCTTTTTGAGAAGTATATGCTTTGACCAATGAATAAATTCTTATAATTTTTATGGTTAAATAATACTTTTTGTTGTGAATTTATTATGATTTGAGCATACATTCTCTCTGTTCATCTCGTTATTACTGTAATAAAATTATAGTTTTAGTGAGATGTCAAAGCAAAGTTAATAATCAAATCGTACACTTTTTTATCATAGAAATTATCTGTATTCGTAAGTAACTGTTGAATCTTTAAAAAATAGGGTTTCGAGAAGTTCATGAGGTAGAGAAAGTCTGACACGCACATCATCTCCTTTCCGTGCATTCTGTTAAACTGATGTGAGTGGGAGAGGCGCCCTTGCTTTAGACCACAGTAGAAAAAATAACATAGTAATGACAATAGCGTGATAAGTAGTGACAATTTTCCTTTTATAGTGTTGCTGTGATGACGTCACGTACACTAAACGTCTCGATTGTCACTACATATTCTATATACTGGGGTTAAGACACGCCCATGGCGCCACTTTTTGGCAACACTTTTGCCTGCGCTATGCTACCTCCATCTTTATATACACTCAGTGATGATCTCAATTATCAGTCTGAAAAGCGATTGTATATTAACAGGATCTCTCAAGATGGAATCGACGCAAGAAACTCTAGAAACGCATGTAGGACCACTTCAAAGATCTAGATGGGTATTTACCATTAACAACTATGGAGCTGAATTCAAGTTAGAGTCCATATGAGTAGACCGGAGTATTGGATTAAACGAGCTATTTGGGGTTTTGAACGCGGTGAAGGGGGCACTCCTCATATTCAAGGATACTTGGAATTACTCTGATGATATAGACTGAACTTCGTGAAGAAAATATTCACTAATGCATAGGGTCACGTAGGTAAATTGCGGTCCTTTAATTTTTAATTGCGGCCCTCTCAAGAATGTCTCTAAAACATTCTGAATAAGCACAAATCAAAATAAGCACAGTGCATGCTATAATTTATTACTTTATGTATTTAACGTGTGTTTTGAAGCTATGGCATTTCTGTTGTCAGAGGCCGCAGTTAGTTAGTGGGCCGCAATTTACCTGCTTGACCCTACTGGAATGCAGCTCGGAAAGGTGCATTGGAAAATTTTGAGTACTGTACGAAGGAAGGTAATTACGATTGTTTGGGTGATTTTTCTGACATTTTTGATAAGACTCGTAAATCTAAAATGAAGCCTGTGCCTGTACCAATGATTCTTGATGGACTTATGGATAGGATGAAGAAACCGCAAATTGTATCCTCTAAAGAATTTTCAGATAGACATTTTTATTTTGAGAGAGACGAACGGTATTTGACGACATTGAAATGTACAATTGCAATGTATGAGAAATGGAGCTCTTACAAAGTGTATCCCTGGCAATATAATGTTCTCGAAACTGTGATGCAACAACCTGTCAGAGAAGTTTTGTGGATGGATATCAGATGTATCTGGAAACGTCGGTAAAACTTTTCTTGCGAATATTTTGAACATATTGTATGGTTTCACTCTACTGAATGATAACATCTCCACCCATGATATCGGCTGAAGAATGTTAAAGGTTTCGTGTTTGATATTCCGAGATCTAAGCTTGACACATTTGACTATGGTTTAGTTGAATGTGTCAAGAATGGGTACGTGGCATCAGGAAAATACCATGGTCTCTTCAACAGGTAAGTTTTAAAGAAATGCTTCTCATGTTCAATTTAAACTTTTTTATCGAACTAATAATATTAATAATTACTTTTTTCAGATTTGAACACGTTCCTGTTGTGGTATTTGCCAACGATTTGCCTCTCATAAGTCCACTCTCGGTGGATAGATGGAAAATTATTTCATTGGGTAGTGGCGATTTCGAGGATATGAGAAATGATATACTGATGGACTACCCTGCGGAATTTGAAATGTTCGTACCTCCTAGATTCCCCAATCTAGATGAAGACTTCGATCTTCAAAGCTTCCTAAGTACACCATCCGTGGCTAATGAAGAGAACGTTAGAGGTGGTGAAATATGTTGCACGAACGAAAATCTTCAGAATGGAACCATTCACAGAGCATGTACTTCAGTTCCATGACAGACAAGTTTTCAGTCAGGCATCCAACATTTCTGAGGGTAAGTACATTCTGACTCCGAACATTTTCAAATTATTGTATAAACTGTTAGCTGATTAGCTTTTATCTATCTTCTACAATTCAGTACCACCACTTCCAATACGCCTGCCAAGTGTACAAGGCATCCAGATCAGATTATGTGACACCGTATAAAGTTAATAATTTGAACTTGCTTAATTCTAATGTAACTATGTTTAACTATTTTTCACTCTTACAGGCGTGTTCAGGAAGGGGTGTCCTTGTCTAACCAAGAAAAATCAGCGTCCTGCAATATTAGTTGGAAGGAGAAGCTCTACTACTCCTCCGCAAGGGCCACTTACTAAGAACTCTTTCTCCAAGCATTTCTAGATTTCTATCAACCTTAGAATAAAAATTGACTTACTATATGATTTTAAATCCTTTCCTACTTATTTCGGATAAGAGTCCAAAAATTTTACTGCCAATTCCCTGTAAGTAGTACTAGAAGGTCATTAACTGACAAATTCTAGACTTCAATCCTGATAGATTCTGTGACCATGGCTTATGAAGCTGACAGTTGAGAATACTTTAAAATTTTAAATTGTTCGAAGTTCAACATTCTTCCAATCCTTAGAAACTATTGTATCAAACTATCAGTATATGCTTCTTATACTTCCTAATACACATGTAAGACCTAATTTGAAACTAAAATTAAGTGTTAAAAATTATAAGGTTATATCTGAAGAACTCTATCAGAGTAAGTCATGATTAGGAAACAGTCAGGATCTATGCGCGTAAACTGTCACACATTGTCTACCTGACTTGAATGAGTGAAGTTTCAGCCTGACTTTTCAATTTTGGAGAAGTTCGTGGTGTAACTTGATGTCTTTAATGGTTTTATCCTTTGAATTGATCTTCATTGATCACTCAAGTGATCAATAGCCATCGTTGCAGCATGTTCTGTTGAAAAAACAATAATTAGAATAAAAAAATAAGGATATGAAATATATTATAATATATATATTAAAACAGTATTAAAAAATGTTTATTCTTACCTGCAACAAATACTGCTAGTTTTAGTTCAGCTGTTCTTGTAGAATTAATACAACTGAGGGGCTGGAGGCAGGAAAGAATGGAACGCTGGCTTCCTCCTTTAGTTGCTATATTATCTTTGTGCCTCTTGCCCTCGCCAAGAGAAATGATGGTTTTTAAATGTGCCTGCAATGTTGCATTGCACACAAAACATCGGGCCTTGCTTACATCACCAGGAACAGGTTTTAGCCACTCTTAACAGAAAAAAATACAGGCATAATTAACTAGATGAAATAAATTTTAATTTCGGAATATTAAATTTTATATTACTACATAGAGTAAGTTACGAATTATCGGTCAGATCCAAATCTTCGGTCATATAAGATAAAACTACACAATAAATATTATTTAAATGTTCGTATATGACCAAAGATGTGGAACCGACCGATAATTCGTAACATACCCAAGTATCAATATATTAAATGCACAAATTAAAGTTCACTTTTATAAAAACAGCACATTTAACAAATAAAGGATGAACAACCACCTAGGTTTTCTCATCAAAATTAACATTATTATTAATCAACAGCTAATGATAATTATAACAATTAAAAGTGTCAAGGAGGGAAACAAAGAAAAGTACCCTAAAGTAAAAGAAATTATTATTTAAAAAAATACCTAATTATAATTTACAATTAACTATATAATATAAACATTAATTAATATAAAATAAACTCACCTTTGAATCTATCATCTTTTTCCCATGTTGCTCTATATCGTTGAGAGTATTCCTTCGGTTTTAGTGGCAAAGATGGTTTACTCATATTGACTACTGAACTGCAACGCGACTTTATTAATACTGATAAATTGCTATGAAAAGGGATTCTTTATATAGTCCACGCGCATGAACCTGTACGAACATGTCTCAACAGATCATGTTCGAGGCGGGTTGTTGTTAAAATGTGGGATAGAGAAACTGAACAAATTAGAACACGTTTGAACAAGTTTTGAGTAATCGACTATTTGGCAAAATTTGACTGAAAATGAATGAGATTGGTGATTTAATATGCACAATTAAAAAAATCCATAGAAAATCCACAGATTTTGATCAATCCACAAATGACTTGAAAAATCCACATATTTAGGGGAAATATCCCCCAAATGGCAACACTGACTGCGCCGTGTGCGAAATTGCGAATGCTCCCTGAACTGTCAGTCAGTCGCTCGGGTGACGTCATATGTGTGCTGAGACGTCACCACACGACACAGCGGAACAACAAGGTGCTAACACGATGGTCACGCTTATACGTTGTTGGTTAGTCGTTACACCGCTTCCTTCTACTAGTACTTCCATGTTCAGTGGGCTCTGACGATATGTTCTTGTGGCTAGGTTAGGGTTGTTAGGTTTCAACAACTCGGGCTATGGGAACTGCCGATCAGAGGGAGAAGTGGTCCCCCCCCCCCTCGACACATTAAGTAAGTATGACCTCTGATAATCGTGTCGCTTTTTAATTTCAATTTATGGTTAGCCATTATCTGGTTGCTTTTCCTCTTCGTTTACACTAAGCAATTGATTATTCGAGATTTGAATATATGAGCAGTTGTTAATTAGATATATATTGTGAAAAATCAGAAAGTCATGCAGTGAAATCTCTTCGATTAGCTGCACCTAACCGTCCTTTTTTCTAATTAGTAATAAATAATAACTGTATTTTATATTATCTGAACGATTGATCATTCGAGCAATTGGTAATTCGAGCAATTATTGTTCATTCGAGCAATTTACCCGACACCACATATTTTATTCTCCATAGTGATTATTTGAATAATATTTTGTAATTTTTTGTTATTTATAGTTATTATATAACAATTTATTGTGCATCCGACAGCATTCTACACAAGTGATGACGTCACGCAACTGAAAATTACTTAAATTTACTGGTACCTAATAAATATGAAATGTAATGGAAATTGGACTGTGTATCACCAAAAACAATAAGTGATTAAATATATGTACGTTACTGTGCATTCTGCACGGGAACCCACTAGTACAGGGGAGGGCACACATTGTGTTTTTCAGTGCTGAAATATGGAATCTCAGTGCCAATTTTCTTTTCATTTTCTAAATTGCTGGAGATACTGAGGTGGTAGATTTAATTGAAGTACGTACATGTACAATGATACATATTTTGTGCATAAATATTTGTGGTAGATTTATCATTTGCATTAAGAGGAATTAATAAATGATATATAATAATTTGTTCTTCATGTGAAAATAATTCACAATAAAAACAAAAATAAGCTATCTTGCATAAGTAACTCATAAATTCACAGGATAAATTACTATGACTACCTAACTTATTCAAAAAGGGAATTTAAAATGGTTGCATAAATTTTTAACACAGTGTTAGAATGTCCCAAGACAAGCGTATGAAAGATATTAAATTAACTGATCTAGAAAAAAAAGAGTAGAATTTTTTTTAAACACCGGCACTACTTTAACAATAAACTAAAAATACCTTATTAACGTATAAAATTGACTATCAAGGTAATTACAAATATTCTGTTCTTCAAATAGTTTATAAAGCAGTCAGGGCTAAAATTTCTAAATTTTCCTTAGAAGAAAATAAAGCACAGTTTCCCTGGTGGGCAAGAGTGCCGCTTTGTGGGCCAAAATAGCACTGAGTGCTGCATTTGCCCACCCCTGCACTAGTATATGATAAGACACAACTACCTGAATTAATTTCATTTCGTAAAATATAGATATCGGCATTCTGTCTACGGGATAGCCGAGTGTATATAAAGGGTTTCAAAAATATAAAAATTAGTAAGTACCACTCTCAGTAAGAGAAACCTACGCCCAATTTTCTCTTAAAATGGGATTTTTCTCTCGCATCGGTCTTTCTTTGGCCTGTCTATTCTCCTGCGGAGCTCCAAGAAGAAGATTTTTGCAGGATAGAAGAAAGGATCGAGGTTCCAAGAGAAGAGTGACATCAGATGATAGAAGACGATAGGATGTGGAAAAGAACTTCAGAGGATAGAAGGAGGTAGAACAAGCACTCCAAGAGAAGAGGACTATCATAGGCAAAGCAATGACAAGCTAATGGATGCAGAAATGCTACTCCGTGAATGCAGTCACTTTCCAGGTAATGTGACGAAAAGTGTCACAAGCACCGGAGGTTGCACTTACAGATGGTAGGATCGACATTCGAATAGAAGAGAACCACCATTGGATAGAAGAAGATATGATGGGCTCTCCATGAGCCGATCAAGGAGTTTTGATGCAAAAAAACTCAAGCTTCGGTAACCAACAAGATGGACACCAGCAAACTTCTACATCTGCACCATATCCTTTGGATCGAACCACACGATTCCTAGCAGCCAACTGATCCCAGTTAGTAGAGATTATTGATGTACATATTTTACACATTGAAATGAAGGTGTATAAATTTAGCTGATTCTGATACGCTATACTTAATTCAAGAAATTAAATTATATTTATTCAAATACAAAACTACAATGACTTTGCATATCCTGATTATATATAAATATATCTAAAATAATTTCCTGAAAATTACGTGCACTCGGTAGAGCTACATTCGCCTCCCACTAATAAATGACCTTGACCTCAACCGTTGACCCGTTCTCTCCCAGAATCTAATAAACTGGTAACTGGATAATGACCAATCGTCCCTCCAAGTTTCATGTAATATGGTTGGAACACTTTTCGAGTTCTTGAGTGATAAATGACATTGACCTTTGACTTAATTGCTTCCAAAATTCTACCAGATGGTTCCTAGACATTAGCCAATCGTCCCACTAAGTTTCAGACAATTTTGTTGAGTTGTTGAATTATAAATGGACTTTACCTTGATCTTTGACCAGATCTCTCCCAAAATACCAGAGTTCCTTTATATTGACCAATCGTTCCACCAAGTTTCATGCAATATGGTTTAACACTTTTTTAAGGTATAAATGATCTTGACCTTTGACCGGATCACTTTCAAAATTCTACCAGATGGTTACTGAACAATGACCAATCGTCTTATCAAATTTCAGGCAATTTGGTTGAATTCTTTTCCTGATATAGATAATATTTTAGGAGTAACTTTGATTGGTCGTTTTCATCTAAGCTGTTTTCGTCCTAAATTTTAAGTGGGATTAGATTAAAAATAATCTTATGGTAAATAACGTATATTTCTTACAATAAAATGATTTTTAGAAGTTTGCGGAGCGGAAAGCTACTGCTTCTCAACGCTCGTAATATTTTGTGCAGTTCAAAACTTTCGGATCGGTAGGTGTGAACATAAGCGGTGGTCGAGCGTATACGACGTTGACTGAACTGGGGCCAACTTCTGGTGAGCGTTAACAATTTTTTGTCTTTGCTTCAAGAACGCTCTAGCAAAGTTCCTCCGGTGTGTCGGTCCTTCAAATAATGAACCTCAACTATCGGTTTATATCAGAAATCTACCAGAATTTCTGATAGATTTCATCCACTCAGCTCCGTAATCAAAAGCAGTATAACGCTATACCAACTTAAAACCCCCACCGACCCAACGTCCACAATCGTAGAACACCGCTCTGTCAACGCTCGCGTTACCATGATTGGTTCTCCCTTGTGTACGCGGTAACGAGCGTTGTAGAAATTCGTTTTCTGTCTCCGTTCAAAGAACGCTCCAACAAAGTTCTGGCGGTGTGATCTAAGCTTTAGATATTCTTATCTATACATCGAAGCAAGCCTCACGTTAAATAAATCAGAAAATTAGCAATTCATCATGCCACATACTGAAAAGATTTTGTTCCATAGCTTCAGATATTTTCTATTTGATTAAGATCAGCAATTAGTGTGTTAATCAGTCCCCATCGAAAATCTCATGAAGGTTTCGACCGCTGCTGCATGCTAATGAGAAAATAATGAAAAAATGAAGAAAAAAAAACAACTGTCGAGACCCATGGCTCATCCACAATTAGTTTGGGTAACTAAATATCATTACATGACCAACAAGATGATGTGCACTCGTAGAGCTCATACCTTCGCCGCCACATATAATAATAATAATCTTTATTGATAATAAAAAGTTACAGTTGACAGTATATTAGAACTACTTTACATAATTAGGCAAATTTATCAAGCCAGTATGAAGAGAACCTTTTCTGGCAGATGTAAAAAAAAATATGTACATATACGCAGAGTAGACAATACAAAGAAATAGACAGAAGGAGAAGCACTAATTCTCGAACAAGTAATTAATAGTTGCCAATTAAATTTTCCTTATACTTCCGTTTAAATATTGCAAGGGAAGGAGAGTTTCGGATTGACAGTGTAATACTATTATAAATTTTTGGGCCACTAAATGAAAGAGATTTTAAACACTGGGACAATCTTTGGAAAGAAGGAACAATATTGTTTGAATTTCTAGTATTATATGTATGAGATAAATAGGGTTCAGAATTGGTTGATTGCAGTTTATACATATAAACACCTACTAAATATCTATAAATGTCACCTACGGTCAAGATACCAGTTCTATTAAAAAGAGGAGCTGTATGAGCTAAATAATGCGAATGAGTTATTATTCTAATTATTTTCTTATGAATTATGACCTAAGGTTTCAAGTGAATATCTGCTGTACCACCCCATAAAAGTATTCCATATATCAAATGGGGATAAACTAGAGTAGTATAGATTCACAAGAACAGTTCCAAGGACATTACTACGTATATAGTACAATAAGCCAGTTATCTTAGATAGTCTAGATGCTACAGAATTAATGTGAACAGAAAAATTGAGCTTCTGATCGATAAAAACACCCAGGAATTTAGCATGATCACTATATGACAAAGAAGAAGTATGCAAGTTGATAAGAGATCGAGTAGTGAATAGTATCATCGAAGTTTTGTCAGCATTCAGCAATAACCTGTTGTTTAGTGTCCAATCACGAATTAGCGATAGCTTAGTGTTAGCTTTATCTACTATGACGTCATAACTATGATCAGCAACTAACAGAGTAGCATCGTCTGCAAAGAGAGTGAACTTAGATTCATTGCTTACGTCAGGCAAGTCATTGATGTATAGTAAAAATAAAATAGACCCTTGAATGCTACCCTGTGGAACGCCACTTAATAAAGTTCGAGACTCGAAAAACACATCCCCCAACTTTTACTCTCTGCACCCTATCGCTAAGATAACTTCCTAAACCAGGCAAGTGTAAGACCTCGAATTCCGTACTTTGGCAATTTACGCAACAAGACATCATGAGACAAGCTATCAAAGGCTTTAGAAAAATCTAGATATTCCGACTGTATGATTTCTCCCATTCAGTTGCATATAAACGTGCTCAATAATGTCGATTAACGCATCAGCTGTATTTAGTTTCTTACGGAAACCGTATTGTGATATGTTTAGCAAATTATTTTTTGAGAGAAAACTGATTAATCTATGATAGATACAACGTTCAAAAATCTTGCTCAGTAAGGTTAGGACTGATATTGGTCTGTAATTACTCATATCACTTTCAGAGCCAGACTTAAACACAGGAGTGACTGTTGCCTTCTTCAAAACTGTCGGAAATATTCCTTGTTCTATAGAGTTATTTATTATATGACAGGCACTGAAACATATTGGATTACAATTTTAAATAATTTGGTTGGTATACTATGAAGACCATAAGAAGTATTTTTAAGGGCATGGGTAATGTTGACTATTTCATTAGGTACAACGGGAGAGAAGAAAATAGAATTAGTACAATCAATGCTAACATCAATAGGATCAGCTACAGGATCTGGTAATTTATCATTTATCCTACTAGATACACCAGTGAAGTAGGAATTCAGATGATTAGCAATAGTAATGGGGTCAGTTATCTCAAAATTATCAATACATAGGGAAGATACATTTTTAACTTTTCCCTTACGGATCATGAGGTCATTTTACAATTTCCAAGTACTTCTCACATCACCCTTACATCTCTCAAATGAATCCGCATAGTATCTTCTTTTCGCAAGTTTAATAGCATTAGTGAGAGAATTTCTGTATCTTTTATAAAAAAACCTCTGTAACTAAATTAAGTTTAAAATGCTTATAATACTTGGATTTATTCTTTATAGACTTCAGAATTCCAATCGTTAACCATGGTTTATTCAATCGTTTATAGGATATGTACTTAGTTTTTAGGGGAAAAAATTTGCAGTATATTTGATCTAACACTTCAATAAAATATTTGGTATTTAAAGTTCACATTACTACTCGTTAGATCAAACGAAAAATCCCTACACATCTTAACGAATTTTTCAATGTTAATCTCAGATTTATCACGAAATTCAATTTTAACAAGTTTCGGAGTTGTGCGCAATATATTTTTCAAAACGACAAAAGTAGGGAGGTGATCGGTTGCATGGAAGATGAAAATACCAGAGACAATAGCATTGCATATATTGTACCAAACGTGATCTAAAATTGCGGGACTACCACGTTGCCCCCCGGAGGGAAATCGCGTAGGTTTAGTGATTACTGGTAGAAAATTAAGAGAAAACATACAATTACAGAAATTTCTAACAGCACCATCAGAGTTTTCGTGGTCAAAAAGATCAATATTTATATCTCCAGTGAGTATAATTTCAGAACCACCAAAGAGTCATCATTTAATATTAATAATAGCCAATAAACAAATTCTTCAACCCTTCCACCTGGTGGGCGATAAACACCCACAATTACAACATTATGTTGATAAGTGCTTACTCCAATAACACATGATTCAATATCTTCATTGACCAATGAGAGATGAGGAATCATGTGGGAACATAGTATGTGATCAGAGTAGACAGAAACGCCACCTCCCGCTCCGCCCACACGTCCCACATGATAACCAGAATAACCAATCATATCTCTTCCACAACCGGAAGCAAATCTAGTCTCTGTTAAGACAATAATATTAAACTTAACGTTAACAGCGTTCAAGAATCCCTCAAAATCATCATAATTTGCTCGAAAACTACGAATATTATAGTTACAGAGTATTAAATCATTATTGAGGTCAGTGAAAGTTTTATTATAATTGGCAATCGAATAATATTTTGAGCATTCACCGCGAATAGAGCAACAATAGTTATTGAAAAATTCGTCATCAGGGTCAATATCATCAAAATTATGAGCCATTAAGGAAATAATTCTTGTTGAATAACTGATCAAAAAGTAAAGACTCACCATAGTCCGGCAAAACAACAGGTATACACTCAGTGGGTGTAGGTCATAAGCCCCCCCGGTCAAGAGCCCCCCCGGTCATAAG
This sequence comes from Caprella mutica, assembly GCA_947561585.1. Lineage (NCBI taxonomy): Eukaryota > Metazoa > Arthropoda > Malacostraca > Amphipoda > Caprellidae > Caprella > Caprella mutica. The sequence continues at coordinate 68,689 of CANNZV010001372.1, forward strand.
CCCCCCCGGTCAAGAGCCCCCCCGGTCACAAGCCCCCCTGTTTTTAAATCCTTATTTACCTATATTAGTTAATCCTTATCGACACTTTTGTAGTTCATTACTGATTAGACATAAAATATATGTATATCGGGGGGCGTGCCGCCCCCCGAACCCCCCTGCCAGGTCATTAAACAATCATGAAGTGTGCAGTTCAACAATCTAGCGGATACAACAAACTACATTAGCAACTTTCAGTTATTTCTATCTAAGTAGTTCTTCATTTGTTTCACTAGGTAAATAAGGATTAAAAAAACATGGAGGGGGGGCTCGTGACCGGGGGGGGGGCTTATAACCTAGGGGGGCTCGTGACCGGGGGGGCTCTTGACCGTACCCCACACTCAGCATACCTTGAGTTTACCAAAGCTATGTACACATTTGTGTTCAGGCAGCGCAATATATATCGAAAAACGATATAAATGACTGCATACGCAACTCATAACCTCAGCAAATACAAAAGGAACATCAGTAAATGACACAAGGGAAATATTAAGAAATGAAATGGCAAATTATGAGTTTTAGATGCGATTGAACTGGCAAGTTTATAGAAGGTAAATTCTTTAAATGGGGTAGGAATATAAGAGAATATATGCATATTATGACAGATTACGAAATGATTACTTAGTATAATAGTGGATGTAATTAGACAAATTAAAGCAGCATAGGGGAGAAGAATATATAATCGATGCAATGACCTAGTATTCCACATTAACGAAGCTTTCAAGATAGAAAATGAAAAAAAAAACCAACAACTAGTAAAAAATAGTCAGGCAGACACGTTAGATCCAAGTAGCTGAGAGACTGGGATGCCAAATGTGGACTGACAAAAGCTGTCCAGTTTTATCACATCATTTATGAACACCTTAGCATTTCTGCCCATGGATACTGTAGGTTTGATCCAAGCGTAGACCCTGCCGTCCCGAGATTCACAAGCTGCTATTTTATCAAGAAAACGTCGTCTTGCCTGACGTAGGGCAAAGAGAATTTTAGTTCTCGTTGGAGTAAGATCTTCATTGATGTAGATATTTGGTGGCTTTAACAGTTTTGCAGGCAATCATCAAATCACTTTTAATGTTTCGGCGATCCAATTTAACAATGATAGATCGTTTGTCCGATGACTTGACCATCGGATAATTTGACTTGAGTTAGAAATGAACTTAACCTTTTCCCGTTCACTACCAAGATCTGATCAAATGGTTCCTGGTTATTGACCAATAAATGGTCAATACCAAATTTCAGGGAATTGGTTAACTCTTTCAGGCCCAGATTTTTGAGGGAAATAAATGCCCTATGTTCCCAAAGGTTTTTGACTATACCTAATCATTTTTGTAAGTGGTGCAAAATTTGAGCTGCCGAGCAGCACACAGACTTGATTATTAAAAGGTAGTATACTTTCTGTACCATTGAGAAATGAACCTAACACTTATGATGGTATGAAATATCTACTACCAGACTTGGAAGTGTTTTTAAAGTGGTACATTTTCTGTACCACCTTGCAACAAACATGCTTCTCTGTGTGGTATGAAATATGTTGCACCTGACTTGAAAGAGTTAAATACTATTTGAGTTATATATATGACCTTGACCTTTGACTTGATCTCTCCCAAAATCTAATCGAATGGTTCCTGTTTATTGACCAATCGAGTCACCAATTATCTGACAATTTGGTTGAATACTATTTGAGATATAAATGACTTCGACCTTTGACCCGATCGCTCTCAATATCTAATAAACTGATTCCTTTGATAAGGACCAATTTTCTCGAAATATCAGTCAATTTTGTTGAATACTTTTTGAGTTATAAATTCCTAAAAATTATCAACTCTTTCCTGGATCTTGACCAATCGTCCAACTGAATTTCAAGCAATTGATTTCAATCTTTTTTTAGTTATTGAGTTATAAATAGTGTGAGTGAAGGAGACTTAATTCATAGTACGTAAGGGACCGAGGTTATAGGGTAACTACAATTTGACCAACTTCAACAGATATCTAGTTCATTGAAAAAATTATTTATCAATTAAAATAATCAATTGATTAATTGAGTAGGGGTTTAACGTCTGCTTCGGAAGCAAAGGACATATCGCTGACGTCAAAAGGAAATTAAATACAAGGGACTAGAAGAAAAAGTCAGAAAGGAAAGTGGCTTCATGAACAAAGTCACTTGCCACCGTCGGTGACAATGCTCATGGATGCAAAAAAGCTACTCCGTGAATGCAGTCACTTACCAAGGAATGTGACGAAACGGGACACAAGCACCAGTAGCTGCACTCACGAATGGAAGAGGAAAATGGAGAGGTGATAGTATATGAAGCCTACGAGCCTACCTAACACAAAAATCTAAGATCTCGTAGTTGAAGAGCATAACCCTAGCGCTATCCTCTAAACCTGCAAGTATATCGTTAAAATAGTGATAAACATGGTAAAAACGAAAAAAAAAAACAATCCATATTCCAAATTACAGCAGTTCATGGCCCAAGGGACGCCTCCCTCCTTCTCTTCCATTCACCACAAACAGCTTCAGGATAGAGCCTCTGGGGGCTTAAAATAATCAAATGACAAAAATGAAACAAAATGAAGGAGCGGCAAGTTATACTTGTTAAGTTTGCAGAAAAAATTATCTATAACTTTTCAAAATAGTTTCATTTTAATTTCTGTTACTATGCAAAAAAATAAAAGCTATCTTGAAAAGAGAGGTGGAAGACTGAGATAGAACTGTAGATACGTTTTCTAGGTAATAATCCAGCAATCAAATTAAAGAATTTATCAATAGCCTTTTCTCCTTTCTAAAGCCCGTATTACACTGTGGCGCTCGCCATGGTGCTGTTGTCTCTCTACAGATATGGCGCTCACCATACTCAAAATTGCTATACACTAGACAAGTCAATATGGCAATGATCGTGCATTGAAATTTAGGGAAAATTGAAAAAATTCCTATGAATGAATCGTAGCATTAAAATTCGATGTCATCACGAATATATATTTAGTTAATTGTCTTTTTGATAGTTGTGTGAAGCAATTCCATGCCTATATATTAAAAAGTTTAATTTCATTGAATGTATGGCAACACTGGACACTAAACAGAAGCGTTCATTTTTTTTTTTGTATCACACAGTAGCCATACAAAGTCTTAAATAACTTTGAAAATGAAACAAAATACTTTTTCCACTACTTCAAATCTCTTTAGCAGGTTTAAGTGACATTTTCATCACATCTAAAACGGTGGCAGTGTTCGGTCTATCGTGCATGAGCGATCACAATTTCATGGCGCTCGCCATGGAATTGTTCGCTATTAGAGAGAAAAGGGGCGGAGCTACAGAGAAGAATAACAAAACCGTGGTGAGCGCCACAGTGTAATATGGGCTTGACACGTTAAAATATTAATATTGCCAACACTACTTCGCGTTTTGGAAGATGGTGTTATATAGGGATATACTGTTCAATGCAAGGTTTTCGATATAGCTTACAAGTTTAACTATTACACATTTCATGCAAATGTTATTAAGCAATGAATATGTAAGCTAATTTTAGGAGTTAGTAGAAATCTCTTTGGCAATGCATCGCTAGCCTAGGTGGGGCTTTACCTATATATACCCTTAGCATATATTCTACTATTTATCTTTTTTTGTTTCGTTATAGCAATTATTAAAATATTTGAACAAAAGCCAATTTAACCAAATCAGCCCTTATATTAATCGGGGATATTATAAATATTGCATAATGAACCAACTATAGACATTAGAAATTGAACTAAGGTAAATACGCAATAGATGATGTGACACAGCAGCCGATAGCTAATAACAAAAAGATGTTCCATCATATATACGAAGTTTGAACTTATATAGTCAAACATTGAGCATCTTTTCCTACTAGCTATCAGCAACTGTGTCATATTGGCTATTGTGTATTTACCTTGGTTCTTGTCCATCAAAAACAAAATATTTCAAATTATTCATACTTTCTCAGATACGACTGTTGCAAATAATAATTCAATGATGGTAGTTTACTAACTGATAGTATAGAACGGCTAGTTATTGCGTCAATAATTTTGTGCATTAAAAAATTCGATTGATATTATATCAAATCATGCCTAAAAGTTAGTTTTTCGTGTTGTGCTACGCAATGTAGTTATTATTTCATTAGAATTTGATATACGATGAAATCTGTGGGTAAACCACTATTACAAAATTGTTGAATAACTGTTCCTGTAGTTACTCCCATGTGAAAAAATTAAGAGAAATACACGACTTACGTTATATTTTAGCGCAATAGTTTTTATAAATATAGTTTATTTAGTCGAAGGCCTGATAGTTCAAAATTAATAATCTTCAATCGAATTTTTTTTTTATCAATACGATGTAGTTTGATTCGTGCTATCTTTCAATATTCAATGATAATTTATCAATGGGTAGTCATAAACTTCTTACTAATTGGCATCTTTTCCCAATAGTTAGAAGGCGGAGTTTATCCTATGCCACGTTGTCGAATCACAAAATTTTGACTGAAAACTCCAAGGTTTTTGCTTCTAAAATTTAAAGTGACCTCGTTTATCGTTTCCCTAATAATACCATCGCTTTGGTGCTATAAATTGCTTCATTTCATGTTGTTATATTTTGGGCTCTATCCGAAGTGTAACAACACTTCTCGCCATCGAATCTGAATACCAACTGAGAATTCTCGCACTGTCTCAACTCTCAATCTGCCCGCCAAACGCTTTTCAAATGTGAACAGTCAAGACTTTTTGACCGTGCACTTGCCCGTGGATGTAAGCTTCCAATGTGAGTAACCACCACCAAGTACAAAAACGTTGCTTCCATGGCGACAATGGTTATGTCTGATCTACAACCTTACACCCACGAAGATTTATCTAATAGTTGTAGCTAGCTAATTATTTAGCTGTTCATTGATGCAGTTGACCTAACTATTTTGATCTAGTTAGAAAATGTAGTGTGCGAAGTTGCTACAAAATTTAGAAATCACCTTTATTAATATTTCCATCATACAGATTCAGTTTCAGGTATTGAATCAATTTCTGACATTTTTTGCCAACTTGTTAAGAAAAGTGTGTTTGCATTCTACAGTAGCGGACAATATATAAGGGTAAGCAAAAACAAGTTATCTAAATCTTGAATTCCATAAAAAGTACAAAACACACATTATTGAAATTTTGCTCGTTTATTCATATAGAACTCGTATGTATTCGTATGAAATTTCAAAGCATTTGGACGAATATTCTAGGAATAGTTAAATATTTTACTTCAAACAATAAATTTTGCTCTGGTCAAAAGTTAAGGGTTGCCATCATAAACTAACTTTGAAATATTCGCGGATATTAGCAACTAACTTAATAATTTGTGAATAATTCTTTGCTATTATCACTCTAATACAGGGTGGGGCGTAAGTTTGGAAGCAAATGAAAGTGCATATTATAATCCAACGAAAAATATATTTAATATTTTACAGTTATGTATTATTACATAAGGGTTTTAAGAATTCAAAAATCATAAATTTATTCAAAATGTCCCCCCTTGTTTTCAATAACAGCCTCAAATCTCCTCCGAACTCCTCCTACTGCGGCACGCAACTGTTCTTGTGAAATTTCCTTCCAAGATCTCTGGAGCGAACGCTTTAAATCATCCACACTGCGATGGAATTTACCACAGGCCTTTGATTCAAGAATGGACCATACCGAAAAGTCCATATGATTAACATCTGGGGAGCAGGGAAGCCACATTTCTTTGGACCAAAACCGTGGAAGATGGTCATGGCACCAGTTTTGAGTGACATTTGCAGCATGTGAAGTCGCCCGTCTTGCTGAAATGTCCATAGAGTGTCATTACCGAAGTGATCCTTAGCTGACTCCAACATTGGCGTCAAAGTATTCTCAATGTAACATTTAGCATTGATTTTGGCGCCTTGTTCCACAAAAATTAAAGGAGATCTCCAAGTTTCTGAAACGGCGGCCCAGACCATTACTGAAGCAGGTTTCATGGTTCTGTGGACAGTTTTTTGGTTGTATGGGATGTCTTTTGCACTTTTACCAATTATTCTGTCATTCCTCCGGTTGTGAGCCATTTCCACTGTGAAATTTTTTTCGTCAGACCAAACAATTTCACCAGCCGTGCCAGACTTCAATTCTCTCAGAAGTGCTTTGCTTCTCTCCAATCTCTTTTTCTTTACAGCTTCTGACAGAGTCTGTCTCTTTTGGAGGGTGAAAGAGGACATCTTTAGGTCTTCTTTAACAACTCTTCTCATTGTTCTGGGACTCACATTAGCTGTTTTGGCTAACAATCGTATTGACCTTTTCGGGTTCCTCCTGATCTTCTCTCGGGCACATTTTATCAGTTGTTTGGTGCGTTGTGAGCGTGGTCTACCACTTCTTGGACGATCAGTCAAGTCTCCTCTCTCAATAAAACGCTTCACACCTTTCCAAACAGTCGATCTCGCTATTGAGAGAGTCTTTGAAATGACGGAATCTGACTTCCCGGCACGGTGTAGAGCAATAATGGCTTCTCTTTTGTCTGACATTTTTGAATTGACTAAATTTTTGTAAAAAATAACACTGCTACGTCATAATGTAGTGTCTCTACTATAGTTCAAACCCTATCACCTACTTAGGAACTTATTTTTAAGAATTATATTAATGTTTGAAAAATTGCTTCCAAACTTACGCCCCACCCTGTACATCTTTTACATCAAAATTCTAATAATTTTGCTGAATATGAAGGAGTTATCAATCTTCTATTCATCCTTAAGAAACGTCCACAAGTTTCCCCTCTGATACAGTCTCTTATTGTCGTTGCAAGAGATTTCTAATGCCACATGAAAGTCCAAAACGATTGTGCAACATATTGTGACTCAACATAAGCAGTATAGAGTTGTTGATTCCAAACCGAAGATTGGTAGACTTCTCAAAGCATTGCTGATAGAAGATCAAGTCTTCAAAGTAGCTTGCGAGGTAGTTTCAACACTTCTGGTCAAATTTTTCGTGAAATAGATGTCATGTCTGGTGGTACGGTGTCCCAGTCTACTTTTTCGCTTCGACTTCAACAAGTTGGTTTGCAATAATTTGTCCCTGCATCGAAGCTTTCAATCTCAAAAAAGAAACGGAAAGTGATACTTGTGTTTTGTCATGAGTATGTCGTTTGGTCGATTGATCAGTGGTCGAAAATACATTCTAGTGATGATGGAAGAAAAAAAAAGAGTCTTTGGTTCTTAAAGGAAAGTACAAATTAAACGTAAAGTAGGGGAAATGTTAACTCTGAACTGCGTCAAGAAAACGGTTAATTTGGAGGAGGTAGTGTGTTTGTGGTAATTTTTTCTGCTGGACCTGGTCCCATTGTTCGTCTACGAGGAGGAGTTATTGCAGAAGTACAAAACGGCTCTTTTGTCATCATACTCTCCCCTATCAACAAGCAGCTGACCCTCAACCATAGAGTTTCAAGCAGGATAACGTACCCTACTACTCAGATAAAAAAGTTACGACTCTATTAGAAGATGAAGAAATTGCTCTAATGAGCTGGCTTGCACAGAGTCCTGACCTCAATCGAATTGAGATTGTTTGTTTAAGAAATGGGGACTGTACTCAGAGAAGAAACACAAGAAATGTGGAAGAATTGTGGACATTTCTCGAGGATTAATAGAAGATGGATAACTCCTTCATATTGTGCCAAATTTGTAGAATTTTGTGGTAGAAGATGTATTGAAGTGATATAGTAAAGAATTATTCAAAAATTATTGGAGTTAATTGCCAATATCCGCGAATATTTAAAAGTTTATGATGGCTACCCTTAACTTTTGACCAGAGCAAAATTTAGTGTTTTGAAGTGAAATATCGAACTATTCCTAGAATATTTGTCCAAATGCTTTGATATTTCATACGATTACTTATGAGTTCTATATAAATATACGTGCAAAATTTCAATGTGTGTTTTGTACTTTTTATGAAATTAAAGATTTAGTTAACTTGTTTTTGCCTATCCTTATATTGTGTCCGCAACTGTATATCATAGAGATGTTAGAAATGCTGTTCTACCTGAAATGAAATATAAAAAATCATATAATTATTTAATTTAATTGAAAGTTTAACATCTGCTTCAGAACCATGAGCATTGACTTTTAAAAGATTTTAAATACAAGGGACACCAATGAATCAAATGAAAAGAAACATTCTGCAAGAACCAAGTCAATAACCATCAGTTGGTTATAAGTACAGAATAGGAACGCGTAAACCAGTGACTGCACTATCTATCACTTTCACTCTGGTGATAGTTATTGATCAATCAAAAACTATGGAGACATTTACCTAGCTATGCCGGTTACTATTCAGTAGTCCGACAACCCATTAGTCCTACACTCTTGTAGTTTATTACTGATTTAACCAGAGCTGGGCGTTCCGCACGAATGTTCGCGAACCTTTATTCGCGAACCGGTTCGGACTGGAAAATGGGTTCGGACATTCGGATTCGGAACCTCTTCAAAAACGGTTCGGACTTCAGTGTTCGGAACGTCTTTTTCGCAAGTCCGAACCTCCGTACCCGGGGAAAACTGAACTGTTCATTTAATTTTACGTTCTGAACATGTACCGTACCTCTCGGCTACTATTATATACATAGGTTTCTGCTTAACACTGAAGCGAAGAACATGCGTCTTTCCCCGCTCTTCTTCCATTACGTTATTCATCCTTTCTTGAATAGCGGTAAGTTTTATAATAATCTTAACAAGTTAATTCTTTAATAACGGTTTATGTTCCCTCAAATCTCAATTAAAATTGCTTGAAACATGTAGAACTATAGGTAAGGTTATAAACGTATATATTAGGTAACATTACATAACACCCTACCTTAGTACCTTAGCCGAAATAATAATAACTTAAGTTCAAGAACGATTTTAAAGCTGTCTTTTCAATCGTTTAATTTTTCGAATAAATACATACGATTAGACAAAAACGAAGGTGATAAATGGTAATATACTCATATTATGAGCATTTATTCAAATCTATAATAATATTAGGAATATACCAGAGATCTTTCCAGGCATTAGATGCAAGAGTGTTTTTCAGTACATAAGGGTGAATATTTCACTATAATCAGTTAACTGTAACTCTTATAGCGGCTTAGCGAAATCAAATATGTGAGAGAAAAATTGCGCACACCAAGCTTCGTACAATAACATCTTATAAATATAATTTGTTTCTTGTCTTGTTACTTTTATTTTGAATGATAATTTTTTCTTTTGCTTTTACTAATGTATGAAATACTAAATATCAAATGAAGGTTTTAAAAAGAAAAAATATTGAAATGACTCAAATGAGCTAACTTTTGACGGCTAAGTAGGTAGGCTGAACAGATAATTTAGAATCGAGTATTCGGCTATTCGCTTTACAATTAAATTGATTATAATTTATAAATAGGTATTATAATATTATATGTATATAAGTTATAATATAAATAACTTTGAGAAATATTCACAGTAATCTTCACTGTCTGACCTTTCTAATATATTGAATAGAAGAAAAAGTTAAGCAAGCAAAAATAGCATAATACGGTATCTTATAGTACTTTCATATTCAAACAAAATGCAAAAAGTTTTTATATCATCAGTTCTCTAGATAGAATTAATCAAAAATGTTGTAATATAAATGAAAAATTGAAAACTAATAGTAAAAACTTATTTAATTAGATACTTGGATACTTTAATATGGATACATTGTCTTGCATTGTTATGACGACAGAGTTGGTCTTATTTTTTCTTTGCATGAAATTCGGAGGTCAGAAGAAAATTCAGAATAACTTAAACTACGTATTGGGGTGGAGACTGGAGGGGAACTTTAAATATATTTAATGCTCATTCAGTCATACTCAATGATACTAACTTATTAAGTATAGTAAGTACAGTGGAACTCCCTTATAGTGAACTCCTGTATAGTGAATCACGCTGAATAGTAAAATCCGGTATAGCGAACTTACCTCTATAGTGAACATATTTAGGTTAGTCTACACAAATATTCGTAAGTTTTCTATGAATCTCTTTTTCCTATTTAGTAAATTCTCTAAATTAGTTGTATTTCATGAAATAACAGTTCTACCAGTGCAAATCCTCTATAATGTAGTCATATGAAGTCACAGTTATTATAAATATATAAATTTATTATATTAACCCTAATGAATTTGACGTATGTTTTATAGGCATATATTTTTTAAAAAACTTTATATATTTCATGTCATTTCTTTAAATTTACTGGCCTTTCTTGACTTTGTTGCTACATAAATACCAACTATGTTTTTTAATTCAAAATTAAATATTTACGTATCTGCGTAAATCAGCGTAAATTATGGATAATTGTACTTTAGTGACGTGTGGCAACGTAGAAATACAGATTGGTTACCCAATACGCAAGAATGTGTCCACGTTTTATGTATGTAGTAGAGACAAATGCGCGAGCTGTGATTAGTTCACACTCCATCCAATAACAGTTCAGCTCACTCAGTTGCCAATCAATCTCTTATATAGTTATGTATTTATTTCTCCTTATATATTCAATATTTTTACTTGAAATTTGGTACACATTAGTTTAGTACAAAAACTAACAACTTGTAAAAATACAGTAACGTAGGTTTATAAATAAGACACGTGTTTTTTTAACATAGAGTGAAACCTTCTTGTTGTAACTTGTTTCTGACAAATAGTTAGTATCTTGTTGAAAAAACTGTTTTTTTTTATATATAGGTTGTCCTAATAGCCTTGGAAGCATAAGTTAGTAAAAGGGCCTAATATAAATGTGTAGACTGTAGTTCACTTTTATTTTTCTTAATTTTTAGATATAAAATTTATACCTAAAAAATCAGAGGTTAGCTTACAAATGTTCGGACTAAATGTTTGGTTCGGAACAAATGTTCGGACCAAACTTTTCCAAATTGGGTTCGCTATACGGAGGTTCGGAACCCAAAATCGACGAAGATTCGGGTTCGGATTCGGAACCTAAAAAAAGGTTCGCGCGCCCAGCTCTGGATTTAACACTCTAGGTCATAAGCCCCCCTGTTTTTTAATACTTATTTAATCCTTATTGACACTCTGGTAGTTCCTTACTGATTAAACATAAAATATATGTGTTCCATGAAGTGTGCAGTACAACAAACTAGAGGATAAAACAAGCTACATTTGCAACTCTCAGTTATTTTTATCTAAGTAGTTCTTCATTTATTTAACTAGGTAAATAAGAATTTAAAAAACAGGGAGGGGGGGGGGGGGCTCATGACCTAGGGGGCTCTTGACCTCACCCCTTATAGTTGTAAACTAGCGGATACAACAAACTTCATTGAATGATGGAATCAAATGAGGGATTGCATCATACTAATTAATATTAGAAATAAAGTAAAATAAAAGAGTAATATAAAATTTAAAGAATGAAAGAAATTAAAAATTATTTTATTCCTTAGATTAGTTATTAATTGAGTATATTTATTTAATCTACTTTTGTATTTTAGTTAAAAATATAATACGTAAAATAACATAGAAAGATGTAACTGTCGGACTACTGGCACGTCCCCAGCTCTGCCAGCCTTATTTAAATCAATTTGAAGCTGTTAAAAATATATATCCAATGATAATTAAATACGTATGACTCTATCATTCATCAACAAAGCGTATCTGCACTCCAAAAGAAAACCCAAACTTATTTTTAAGTGAGGACCATTTATTCAAAAACTTTTTCAGAAGAGCATGGTTTTTCTGTCTTTGAACCTTATGCTCTTGATATCATTCCAGTATTGTTCAACAGTTAGCCATGAATGAAGAGAAGTATTAAGCAGATTACCATGTCTTCTGTTGTTTCATCTGCTACATTAGAATTTAGGCTCCCTCCCCCCCCCCCCTTCAAGCTGACATTGTATTCATTTCGTACATTTCTATATCGATCTATCAGTTTTCCACCAGCAAAGCATTCTTCTTACCCTCTATACGAGCAAAATAGTACAAGTGGTTTGAAATCTCTTCTGACATGCGAGATCCCAGGACCTCATTTTGCTTCATAATCCCATCCACGAGATCAGATCTAACTGCATTGATAATTTTTTTCAATTTGGCATAATAGTTAAACATGGACCTGCCGTTTTGAATTGATTTCAAGTACCATTTAGAATAAATTGGAGTCAACTCTTTGACGCGGATCTAGAATTCTCTGATTCACTAGCATGTTTTGAACTACCACTTTAATTAAATGATTGGTTTTCTTGTTGAAAAAGAAATTTTTCAGATCCTGTAATAGATCCAGCTACATTGTCATGAATTTCAAAAGTTTCTCAATAAATTCAAAATTATCATTCAGATTAATGATTTGCAGATAATTGAAATCACCCAAGATTTACTTTCAGGTATTGATATTAAATAAAAATTCATACTAGGTTCTCCTATAATTTCATTATCAAAAGAACCACATACCATAGGAATATTTTCTTTAGTCTCAATATTAGAAAATGTGTCGTCAGTTATCTCAATATTACCCAAATCAAAAGTCGAATCCGATTCTTTTCTTTTATAGGTATCAAAATAATTTTGTAAATGCCAATGTTATGAACTAATTCCTTCAACTCCTCAATGCTCAATGATATAAAAGTTTGTCTATCAATCATTTGACCACGGAATAGATCATTAATCACTTGAGGACTTGCTCCAGATGATCCATGTGATCCTCTTCCTCTTGGTCATAAGCCCCCCGGTCATGATGCATAAAACTTTTTAATGCATAGGTTAAGCACTAGAGAAAAATAATTAAAGACAGAAACCCAGACAGATTTTTAATTTGTAGAATTCGCTTTTAAAAATTAGTCTTTTATTTTCTTACTTTTGATTGATTTCCGTTTTCCCGAGTATCTTAATGGGCGGTAGATTAGTTGTCACTTAATTAGGTCTTATTATATAATATATATTAGTAAAGCTGATAAAGTTTTTATTTAATCTATTATTGTTAATGGAGGAGTAGTACTCTTATTCGACAATACTGAAATTCTTACATTCATACTTGAGCAAAGTGGAGTTTAATAAAAGAAACCCTAATATTTGATCCTTCTCTGTGCGATTATGGATTGTCTTTTTTCATTTTTACCATGTTTATCATTTTTTTAACGCTACTTGCAGTTTTAGAGGATAGCGCTAGGGTTATGCTCTTCAACTACGAGGACTTAGATTTTTGTGTTTGGTAGGCTCGTAGGCTTCATTTACTATCACCTCTTCAATCCGTGAGTGCAGCCACCGGTGCTTGTGTCCCGTTTCGTCACATTCCTTGGTAAGTGACTGCATTCACTGAGTAGCTTTTCTGCATCCATGAGCATTGTCACCGACGGTGGTAAGTGACTTTGTTCATGGAGCCACTTTCCTCTCTGACTGCTTCTTCCAGTCCCTTGTATTTAATTTCCTTTTGACGTCAGCGATATGGCCTTTGGTTCCGAAGCAGATGTGAAACCCCTACTAAAAAAAAATCCTTCTCTGTGCAGTTGGTAACTGAAAGGATGAAAAACAATTTCAGAAAACAACAAATAGTCAGCACAAAATGGTTTATAATATCAACTGTACATGACTGATTTCTATATACGTAATTTCTATTTCATTTGCTACATAAGGTAATTGTCTGATTTAACAATTTCTATTTTACTCCTATGCAGTTAGAAATAAATAATTCAGTAGTTCTTAACCTGGGTTCAATCGAACCATTGGGGTTCAGTGAGTCAGTTTCAGGAATTCGGCCGTTTCATTAATGGGTGGGGAAAATGGCCTTGCGCAAATGGTCAGAAAACGGACTATGAAGTAAGTTCAAACACTGAAAATATCTTTATTAGACAAAAACCTCATTAATAAAACTGATTTATTTCCAGGTTTTAAGAATATTCATATAACTATTCTTTTCAAAAATATTGCCAACATGGAAGAATGTCATTAAATACAAAAAGGAAGGCACAAGTATAAATTTTAAAAAGGGTCGTTCAAACCGTAAGATTAAGATCTGAAGACAGAATTAATTTTGTTCAGAAAATCCTTTTAAAAAATATGATTGTTTCTGTTAGGATCAATGGATTTCGAGATTATGGTGTACGGTCAAGAAGTCAGGGATAATTCTTTGAGGGGACGCTTTAGGTAGTAGGAAGAGGTGGTTAGGGAGAGGGCCTTAGATTAGTCGCTGCTTATCATCCTATTTGGGGTAGGTATAGAATATATTTAGAAACTCAGGAAAGTATTACTAGTGGGGGGTGGGGTAATGCTAATGTAGGGTCAAATAGGCAGGGAATGGGGGTGAGTAGGAAGTTTAGCGGGGGAAGATTTAGGTAATTGGTGTGAGCAACAGGGGTTAACGTGAGTAAATAGTGTCATGCAACATTGGAATAGGGGGAGTTAGTTTAGCAATGTGTATATGAGGTGGTATGAGTTAGATGTGTTCATGGTTGAGTGAATAGATAGGGATAGGTTATATAAGAGTGTAGGAACGGTCAGAGAAAGTACTTTCTAGGGATGAATTAGAATTAGTGAGAGATTTTAAGACTAAACTGGTTATATTCAATTTTTGCAGGCGGAAGCAGTCGGTGGCCAACCTCGCTCGGCACCAGAGGGGCTGCGGTTGTCGGGAGCCGGAGGAGGAACCGCGCCCCTGACGGGGGCGGGCGCCCGGTCATGAAGAGAGAAGATTGCAGACGTTGATTGCAAAAAAAACACATTCTTTTCGTCAGCCAATTGATCATTTAAAAATTGACTGTACGAAAAGAACATATATTTTTTATTTATCTCTTTCACAGCTCACAAAGGAGGTCCATCTTAATTCTATATATTACATTTACAATGATCTCTCTAAGCCTGTTTATTAAATTTACAAAATTTACAAAGATCTTTACAGCCAAAAAAAAAAATGAAAAACATATATATTACTCTATTAATATAATTAATGAATTTTCTAAACATAACACAATTTTACATAGATAAAACTTAAATAATTTTACATGGAAAATATCCTAAACATATATAAATATATAGAATTTTACTGAAGTTACATTAAACATATAAAATGTTGAAAATATGATCTCTCCGATGATGCAAATTCGCCAGGCAGATAGACTCACCCTGTGTACTATTCAATCAGCTGGGAATCTATGATACCTTTATTTACTAATCTCCTTCTATCTATAATAATAAATATAATACCATATATACCTTTATTTACTAATCAGGTACACATTCCTAAGCAATTAACAATAGGTGATAACGATACCACCTGCTGACACTAATCATTTGATACATTAACTCCCCGCTGATTGACCCCTTTCATCAAGTGATTCATTGGACATGCGTGACGATTCTTTTTCCAAATTACTTTACCAATGTATTTATCTCAAAGTTTACGTATGAGTATTTTGCGGACCGAAATGAGTTCATCTATTTAAATTTAAAAAATATATTTATTATAGGAATTCTTAGTCGCTGATCAAAATACAATATCATGAACACATTGTATTATTTTTCCCTTCAAAACTTATAAAATATATTTTTTTTTTAATGTACGATAAAATACACATTTCTAATCAATTGTATTTTGGAAGCACAAAAATAATACCGTTTCTACCTACCATAACTGTTTACAATCCATTCGAGAGATGTAGAGGATGAGCCTAAAGAGATCTACCAGAAATCTGGACAAACAGTTGAAAGTATCCAATGGAACAATTCCTCCATTTTATCAATCTATATTGATCTCCAATCATCCTCCAATAAACACCAAAGAACGGATGGAAAGGCACGCTACTTAACCTGGCTTACGGTAATGGACAGAAATACGATCCCACACCATCTCCTGTTCAAACGTATCTCACTGGTCTCGTAGAGGTGACGATAAGTCGTGTGTAGTTGTTCAAAAATAGGAATCAGCGTCTGTCTGAGACACAAACTGAAAAGAATTCTCTGGTTTTTATGAATTAAGGAGTGAAACTGAACCAGAAGAATTATAAAAATACTAATCTCTAGTTATCAATCTGAGCAAATGAGAAATTGAAAAAATGTTTCTACACCCATATAGTAAGTAGTACATCATAGGCTGGTGACCGAATTGCAATAGAATATGATGAATGAGAATCACAATTATAGTTATAATTTAAGCATTTCTCATAATACTTTGTCAGGAATCAGTGGTTGAAATATTCGAAGATAAAAAATGACTGAAGCTTTAGAACATGGAAGTTCATTTACACGGGACTCTTTTTCTGCTCTCGAAACTAAAAAAAACTTGAAAGAAGTTGAATGAAGAAGTTTAATATTTCTTTATCTGGATATAATTAATAAATATGCCATGAACAGAAAGTTGAACATTAATATAATTATTACCTAAGCTTATCATATTTTAGGTTGTAGATTGTTGTCAAATTTTTCCTCTCACTGATTGAGGAGATGTATTCTTTTTGAACTTATTATATTTTGTAATTTAAAAAGAGAATGAATAAAATTTAGCACTCTTTGATCACTTGGACGAATTTCCCGATATAATGGTTTCTAATTTACACATTCACTATTTATTTCAGATTACTGACTATTTTATTTTCGGTGTCCGGTCAATTGGGTCACTGTCATTTGGGTCGCGGACCATTTAGGTAGCGGTCATTTGGGTATAGCGGTCATTTGGGTCGCGATCATTTGGACCCGTGTTTACAAAAAGAATAATAAACATGCATAGTTAATATAGCTTATGTAAAATTGAATGCTTTCACAGTTTTAAGGTGAATTTATAAAATATTTTGAAATATAATGAAATTTGAATATATAAAAAAAAACACTTAATGCGCTTCCACAACGTGTTGAACAATGATAATTTAGCATACTCTAAAAAATAAGATTTTTTACAACAAAGGTTTGATTACGTCTAACATGGTAAAATAAACTTTAAACACGAAGGTTTGAATTAGTTCATAGTATAGGAAAACCTAATACCGCATATTGTGGGCAATGTCTTTAAAAACGATAATTTATCGTCTGAGTTGTATCGTTTAAGATTATTTTGAAGCTTTACCGTAGTGTCTCTGTACTTCTTTTTCCCATGAAGTGGCTCACCGCATTCGATGTGCATTTTCTTTGTTGCAGCTAGACTTTCTTCCTTTTTTTCAATGTATCTATGAATTTCTATATGTTTGGATGCAAGCAAGATACGTTGTGATAAGTTTCGATGTTGTTGTTGGTTCTAGGTACATTATTCAACAATAATCCATGGACATTCCAAATTTGAGCAGGAAACAATGGCATTAAGTGTTTTTTTTAAATTAAAATTTCATTAAATATTGAAATATTTTATTAATTAACCTTAAAACTGAGAAAGCATTCAATTATACAAAAGCTAAATTAACTATGCATGTTTATTATACTTTTTATAAACACGGACCCAAATGACAGCGACCCAATTGACTTAAACCCAGTAACTGCACTTTTTCTTCTAAAATACGTGCTTGACATATTAAACTTTCTGATGTTCAGTCTGCATTGTGTTTGAATTAAATCGAAATTTTTACTTTATTTTCATCCAATATTTGGGAAATATATTGAAATACTATCTGTATATCAATAGATATTTAACTCTACTGTTAATAAAAGTTATTTCATTTTTGATATTTAGATTCATTGATTTACGTACAATTTCTTTCTTTATATTTATTTTGCACTCGGCTTACCAATCCCTGGCAGGTTCACTTCTAAATCATTGTTCGTCGGAAAGTCGTGATCTGGATTGAAAAACCAAAAAGTGCATTTCTTAAATTCTGGCGAGGTTATACAGCGTAGATAGAAATAATGAGGCTATTATTTAAATACAATGTGAAGGTATCATTGCGATATAATGTTACTGTGGCACACTTATGTGTTAGCAATTCCATTGTTTTATTTGGTGTATATTACAATATTCATACAGACAATGTGTACATTTTTTAATCAAAATCGCATGTTACTTGTATCAATTAAAAGAAGATGAATACCACGTTATTGAGTCGTTAATTTAAAACTTATCAATGTAGCTTCTAATTGAACAAAAACAGCTCCATAATCACTAATCCATGGATTAGTTTATGTATAACTGCGAAGAATATTTACTAGCTTATCATTTTAATAAATCATACCTAAGGTATCCAATCAAGACTGTGAAGTGGTTAAATATAATCATTGCATTGTATTTATACTATGTATATGGCTGAGTTTTTTAATAACTGTTGATATAGTTAGTATTTAATCCCTAGCAATTTCTCTAGTTTGAATAAAAATGTAATATCCATATTATCAAGTGGTTATTTAAACTGAACGTTTCATGCTTTCAAATTATGAAAAAAAAATCAACAGATGAATTATATAGTAAACTATGATAGAGAACTCAAATAAAAAGATGGTTACAACATACATCAATTGCTCATAAAATTCAGTTAGGGCCAGATTATTTTACTTTTTGTCCTGATGATTAATGGAATTTTTTCTATTCGAAAGTTCGAACAAAAAAAACTTTCAACGTTTAGTTCAAATAACCTCTTGATAATATTTCTCAAGTGCTTATCAATTTCATTTCGGGCGAAGAAAAAGAATGTGCGTTCACATACTATTGTAAAAAATAATCGTAGGAGTAATATATTTCCTGACTGTGGTCCTAGGAAAATCAGGTTACTGTTTGACCAAACGTTTAGTTGAATTAAAAAAGGATATAAAACTTTCTTGCGAGTGCTAATGTATTCAATATTTTATTCATTTCTCTCTTTTATTAACATATAATGGCGATAGAAGTTAGAAGTAGCACAGACTCCTCTTTCAAACAATTGACTATTTTTGGCGCAAAGACTTACGTGTGGCTCACACAATGCCTCTTGAGTATAACAACTATGATGTGTGGCTCACACAATGCCTCTTGAGTATAACAACTATGATGTGTGGCTCACACAATGCCTCTTGAGTATAACAACTGTGATGTGTGGCTCACACAATGCCTCTTGAGTACAACAACTGTGATGTGTGGCTCACACAATGCCTCTTGAGTATAACAACTGTGATGTGTGGCTCACACAATGCCTCTTGAGTACAACAACTATGATGTGTGGCTCACACAATGCCTCTTGAGTATAACAACTGTGATGTGTGGCTCACACAATGCCTCTTGAGTATAACAACTATGATGTGTGGCTCACACAATGCCTCTTGAGTATAACAACTATGATGTGTGGCTCACACAATGCCTCTTGAGTATAACAACTATGATGTGTGGCTCACACAATGCCTCTTGAGTATAACAACTATGATGTGTGGCTCACACAATGCCTCTTGAGTATAACAACTGTGATGTGTGGCTCACACAATGCCTCTTGAGTACAACAACTGTGATGTGTGGCTCACACAATGCCTCTTGAGTATAACAACTGTGATGTGTGGCTCACACAATGCCTCTTGAGTACAACAACTATGATGTGTGGCTCACACAATGCCTCTTGAGTACAACAACTGTGATGTGTGGCTCACACAATGCCTCTTGAGTATAACAACTGTGATGTGTGGCTCACACAATGCCTCTTGAGTACAACAACTATGATGTGTGGCTCACACAATGCCTCTTGAGTATAACAACTGTGATGTGTGGCTCACACAATGCCTCTTGAGTATAACAACTATGATGTGTGGCTCACACAATGCCTCTTGAGTATAACAACTATGATGTGTGACTCACACAATGCCTCTTGAGTATAACAACTATGATGTGTGGCTCACACAATGCCTCTTGAGTATAACAACTGTGATGTGTGGCTCACACAATGCCTCTTGAGTATAACAACTATGATGTGTGGCTCACACAATGCCTCTTGAGTATAACAACTATGATGTGTGGCTCACACAATGCCTCTTGAGTATAACAACTATGATGTGTGGCTCACACAATGCCTCTTGAGTATAACAACTGTGATGTGTGGCTCACACAATGCCTCTTGAGTATAACAACTATGATGTGTGGCTCACACAATGCCTCTTGAGTATAACAACTATGATGTGTGGCTCACACAATGCCTCTTGAGTATAACAACTGTGATGTGTATATAACAACTGTGATGTGTGGCTCACACAATGCCTCTTGAGTACAACAACTATGATGTGTGGCTCACACAATGCCTCTTGAGTAAAACAACTGTGATGTGTTTCTCACACAATGCCTCTTGAGTAAAACAACTGTGATGTGTGGCTCACACAATGCCTCTTGAGTATAACAACTATGATGTGTGGCTCACACAATGCCTCTTGAGTATAACAACTGTGATGTGTGGCTCACACAATGCCTCTTGAGTATAACAACTATGATGTGTGGCTCAC
This sequence comes from Caprella mutica, assembly GCA_947561585.1. NCBI lineage: Eukaryota > Metazoa > Arthropoda > Malacostraca > Amphipoda > Caprellidae > Caprella > Caprella mutica. The sequence goes on from CANNZV010001372.1 coordinate 89,065, forward strand.
ACAATGCCTCTTGAGTACAACAACTATGATGTGTGGCTCACACAATGCCTCTTGAGTATAACAACTGTGATGTGTGGCTCACACAATGCCTCTTGAATAACAACTGTGATGTGTGGCTCACACAATGTCTCTTGAGTACAACAACTATGATGTGTGGCTCACACAATGCCTCTTGAGTATAACAACTGTGATGTGTGGCTCACACAATGCCTCTTGAGTATAACAACTATGATGTGTGGCTCACACAATGCCTCTTGAGTATAACAACTATGATGTGTGGCTCACACAATGCCTCTTGAGTATAACAACTGTGATGTGTGGCTCACACAATGCCTCTTGAGTACAACAACTGTGATGTGTGGCTCACACAATGCCTCTTGAGTATAACAACTGTGATGTGTGGCTCACACAATGCCTCTTGAGTAAAACAACTGTGATGTGTTTCTCACACAATGCCTCTTGAGTAAAACAACTGTGATGTGTGGCTCACACAATGCCTCTTGAGTAAAACAACTGTGATGTGTTTCTCACACAATGCCTCTTGAGTAAAACAACTGTGATGTGTGGCTCACACAATGCCTCTTGAGTATAACAACTGTGATGTGTGGCTCACACAATGCCTCTTGAGTATAACAACTATGATGTGTGGCTCACACAATGCCTCTTGAGTATAACAACTATGATGTGTGGCTCACACAATGCCTCTTGAGTATAACAACTATGATGTGTGGCTCACACAATGCCTCTTGAGTATAACAACTATGATGTGTGGCTCACACAATGCCTCTTGAGTACAACAACTATGATGTGTGGCTCACACAATGCCTCTTGAGTATAACAACTGTGATGTGTGGCTCACACAATGCCTCTTGAGTATAACAACTGTGATGTGTGGCTCAAACAATGTCTCTCGAGTACAACAACTATGATGTGTGGCTCACACAATGCCTCTTGAGTATAACAACTATGATGTGTGGCTCACACAATGCCTCTTGAGTATAACAACTGTGATGTGTGGCTTACACAATGCCTCTTGAGTACAACAACTATGATGTGTGGCTCACACAATGCCTCTTGAGTATAACAACTGTGATGTGTGGCTCACACAATGCCTCTTGAATAACAACTGTGATGTGTGGCTCACACAGTGTCTCTTGAGTACAACAACTATGATGTGTGGCTCACACAATGCCTCTTGAGTATAACAACTGTGATGTGTGGCTCACACAATGCCTCTTGAGTATAACAACTATGATGTGTGGCTCACACAATGCCTCTTGAGTATAACAACTATGATGTGTGGCTCACACAATGCCTCTTGAGTATAACAACTGTGATGTGTGGCTCACACAATGCCTCTTGAGTACAACAACTGTGATGTGTGGCTCACACAATGCCTCTTGAGTATAACAACTGTGATGTGTGGCTCACACAATGCCTCTTGAGTACAACAACTATGATGTGTGGCTCACACAATGCCTCTTGAGTATAACAACTGTGATGTGTGGCTCACACAATGCCTCTTGAGTATAACAACTATGATGTGTGGCTCACACAATGCCTCTTGAGTATAACAACTATGATGTGTGGCTCACACAATGCCTCTTGAGTATAACAACTATGATGTGTGGCTCACACAATGCCTCTTGAGTATAACAACTGTGATGTGTGGCTCACACAATGCCTCTTGAGTATAACAACTGTGATGTGTGGCTCACACAATGCCTCTTGAGTATAACAACTATGATGTGTGGCTCACACAATGCCTCTTGAGTATAACAACTATGATGTGTGGCTCACACAATGCCTCTTGAGTATAACAACTGTGATGTGTGGCTCACACAATGCCTCTTGAGTATAACAACTATGATGTGTGGCTCACACAATGCCTCTTGAGTATAACAACTATGATGTGTGGCTCACACAATGCCTCTTGAGTATAACAACTATGATGTGTGGCTCACACAATGCCTCTTGAGTATAACAACTATGATGTGTGGCTCACACAATGCCTCTTGAGTATAACAACTGTGATGTGTGGCTCACACAATGCCTCTTGAGTACAACAACTATGATGTGTGGCTCACACATTGCCTCTTGAGTAAAACAACTGTGATGTGTGGCTCACACAATGCCTCTTGAGTATAACAACTATGATGTGTGGCTCACACAATGCCTCTTGAGTATAACAACTGTGATGTGTGGCTCACACAATGCCTCTTGAGTATAACAACTATAATGTGTGGCTCACACAATGCCTCTTGAGTATAACAACTATGATGTGTGGCTCACACAATGCCTCTTGAGTATAACAACTATGATGTGTGGCTCACACAATGCCTCTTGAGTATAACAACTATGATGTGTGGCTCACACAATGCCTCTTGAGTACAACAACTATGATGTGTGGCTCACACAATGCCTCTTGAGTATAACAACTGATGTGTGGCTCACACAATGCCTCTTGAGTATAACAACTGTGATGTGTGGCTCAAACAATGTCTCTCGAGTACAACAACTATGATGTGTGGCTCACACAATGCCTCTTGAGTATAACAACTATGATGTGTGGCTCACACAATGCCTCTTGAGTATAACAACTATGATGTGTGGCTCACACAATGCCTCTTGAGTATAACAACTGTGATGTGTGGCTCAAACAATGTCTCTCGAGTACAACAACTATGATGTGTGGCTCACACAATGCCTCTTGAGTATAACAACTATGATGTGTGGCTCACACAATGCCTCTTGAGTATAACAACTGTGATGTGTGGCTCACACAATGCCTCTTGAGTACAACAACTATGATGTGTGGCTCACACAATGCCTCTTGAGTATAACAACTGTGATGTGTGGCTCACACAATGCCTCTTGAATAACAACTGTGATGTGTGGCTCACACAATGTCTCTTGAGTACAACAACTATGATGTGTGGCTCACACAATGCCTCTTGAGTATAACAACTGTGATGTGTGGGTCACACAATGCCTCTTGAGTATAACAACTGTGATGTGTGGGTCACACAATGCCTCTTGAGTATAACAACTATGATGTGTGGCTCACACAAAGCCTCTTGAGTATAACAACTATGATGTGTGGCTCACACAAAGCCTCTTGAGTATAACAACTATGATTGCTGCAGACTGCTTCCATTGAGCCAATTGTCAGCACATCGCCAAAATATTCTTTGGCTAGTCTGAGGGGAATACTGCAGAAAATATAGCAAGAAATTCCCCTCCCCACCAGGAGAGATTGGATTGCTTTCCCTCTGAGTTTGGGCTAACAATTTCCTTACTCTGAGGAAAGAAATGAAGCTTTTCAATATTTATTTGGGGAAATATTACCCACGACTATTTTCAGCAACTAATATTCTAAGTCATAAAATGAGGTAAGCGTTAACTAGGGTTTTTCTTTTATATTCAACATAACACAATATTGTGTGCGCGATGTTTTTCTTGCTAAGTTTAGTTTGTTAATATTTAATATAATGCACCAACTATCACATTAAATATTTATTATCAAATAAGTTCAGAGAAATACGTTTGCTTTTCATTAATAAATAATGTTTAGCTAGTAACAATATAAGTTAGTTATGTTTATTTCCAACATACTATAAGCAGATTATACAATATTACTTATTCAGTTAGATGAAAATATAACAACATAATTATCATCATATAATAATCATGCAAATCTCATATGATTTGTATTTAGTTCTCTTGGCTTTCGATTGATTAAAATTTCATCAAATTTGAATTTATTTCAATAATTCCTTTTCTGTGTTTGAGTTTTTCTTCCACAAGAGATTTTGTTAATAAGATATAGATTTATAAAATTTATTGCAAACACCAAATGCTTATGCACGTTTTGATTATTGCTCTGAGTGTGAAATACCATTTGGTGGAAGTCATCCTTTATAAAAATATCTTAATTCTCTTTCTTCCTTAATTCATAATACTTATATTTCTTTAGAATTACTTGTTAATCTGAAAGCACAGAAATATTGAAAAAATCACAAATTAAATTTCCTGTAACATTAGACAACATAAACATTCTTGCAATAAATTATGTAATGAAATTAGGTAATTAAGTTCTAAAAAAATAAAGAATACAATATGATAGTAAAATATTTTAATTTGAACACTTCTAAAACACGAATAATTGGAATAATTATTTTTTATTTATGTTAGAAGATTTATTATTTGGAAGATAATATTAGAAGATTTTTATTATTAGGCTTTCCTAATTTTGGTACTCGAAATACATCTTTGTTTTATATTTTAAATTTGTCAAAATTAGGATATTGTTAATGAATATTGAATTACTAGAAAGGTGTAAAAAATTATATGAATGTTTACTTCTTCGTCGTTTCCCTTTCTCTGATATTTATAATTAAAAATATTTCAATGTTATGATTATTAGTTACATTATCATTTTATCTTGAAAATGACATTAACTATTGTTGAAACGTTTATTAAAATTCAATGTTATTTTTATTAGAATTAATGACAGCAAATCTTGAGAGGTTATTTTCTTTACACTCAGTAACTACGACAATCAACTTACGTGACTGTGACGTGACAAACAGAAATGAAAATGAATAAGTCTGCTAAAGAAAATACTTTAAATGTGTTCATCATCAAAGCCAAGCTACTTCCTGGATATCTGTTCAACATTTTACATCGGATTAAAAGTTTTTTATTAATATTTCCTATCAATATCGCAGTTGAATAAAATGTATATTGAAAGGATAAGCATATTTACTGAGGAATAAAAAAATAATCTTACATAATTTCCCTTGAGGTTCAAGCAAAGGTGCTGAGAAAAAATACTATTCTGTATCACTTTTACAGCCGATACAATCTTACGATTTTTTTAGAAGATACGGAAATACTAGAAATTACCATTCTATAAAGTCTATATATATTCGTTTCTATGATTCATCTCACTTAATACATGGAATTAATTGAACAAGTTAGGAAAAAAATCGTTAATACTGAATAAACATTTGTATAATCAATTTTTGTTTTTCTATTTATTTAATCTCAAAAAGATGAAACAGATTTATTTTATCTTAGAAAGAAACAAATTGCAACTTGACTTTTTTCTCCAGGTTAATTGTTTGTGAAGGTTAGCAGAATTCTTTGACAGTTTGCTGATTTATCTCCTGGCGAGAGTTCATCTCCCAAAACGCATTTGATACAGAATGTGTGATAATTTTAAGAACAAAATGTTATTTCCAAACATCTTTATGAACTGAAGAGAAAATTATCATTGTTTATTGGATAATCTGTAATATTTAAAAGCACCCTCTCAAATTTTACGATTAATGATTTGAGATGTCAAAATTACTGAATGAATAAATATCACAATTAGCATCTTTTGTATTTGATATTTTTATACATATAAGAGTGGCCCAGCAGATGTTCCACTCAATAAAAATTACAGAGCAATCTTATAAATATTGGTCAATAAAATGTAATTCAAACTTAACGTCATGTTTGGCAACAGCTACTTGAAGGTAAAAGATAATTGTAAGTAGTTTGTTATGTGCATTTAATGTGTAACACGTGCGATATTTATTAAAAAATGTCACTTGAATACCATCACTTAAGATTCTAGAATGACAAAAGCAAATTTATCGATATACATGAATATTAGACTCATCATTTTCTGTTCATACATTTGAGTGAAATTCTATAATCAGCAATATATTGTTGATTATTTGGTCAACATAAATTATTTTAATATTGTTTTCCGTCTAATAGTAGATCGTTTTTTTCTTTCAAATAATTAATATTTGAAAAGATGAATGGACTTTTAATCTTGTCTTGCTACTGGCTTTAGAAAATAAAATCTCAAAATTTTGTTTTTAGATTGATATTTTTAGCTTTTCAGACCTTTGCTTGATGAGCTCAGAAGAAAGTATTTTGGTTGTTTTTCATAGAATGTAATTGTATATTTAATACTACCATTTTTTCCATTTTGAACCTCGTAAAGTCTTGAAATTCTTCATAAATAGAAGGTGGCGGTCGAAGATATAACGCCATACTTCTGAATTCCTAACACGTTCAAACGTAAAGCCACATTCCTGATCGGTATTTCTTCAGGACTCATCTGGAATTCGACTCCAGTGTTACGTAGCGTGTCTTGGAATTCGCAAATAATAAAACCAGACAACAAGCAATAAAATGCTTGGGAAAAGTAATTTATCTATTATGTATTCCCAATAAATCTATAATGAAATCACTGTTGAAGGCGCGGTTTAAAGCTCAGCTAGTAAGTATAGTAGCTTCAATTTATAACTTTGACATTAAATTTTAGAATGACAGCTCATGCTATTCTGATTTATAATAATTTCTCGTGTCATTTCTTCAATATTTAGACTTTAGAAAACTGAAATCTTCAGAACTAAATTTTCGCCAAGTATTAAATAAATAAGATTGATCGCTATGTTGAAAATCTGCTCCCCTTCCTGACCGGAATTAATATAGATCCAAATACTGACGAATGACACTGTCAAAGTTTGAAATGCGGTTTAAAGTTCACTTCGAGTTTCACAAAGCCTAGAAGGGAATTTCTACATTAACAAAACGGATATTGTTCTATGAATTTAGTTACATTGAAATTTGTTGTATTATCAGTTTATTTAGCTGTAATATACTGAATAATTTTATTAGCAAGTAATATTAATGTTTGGAAATTTCCTAGATAATTACAACCCTGTCATTATTAAGAAGCTGGTAATCTAGTAGTGTAATCTTCCTAGTAAGGACCTAGTTAATGACAGCCTCCTATAGAATATTCAATCTTTTATATAAAAAAATTATGCTCTCTAAAATAAAATAATAAATTCTTCTCTCCCCTACATGTTTCCAAAACAGCATTCAAATAAAAAAGCATATTCGAAATCCTAATTTTCTGATGAACAATTGAACATATCTCTTCGGATTTGACATTCATAATCTATTTTCCGACTCATTTGCTGCACTTTGAAGAGAAATTTCATTGGACTTTTTGTGAGTTACACTAGGAAAGATATAGTAATATAGTATTGTGTCGTAACTTCTACACGGCAATGTACAGAAGACTGTCATTAACTAGGAAACTGGTAAATTACCATCTTCTAGATAATGATTTTAGTGATATCAACAATTTCATATTATAAAATTTCTGTTTCCTTTAACTTAACAACACAGTATACTCTTTTTTTATTTGTTTATTTTTTAAATACGGACTAAATTAAAAAATATAGAGCAAGTAGTTAAGTAGGTTCCTCTAAAATTGACATAAAAGTTGTGAAATTTAATTATTTTATGAAAAGAAAACCAAGTAACTTAATTTTGACTAATATGCTACCCATATATTAATTTGTACTTATGTTTATTTGTTATTATAAATCAATATAGATAATATTAGTTATTAATATTTGTTACGATTGTACGAATGGATGTATAACCATTTATTAACGCTGACAGTTGTGATATATAATCATTTTCAGTTGTATTGAGTATAGTAATTTAGGATTTTTTCTGAAATAGACAAGCCACTTCAAAAATAAAAATTAGGTAATACATTCCATATCTGATATGTACATAAAAATCACAAACTTTTTATAGGACTGCAATTCTCTTATTGTTGCTCAAACCAGGTATTTATTCGAATACTGATTATCTTGTGAAAATTTCTCTTATCACACTTCCATTCAAACATCCTGGCATGTATTATCTGCATCAGGTGAGAGTTTTCACATTCTCCTAAAGTTGGAACTACTCCATTATTTTGAAAAGTTCTGATGGCTTCTCCTCAAGTTGTTTAAAAATTACCTTAACGATGGCATGGTTGAGACAGGCTTATAAATGTTCGGAAAATGTGAAAATAATAAATATATACGAATAACTTATCAACGTACTTTGTGAACTTTGTATCATATGCAGGGAAAGCTCGTACAGCGGACGATCTTTCAAATAACTCCACTAACTAAGAACAAAATTTATCCTTTCTACCTGCAGCTCGCTACATCTTTAAATTGAATGGTTCAACAAATATTTTATCTGTCTACCAAGTATCTAGTCAATCATTTATTATATTCAGAGGTATTACAATTTACAATGAACATTATGATGTTTTGTTTTCAGATTTTTAGTATTTAGATTTTGTTACACTTTTTCCGTCACATTTTCTATGATTAGAAAAGTTATAGAGAAATAAAAAAGAAGTAACTTTCTAATTTCTATACTATAGAAGGTTAGTTATACACCTACCTTATTATTTCGTACATTTTTATAAGTTACTTAAATATTATAAGATTTTAACAAATTTTCTTTCAATAATAATCTGAGATTGTTTTGTTTTCTTGAAAATGCCTTTGATAAAACTTGCAAAGTTAATATCCCCAACTAAAGTAAAACCTCAGTCACGCGCAGCGTCCATTGCTAGACATAGCGTACGCCTTTCCCGTACATGTACTGTTCGTTTTCTTATTTATTTAAGTTTTCTGTCGAATTCAGAAAAAATCTGAAATTAAGTTATATTAAGTATTGTACTTAATATACAGTTATACGAGGAAATATTTCCGAGTGACAATAAGGGGAGCTTTTCGAAAATGAGGTTTATTCGTTGTTTACCGTTTGATGTTTCTGAAACTTGGAAGGTATATGTAAAACCAAATTCTAAAGTCATTTTTGTTCCTATGATTTAAAAAAAATATATTTTCAAGTTTTTTGTAACATTTTCAAAATCTATCTTCTCTCACAATTTTTGACCAATATTTCTGTTTTATGCTTCATAACATAGCTAAAAGGTAAGGTAAGCTAAACATTTCTTCGCTCACAGTTATTTGAAAATCATAACCAGTTTTTAGAAAATACCGAAAAAGTAAAAATTGATTTTTTTTTTGAGATTATTTTTTGATTCATTTCGATTTTTTTGAACAAATTTTGAAACTCATAAAACGAAGAATTGTAGCATAGGAATTAACTTTCATTTTGCACGTTGAATAACAAAAATCAGTTGAAAACTCTAGAAGAAGTATCGATATCAATTTGCAACATTTGAAGTAGGAGAAAAATGGCTTTAAAGTTTTAGGGTTCTAAAGTTTGAAAATGAGTTTTGCCTGCAGATAACAGCATACCCAATGTGACATTAGGTGAAAAATGCTCCATTTCTTTAAAGTTGATCTTGTAGATTTTATATTTTCTATAGACTCAATTGTGGTAGGTCCTATAGAAAAATTTATAGAAGCTAATATATTTAGCTCAACATTCCTAAAATCGTCAAGGGAGCTTCTTTTTTAATTTGTACCTAGATATTTTGTTACTTCATTATAAAAAATTTCATATTTTTCCAATTTTTCTTTTTTGAATAAAAAAAGTAGAGATCGAAATTCAAAAGACTTAACGCGAGTACGATTTGAGTAAATAATTTACCGAGGTCTTGGAGTAAAAAAAAATGTGATACATCAGGTCGCTTCGGGGAGGAGACCAAGAGTCCTCCCTGGCTACGACAAAACCATCTACCACAAATGAAAGGCTATTACACAACAACTCACCCCTCCATTATTCGCAGCCCTGACCCACTTTCAGTTGCCACAGCGACTATTTTCTAATAAAACTAAGGGTACGTTCACACTACAAGCGGAGCGGCGCTGAGCGCCATCAATGTTGTTTGGTATTCGTATGCAGAGACGCTTGGCTGTTCACACTGCGAGCGGATCGGCGCGGAGCGCAGCAGCACGGAGCGGAGCAGCGCGCTTAAGAGATTCGACTCTATTTTTTGACGCTAGTGGCAAGAAGACTAGACTAGTTCCCCTTACATTATTTCATTTCAGATAAAAGAAAACTTTATACTTAGCTATGACTATTTACCTTCGCAGAATGCGGGAAGGTCATATTTTAGCCGTCTTATTTATTTATCATCTTGTTATTCGCTTAACTGAAAAGGTGTTTCATCAAATTGCCTGAAATTTGGTGAAACGATTGGTCCATGTCCAGTGACCTGCTGCTAGAATTTTGGGGGTGACCCGGTCAAAGGTCAAGGTCATGGTAAGTCATAATTCAAAAAGTATTGAATCATATTGCATGAAACTTGGTGGCACGATTGGTCAATATATAGAAACCATTTTGCTATATTTTGGGAGCGATCGGGTCAAAGATCAAGGTCAAGGCCATTTGTAACTCAATAAAACTCAAAGAGTATTCAACCAAATTGTCTGAAATTTAATGGTACAATTTTTCAATGTCCAGGAACCATCTGTTAGAATTTTTGGAGCGATCCGGTTAAAGGTCAAGGTCATTTATAACTCAAAAAGTATTGAACCATATTGCATGAAACTTGGTGGGACGATTGGTTATTATCCAGTTAGCAGTTTATTAAATTTTGGGAGAGAACAGGTCGAAACGGCGGCGAGGTATGCGCTCTACCGAGTGCATATAATCTAGTTCATTATATAAATTGTGATGCAATATTTTTTTATATGGATTACATGTTACTAGGACATTTTGTCCACGGACAATTCTTTACGGACATTACCTCTACGAATTGATTTTTTTTTTGTATTTTAATTTTGTATTCTAAATGTATGAAAATATGCAAATAATGTATTTCACATTTTTATTAACATTAAAATTGCCAGGTGTATAATTTAATATAATATATATATATATATATAAACTATTTTATAACGTAATATATATAACATTATTAAAGGTAAATAATAGTGATTATAGGTACTCATATGATTTACTTATGAGGCCGAAAATATGGAATAGTCCGATAACACGGACGTTTATTTTACGTCTAAATTATTATATCTAACACTAAAAAGTACCAATATCTATCTAATTCCTTTATATCACATTTAATTTTCATTCACTTGTTTATAGTGGTACATTATATACATATATAATGTATCTATTTTAGGTGGTTACTGCTAAAAAAAATATTTTATAAAAACTAATTTCTGAATCAATATTGCTTTTAGTAACATAATCTGACTAATACTATTGATGATTTTTGTAGTTTCCGTGAAATAAACACCACAACGAAATGTTTCCGTTTTCTACATTTATGTACTTTTGATAAGTTCGAGTCGTGCCTCGAAATTATTACAGATTTTATAAGATTCCACTGCATCACTTCTTACATAAATTTTGAAATCTATCTCTGAAATATTATAAGCTGTATTTGTATGTGAACTGCGCCCACCGCTTTATTGCAGATCACTAATTTTAATAATATTGATCGTACAGTAGTGAAACTTTGGTCACTGGAAGATTGCTTCTATGTTAGTATCTTGCTGAAATATTTTTTGAATCCATGAGAAAATTGGAAAGTTATGAACGTTTATGTATTTTGAAGGCATTTTAACTGTCCATTGCTTTATTGCAACTCTGTGAAAAGGCCAAAAAATGGGCGATTAACTTCTACAGAGAGGATAAAAAATGTAGCAGGTCCTGCAGAAGGGAGGACTTTTCTATATTTAGCTTTATCACTTGGAAGGGTTAAGAGACCAATAGTTTCTTTAGTGGAAAATCCCGACACAAACCCAAGGAGAGATGAGGGTACGAGAAAAAGAATTTCCCCTCGAAATATGCGAAAAATACGCAGGCAGGTCATAAAGCCCCGTCCAGAAGGTCAATTTTTTTTAGAGAAGTGACAAACTTAATGAAAACTATGACAAACTTATCGTCCGTTTTCAAGGAGTGTCTACACGGTCAAATTTTCTCGCCAAAAGTTTGTGGTTCACTGGCGTCAGTTTCGTCAAAATTAATGTTATATATCGTGAAAATAAAAATTATATAACTTGGTATGTATATTTTTTAAAATTTAGAACAGTATGAAAACGGAAAAAATAATTTGTTTTAATGACAATATATCGTCTTGAAAAGGATAGTCAAAAATAGATCATAGAAAACAATTCACAACGTAGGTATCCTACCTATAACTTAGATCTAAACATTCTAATACAACCATGGTATTAAAGAGTCTGTCGTCAGCCATTGTAACTAGATAGATACTAAGTTTGAAAAAATGAGGTTTTTGTAGGTGTACCTAGCTGTAATATTTAAACTAAAATGACTCGCAAATAAAAAAATATTATTGCCGGAAAGTCAGTGTGTAGTTCAAACTTTATCGTCAGCATATAGTTTGACAAACTTTTTGATGACGATATCCAACATGTTGGAATAAAAAAACTGATGAAAAGTTTGACAGTTTGCTGACGCTAGGAAGTTATCGTCATTTAGTTTGTCATTAAGTTTGTCACTTCTCTGAAAAATTTGACCGTCTGGACGGGGCTTAAGGCAGCTAAATGACAATAGTGCCTCCATTTTTGACAAGGCTTTCAATTACGTCAAAGCAGTCCTGATGTAATGTCTCAAATGAAACGGTCAGAAATGCTCAATGGGGCTTAAGACCAGAGAACAAGGCAATCAAGTCATGAGAGTCTTTCACTTGATACCCAGAGATATGAGGAAAGAAGTTGTAACCCTTCAAGCATGAGATTGAGCGAAGTAATGCAAGAAAATCATCTTTTGCCAACGAGATAATTGCAAACTAGTAGACCAAGGGAACGAGTACTCAACAAAAAAGGCAATGAAGGATTGGATTGTTAGGTTTACACCCTCTGGTACTCGGAAAGGGCCAATTAACGTTTCACCAATGATGCCCGCTTAAGCCATAAAGCCACTGCCTCCTTGTTGACGACGAAACCAGTGTGGATAAACAGCTCCAGTAGGATCCAAACTTTAACCCATCCATCCAGACAATCAAGGGTGGCTCTTTCCTCATCTGTTAAAAGAAAAAGCAGGAAGTTTGTTTTCATGTAATTCTGTGTACATCTAATGCCTTTTTCCTTTTGGGTCTTGTCCATAGGAGGCCTGAAAATGGGCTCCACGTTCCTTGTCGTCTCATTTAAGACACTGTTTGGACGAATAACAATTGACAGCCTAGTCGAAAATGGAGGCACTAGTGTTATTTGGCTACCTTATAACCTGCCTGGGTAGTTTTCGCATATTTCGAGGTGAAAAATCTTCACCTCGTACCCTCATCTCTCCTTGGGTTAGTGTCGGGATCTTCCACAATAGAAACTATGTTTCTCTTATCCCTCCCAAATTCATTAGCTAAATATAGAAGAGGCATCCCTACTGCAAGACCTGTTACAATTTTTACCCTCTCGGTAGAAGTTAATCGCCCATTTTATGACCTTTTCACAGAGCTGCAATAAAGCGATGGACAGTTAAAATGCCTTCAAAATACATAAACGTTCATAACTTTCCAATTTTCTGATGGATTCAAAAAATATTTCAGCAAGATGCTAACTTCGAAGCAATCTTCCAGTGACCAAAGTTTCACTACTGTACGATCAAAATTATTCACAAAATAGTGATCTGCAATAAAGCGATGGACGCAGTTTATAACATGACCTTATTTGGAAAAATCGAATTTTGACTAATTCGGACTTTCGACTATAGTCCGACAGTTCTATCTTTCTGTGTTATTTTTATTTTTTAATTAAAATAAAAAAATATGATTAACTACAAAAGTGTCAATAAGGATTAAATAATATAGGTAAATGACCGGAGGGGGGGGGGGGCTAATGACCTACACCCCACCTCCACTGAGTATATATAGGTATGGAGGTACATGCTTTGCAAGGAAAAGTAATGCTAAAAAGTGGCGTCTTCCCCCAATGTATCACTTGTATGCCCCACCTCCAATGCTCAGCGCTAATCGAATAACAGTCCAGGGACGCGTTGTTGTTCTGTCCTGTTTGTAGCTAACACAATTTTGATAACAAATTATTTACCAATTGTGATGATATTTTATTTCTGAAATTATTGTTTACTAATTGTCGAAATTAGTGGGATTTTAGGAAACACTATTTTTTATAGTTGACTATTCAATTTTATTATATTTATGTTAAATTGTTTAATCACAGCTCAATTTTAACACTATTTTCTGGTTTAGTGGATAATGCTAAGGTAGGCTTGCATGTTTCATTTACTATCTCTTCTCATTTTCCTCTTAGAGTTTTTGCTAGGTAGGAATTTAGGTTTCATTTACTTACTCATTTTCTTCTTCCATCTTTCTAAGGGCACCGTTCCCAGATTTTTTTTATTATTTTTGAAGCTACGGTTGTGAAACTTTGTTCACATATATAAAATGAATTCTAAGATGTTTTTGTGTCTTGACACTTTTTCGATTCGACTCATAAAAAACGAGTTATTCGAATTTCGAACAGTGTGTAAATTAATAAATGGATACTACAATTTTTTAGCCATGACATTATGGTTTTTTGCATTCGATTCTCCACAAACTGTGGAAGCGTTTTTTTTTTATTTTTCGAATTGGTTTTCGAATTATTAAAATTTTTAGTGAAACAAAAAAATTGAAAAATATAAATTTCAAAATTCAATATTTTGAAAAATAATATGAAAATTAAATAAAACTCTTCAGAGCTTGTAGAGAATTCCGGGGAGAATCGAATGCAAAAAATCGCAATGCCGTAGCTTCAAAATTGTAAACGCCTTAGGCTTTTGAATTACAAGATTTTTAGATCTCTGAACTAATAGAAAATCCCATCCAAAGTTTGATAATCTGACACGCTGCATACGACTCCTGTGAAGTTTTGCGGGTAACTGAGGGGCTTACCTTAGTGTGCATCTGATTAGTGGCACCTTAGATACCAGATATAGCGAGATAATTAATTAGTACGAATTATAATTGGCTGAGAGTTGGTTTTTAGAGTACATATTGACTCCCTAACCCCCGGTCCCCTTTCTCCCACTCCCCAGGGGGTTAGAGTAACATGAGAGCTCTGATATTTTGCACACACTATTAGAAGGTTAAAAAGCAACTATTTGCACAATTAAATTTTTTTCTTTAATTTTGCCATTTTTCCCGGGAACGGTCCCCTTAATGCACATTCTTTTTAAGTAACTGCATTTGTGCAAACCTGAGCTTGGCCAACGTATCGTGGTAGATGAATTTGATCACGGAGCAACTTTCCTTTGTGACTGAATCTTTGAGTACCTTGTATTAAACTTCCTTTTGATGTTAGCGATATAGTTTTTGGTTCCGAAACAGACTTCAATTCTTTGAGTCATAAGATTTGAGAATAAAAAAGTCCAAGTTGCATTGGTGGTTTTTATCATTATATTATTAAACTCAATAGTACTGAATGTAAATGAAAATAATATGCTGCATTATTTTAGGGTGGGATATGTTTAATACCACCATGCAACTTGTGTACATGAATGAAATTTTTATGGAGGTTTACATATTATCCCAACATGTGACAAATGTAACAAAATAGGTAAGTTAAATTAAACCCCTTACATATATATTGATAGTGTTTGTACTATCAGAGAAAAGTGTATCTGTCAGATGATTTAGACGCGTTTGAATAAACTAGTCCCAGCTGTAATGCGGTTTATGGTACACTCCTCCCTAATTCATACTTTACCCACACAAATAAGCAAACTCTGTTCATGTTAACGAGCGGCGGGACATTTTGTCCCTAGCTGTAATGATGGAAGGTGATCAAATAATGTACTCCTCTATTTAAAAAGTTGTGTCTTGGCAAGAATGAGTCATTAGGCTGAGTTTACATAGAGCTACACCTCACGCTACACGCTATCCGTTTTGAGAAGGCACGCGGATAGCTTGAATCGTACCAATGAATTACTATGTAGCTGTTTACATCAGAGGGAACTATCCGAAAAATATGTGTACTATCCGAAAAATACGTGTAGCATCAAAAGCGGATAGGATAGTCTGAATCGAATTTGCTCGATTTTCATGTAGCGTGTACCGTCAAGTTTAGAGGTGAAAGAAAGTTGAACAACATGATTTAACTGGTCTCCTGATTTTATTAACACAATATATAAGTAAGTAATTTGTAGGAACGCAGGAACTCAGAGATTTCAATATCACTACTGTTGTTATTAATAGCTTGATTATTTCTTGGCACCAGTAGTTAAATTAATGAAGATCATATTTTTATAATTGACAATATTCTTCAATAGTAATCTTTTTATACAAGTATTTTTTTTAAATATTTCATTTGAAATCTGGTATTTATTTAAAATATTTTGGCAAGAATAGTAAATTTTATTAAGTTAATGAAGGAACAAATGAAACAATATTGAACATCCAATTATTTATTGATATTCATATTTATGTATAAAAATATGTATACACATATATATAATATATGAATAACTTAGTGTTAATATTATGTTAATATTTTATAGTGTTAATATTATAAAAAAAAACTTGAAAGTGATGACAAAAGGCAATTCAGTAACCTAGATACAACCTATACCAATATCAGCCATGATATTTGAGCACAATATCTCTTTTCTCCATTTCGTCAGACTGTTATCATGGATGACTACAGGAATACAATAATTGAAAAAGTTCAACAACTACCTCTTCTGTGGGATCCAGAACATGCTGATTATAAAAACAAAGATCAACGCCAGCAGGCTTGGGAAGAAATTGAAAATGATGTGAAGCCGCCCAGTCAAGGTATGTGATACTGTATTTAATTAATATTATCTAAGTTGAGGGCAATTGTCGTACGTTTCTGAAGACATGTTGGTATTGCCATTCCACACTGCCATGTGGATCACAGAAAAATTCTGTGATTGCGTCTCTCAGGCCAATTGCATCGTTAGCAAACCTTGTGCCATGGAGAGGTTGGAGATTATTGAAACCATCTGATGGAGTCTGGAATATGTCATACTGAACAGATGACGTGTGATCAACCGTCCGTCCATCCCGTCTTCTGATGTAGTTGTGAAGAACCGTGCTTGCATTAGTAACTACAACTGCTTTACTCGGCTTGAGGCGGATAGGGCGTTGAAAAACTTCGAACTTTTTGGCCATAATACCGAAAGCGCATTCTACACTCCTTCTGGCTCTGGAATGTCTGTAGTTGTAGATACGTCTGTCCTCATTCAAGGTACGAGCTGCAAAAGGGCGCATCAAGTATGTCTTCAACGGGAATGCCTCATCCCCTACAATCACGAACGGTATCTGTTCATTTGAAGTACTTATTTTAAAATATTCCTTTGGCATGTTCAATTGGTCTCTGTCTAAAAGATCAAATATTACTGAATTCTGGAAAACACCAGCATCCGAAACCCTTCCTAATTGACCGCAATCTACCAAGGTGAAACAAGAATCAGCATCACTTAAGGGGATGGTTTCCGGTATTTAGGATGTACCAATAATACTTGTCCGATTGAGCTGAGATTTTAACATAAGGTGTAAAGTGAAAAGAAATCATATGCTCTCTTATGAGATTTTTTCATTTTGGGGCCCCCCTCCCCCGTGGGGGTCGAAAAGCCTTCTTTTTCGACCCCCCCCCCCCCGGGAAACTATAGAACGGCTTGGGGGTTGGTGCTACAGAAAAATTTATTGAAGCTAATATGTTCTCTACTACTATCCTAAGGTCGTGGTGCAGCTTTTTTTTTTGAATTTCTATCTGAAAAATTTTTTATTTGAATTTTAAAAAAAATTGTCATATTTTATTTTATTTTTTTTTGTTTTTCAAAAAAAATTAAGTTTATAGAAAAAGTTATAGGAAAAGGGCTTCACCACGACCTTAGGAATTTCGGTCTGAACATATTAGCTCTTATACATTTTTCTGTAGCACCAACCCCCAAAAAGTTCTATACTTTTGAACGTGGAGAATTTGAGAAAAAATGGTACTGAGATAATGGAGGAAGAAAAATATTTTTCAATAAATTTTTTAAATTTAAAAAAAAACTATATGCTTTTCGTCCCAGCCAAGAAGACTCATCAGGTCGCTTCGGGGGTCAACCCAGGCAGCGACGAAGCCTTCAACCATAAATGGGAGGCAAAAAAACAACACAGAAAGAACACAAAAACAACAAACGACCTCAAAACTCTCCAGGGGCGTATGCTGGATCAGCAGTCGCAACTGAAGATCTCTTACGCTTACGTCTGGGAGTATCAATCAGTGCTGGTCGAAGCAACTGAATACGATTCATAACTGTTTGAGGGGGAGGACGCATCTTCACCAACAAAGAGCCCAGAACACTTCCAAAATTGTGATTGAGCGCAGAATAGATTGCTGCAAACACAGCTCTATCTTTACTGCAGAACTTGACCTTCAAACACAGGCGCCACAATTTAGCAACAGATTCCTTCTTCAACTTCCTCAACCTAGTACCAAGCCGTTTACAGACGTGGTTTACGCATTCTTCCTTTAGTACGGGCGTGTCATAAGGACCGGAGCCACCATTCAATGCTCGAACAGCATTGAAGGCAGATGAGTCACCATCACCCACAAAAGTCAAATAGCGTAAACCAAGTCTTTCAGAACGTGACCAAAGTATTACAGCCGCAGCGGATTCCATTGCCCCTGCTTTGCCATCGAAATTTATCGTGCAACCATTGTGAGTTTCTTTCCAAATTTCAAATTCCTCTTGTGAGGAGGAATTTTTCTTTTTAGTACATGCCTCACAATAGTTGCACAATACAACAAAATCTACAACAGATCCTAAATGACAATCCATCACAAATGCCGCAGCAATATGTGACTTATAACCGCGAGTCATCCAAGTTCCATCAAAGCTAACATCAATATCTAGCATTCCTGTAGTAGCATTGGGTAAACGATTCAATTCCTTACCATAGTAATCAACTAAACCTTTCACACCAATGCTATCAGGACCTAACATCTGTTCGCGATATAGATTCATCTGGCCATATATATATTTGGTAACAGCATAATAAACCGGTTTACCCATAGTATGCATGTGCATGTTATTTCCTGATTTCAATATACCTGCATACCCTGTGGCGTTGATAACTGAATTATAAACAGTGGCAATAGTAGCATATGTGTACTTCGATGGTTGCCCATCTAGGGTCACAATTGCACTATCCCCTGAGACAGTTTCCGCAACGTCACAAAGACTGCAAGTGAATTCAATAGAAGAATCAACATATACAGTCACAATTCTACCAGTTTTTATACCATTACAAATATCACATACTTCAGTTACTTTAGCTAACAGATTCTCCACGACCGCTGAACTTATTACAATATAAGGGTTGGATACCCCTGCTTTTGGTTGCTCAGATGCAAAAACAGAGACTCGACGCCCAAATGTAGTAGGTTGAGGAGGGGGGGGGGGGGGGAGGGGTCTATAGCTATTGCATCAGCTATATCGCAAACAGGTGTTACTTTAAGTTTGAAATTACGACGTTTAGGCGGCATAATTACTTACGTGAGCAGGGCAAAGAACAACAAGACAAAAGAATAGCTATCACAATACTGATCCACGTATAGAAAGGTACCACACACACTTTGCTAATACACAGTATACACAGAACAATTTCAAAACATCTGCACTCAAGAGCGTCAGAGTTATAACTGAAGAGCAAAACGAGCGCGCACAGAGATTGTTAGTGGGTGAAACCCACTCTCTATAAGAGAATAACTCCCTAACCCCCAAACTGAGAAGCGCGTTTGACACACGTACAAACGTACTAGGTGAATGGAATTTTTTATGAGTTTTCTTTGGTAGATTTGCAGGGTAACTAAATTAAAAAAAAAAAAACCGAAAAAAATGGAAAATACCGGAAACCATTCCCTTAATGCCATTAGCACAATGCTGGGAAATCCTTTGTAATTATAGAACATTGACCCGCTGCCATGTGGGTTGACTAAAGCTATGTGCTTCCCGTCAATTGCACCCACTGCAAAAGGATAGTCCCACAAGTCGCCGAAACGTTGCGCCTTTTGTTTCCAGTCGTTTTGTGTGGGTTTGGGCATCTCAATGGGCTGAAGTACTGTCCATAATTTTTCACATGTTTCATAGACATGTTTAGCAATCGTACACTTTGACATGTGAAATGGTGAAGACATTGACGCAAATGATGATCCTGTTGCAAGATATCTGTAGAAATAGAAAAAAAACATATAAATATATGCATAGGTAGATAAAAATGTAATAATTTAGTTACAGATGATTAATGATTTTGCTCTTCTTAATATGGTCCTTCATAAATTGTATAACTATGGTCTCGGATATATATTATATTCGCTATTAATATTATTTTTTTCCAGGTGTGACAGCGAAAGAAACTTGGGAAGCCCCGAACCGAGCTTTCAACAATGCAATCTCGAGACGGAAAAGGAAGGTATCTGGAAGCGGCCAAGGTGACATTAAACCATGGAAATTCGAAACTTCGATGGAATTTCTAAAACGTGTTAAAGAGAAAAGGACTACAACATCTAATTTAGATGAATTTCGTTATTCTGAAGGCGACGGGAATTCACGAACCGGAGTTAACTTATTGGAAGAGGCCATAGAGCAGTCAGCCATTTTTCAAGACCTAAGTGATGACGAGGACAATTCATCTACTTCGAAGTCATTCAAGCCTAATCCGCCAAAACCCATTTTGAAACCGGCAGATTCTAGAAAGAAAGAAACTAATGATAACTTTGACAACGCACGGATTGGATTGATGAAGGCCTTAAGTACGCGAATGGAGGAAAAACATAAATCTAATCGGCTGAAGTTCTTCGAATCAATAATGCCTCAAGTTGATGAAATGACTGATGATTGTTTTTTGGACTTCCAGTTGGAAATACTTAACTCTCTCAAACGTTTCCGGCAACACCTCAATACCAATCGCGTCAATTACAACTGGGACATGACCTCGTCATCAAGGTCTTCAATGTCAAGTCATCCCACTACGCCATCTCCCGCATCAACTCACCAGCCCATACAGTCTCAATATCATTATCCATCAGAAAATTCTTGTTATACCTATATGCCACTATAAGTAAAAAAAGGAGCCCCCTAAAAAGAGGTAAAGATAACAAAGATGGTATGAATCATGCAGGGGACTGCATGATTTATATTTTTATCATATGCATTATTTGGAAGTTTATTCGTTCATAAAAAAGTTTGGTACATGTTAATAAAAGGAATAATGATTATAATTTTTTACTCACCTGATTGTTAAAACAAGTTTTTCTTCTCCTGAAATTGAAGGCCTCCAGTTTGATCCTACTGGTCGAATATGGGGCAGAATCAGATCTTTCAAATTTTGATAGCTTTCGTAGGACATCCTCATGTAATTAAAAAATAGCGTTTCGTCAGGGTGATCCATCAGGCTCTGAAATGTTGTGTGGAATTCCCCGAGCTCAGATCGCAATTGAAAATGATGTCTCACCCATACACTTCTTTGCGTCCTATCAATCTCTTTTCCTTCTTCTGCTAGCAAGAGGAGAGCAAAATCTTCTTCGTCCGATGTATCCATGTTGGCGACGGTGAAAAAATGAGACCCCTTCAGGGCACGCGTGTAGTTATATGTAAACCGCCATATCCCGGATAGCGAGCAGCGGATAGTGTGCAGCGGTAGCATGCAGCGGGTAGCGTGTCGCGGATACTTCTATGTAAACTCAGCCTTAGATATTAACTTAGCAGATAAGTATATTTCAACCTTTTTAGCTTACTCTACTTTTTCAAAGCTTATTAAATATTTACTTTGATAATCGAAAGTTTTGATTTATATTTTTTGTTGTTTATAAATAAACTATCTATTTTTAGCTATGGTCTCAACTATTAAGCGGAATTTTTCTAACGCTGTGAAATATAATAGAAAGCTACTTTTTTGTAGCTACATCCTTGAAATTACGTTCACCTCTATTATAAATTATTTAGAGTACTTAAAACAAAGAGACTAAATATTTTATGGAGGCGAAGGTAACGCAAATTTTCAGTCTCTCTAATTAGATGAAAAAATTTAGTCTCTTTGATAAGAACTCTGAATATTTTTAGAGGTGAAGATAACGAAATATTTTATAGAAGTGAAGATAGCTATTGCGTTTTGCTAAAAGTTGTGACGAAGTCTTGCACACAATTAATGATTTCTGCTTTTGTGATTTCACCTAGGGTCACGCAGGTAAATTGCGGCCCTTTAATTTTTAATTGTGGCCCTCTTATGAGAGTCTCTAAAACATTCTGAACTGAAATTACAATAAAAGAAGCGCATTGCATGCTATAATTTATTAATTCAAAGTTTATAACGAGTATTTAGAAGCTATGATGTTCCTGTTGTTAGATGCCGCAGTTAGTTAGTGTGCCGCAATTTACATGCTTGATCCTATAACTTCAACTGTATGTCACCGATTTACATGCATTAGATTTTAATGGAAGAGCATATACATTTCTTCGTATTTACTGGGTATATTTTTCATTTCTTGTTCATAAGTTGAACAAGATTAATGTTGGTTCTTGGAATAATTTCAAGTTTCCCATGTGGCAAGATATTCCAGAAGCAACATCTGTAATATAATGAAGTTTGAAAGTTTATTAAAATTAAGCCGCTAGGGGCTTTATCCTGAAACTGTGAGTGGTAAATGGAACAATTCTGAATTCATGTGGCATCCCTTGGGCTCCTAACTGTTGGAATTTGGATTATGGAGTTTTTTCTATTTTATCATGTTTATCTTATTTTTAACGATACTTGCAGTTTTAGAGGGTTAACACTATAGGATTATGCACTTTAACTACGAGGTCTTGTATTTTTATGTTATGTAGACTCGTAGCCGTAAGAAGGCTTCATTTACTATCACCTCTTCATTTTCCTCTTCCATCCGTTAATGCAGCCACCAATGATTGTGTCCTTGTTCGACACATTCCTTGGTTAGTGAATGTATTCACGGAATATCTTTTCTGCATTCATGAGTATTGCCCCTGACGGTGGTAGGTGACTTTACTCATGGAGCCAATTTCTTTTCTGATTTGTTCTTCCAGTCCCTTGTATTTAATTTCCTTTTGTCGTCAGCTATATGGCCTTTGGTTCCGAAGCATATGTTACACCCGTGACCCCCTACTAAATAAATTACATTATACACTCAATTGCGGATATAAGACTACAATATAAAATATCTACAAATTTTCATTTAATATAAACTTGATAACCTATAGGTCCTAGGCTAACTTAAAAAAATAGTATTTTGCAGGTTCATCACATCTAAATATGAATTCTAAAGGTCACACAAACACCATAAGAGAAAAAAACTAATATTGCCAGAAGAGGCCAAATAATAGGGCTCTTTAAGACAGGTAAAAGCCGAAAAGATATTGCAGAAGAGCGGGGATGTGCAACATCTACTGTAGGCCTGTGGATCAAACGGTTTGTGCAATATTATTTAAAATATTGTATATTTATTTCCCATACTTTTCAGTTTGGAGCTCTATAGTACAGAAATTGTCTTTTTAGCTCACTTGGGTATTTAAAAAAATTCTCATCTCTACCGCAGATACCAAGGGGAAGAAAACTTGTGTTCTTGACAAAAAACCGGTGGTCCTCGTAAAACCACTCCTTCAAACAAGTGCGGAAGACAGCAAATTAACTGCTGCTCAAATCTCCCGTATTCTTGGTATGTACTAATTTCTTGAAAACATAAAAGATAGAGTGCGATCATTTCAGTACCTCCATAATTAGTAGTTTATTATATTTATGCATATACAAACAACTTAAATAAATATTTAACTTATTTAGTAGTTGCTAACATTTGCTATGTCTGAGATTACTCAACTACTTGCTTTGGAAGTGATCACTTCATATCCGGGTGTAGGTCATTAAGCCCCCCCGGTCACGAGCCCCCCCGGTCATAAGCCCCCCGGTCATGAGCCCCCCCGGTCACGAGCCCCCCTGTTTTTAAATCCTTATTTATCTATATTATTTAATCCTTATTGACACTTTTGTAGTTCATTACTGATTAGACATAAAATATATGTATATCGGGGGGCGTGCCGCCCCCCGAACCCCCCTGCCAGGTCATTAAACAATCGTGAAGTGTGCAGTACAACAATCTAGCGGATACAACAAACTACATTAGCAACTCTCAGTTATTTCTATCTAAGTAGTTCTTCATTTGTTTAACTAGGTAAATAAGGATTAAATAAACATGGAGGGGGCTCGTGACCGGGGGGGGCTCATGACCGGGGGGGCTCTTGACCGTACCCCTTCATATCCATGTCCCTTGAAATTATATTTAGGTGAGAATTAACAAATGTTTAAACTTTATAATTATAGCATATTGTTTACCTATTGGAATAATTTCAATGTGATATAATTGAATAGGGGAATTTGATGGCGATAGAGGTTAACTTAGGTCATTAATAAATCTGCTTTCGCAAATTTCTGATTGACGAATCATATGCCTCACTCACTTTCCGAGAACTTCGGCGCAAATGAGTGTTAGTAATGTGACGCTCTTATATAAATCTAGAAATTTTGAATAGAAAAGGTTTTCTAATTAAAATTAATACTTTATAAATTGTAAGTAGATGAAGAAACATTTTTATACGTCAAATATGTAACTAGAGTGCATCAATAATCAAAATACTACAGAACAATCACCTCCAAATAATTTTCTTTTGTTAAAAATATACGCAGATTTGAACGGCGTGTGTGCAAGAACTGTACGAAATAGACTCCATGAAGGCGGAGCAACAGGCAGCTAACATAGCCGTGACAATCGTGTAATCTTCTCAGACGATTCAGTGTTGTTTTAAGCCTCGTTTACATTGACACTCACATTGGAAGCTCACATCCACGGGCAACGGGCAAGTGCACACTTAAAAAGAGTCTTGACTGTTCACATTTGAAAAGCGTTTGGCGGGCAGATTGAGACGGTGCGAAAGTTCTTTGTTGGTATTTCAGATTCGATGGCGAGAAATGTTGTCACACTGGGCAGAGGGGCAGAGCCCCAAGTGTAACAACATTAAATAATTTATAGCACCAAAGCTATGGTACATAAATTTCATGTTTCATAAACTTTATCAGATTTTTTCGATTCGTTGACTTTATTACGGTGCTAGTTCCTAATATTAATAACTAGTGTACTATCTCGTTAAAAATAACTGTTTTTTCATGGAAATTGAATTTTAATTCAATGAATTTTCTGAAAATTTTGAGTATTCGGAAAATTTTGAGTTTTCGAAAAAATTTGTTATTGAAAATTTTGTTTTGGAAAAATTTTGTGTTGTGAGAAAATTTTGAGTTTTGGGAAAATATTGAGTTTTTATAAGATAAATTTCTTGAGCGTGATGAATTTATACATACATAAAAACACAATGCTCTTCATTATAGGTTACAATAATAATAAATTTTGTTTAATGTCATTATTGCTCTCTATCTTAAATTTCAATTTTTATATGTTTTACTTTATGATTTCCAAAGGCATTCGTGAGTCCTATATAGATTAATTAGCTGTTCAACAGCAGCTCTACTCGTTGCCAGCCATTTTGCAGGAGCTTCGATGTTAACAACCTCCCCCTGGTGCATCAATGGACTGACTGAGCCAGAGTGAGTGTCACTCAAGAGTGTCGAAAAGAATGGCCAAGGTGAATGTTGAAGTGAGCCTCGAGTTGCCCGCTGGTTTGCCCCCTCCACTGCGCGTTTGCCCCTTGTTACAACACTCAGAGTGTGCAAAAGAGCCTCAATGTAAACGGGGCTTTAGACACGAGGGCGAGTGCACGCGTATGTGTCTATCTCAGACCTGACTTGAGTAATGGTTGTCGTTAACACAACAGCTGCTGTTAACTTATACATTATTCTTCAAAAAACTTAAGGTATCTGATCAATTTGCTCAATAATTTTCTCATCTTTGGACATTTAACTGATGTAAGAAGATTAATTGATGAATACTGATGTAAGAAGATTAATTGATGAATATTTAGGCAACAGATGCAATGTTAAGGACTTGAATAAGCGTTTGGTGGAGCGCGTACTAGAACGTCACTGAGCCGTGTGCGACCAAAGACAATATAAGATAGACGCTCAACTCGATGTTATAAAATACAGAGCATGTTTGCACTGACCTCAGCACTCGGAATCAACTTCTAGCCAATCAGCGTTAGTGTACACCTACAACTTAGTGTCTTCAAAGACAATATGGTACCTATATAAGTTAATTCTTGCTTAGTTTACCTAGTTATGATCAATTTTCGTTAAAAAGGGGGTAGATTATGTTTAAAATACTAAGTTGAACCACATATGCGATCTTGTAGACTTAATTACTATAAAGTAATCAGTTATGTAATCCCTAATCAGTAGAGGGAGGATATTTATATTTATAACGACTTGACTAAAGATTATTCCCTGTGACTTTCAAGGGGGGGACGGGGGGTCGTACAATTTTTATTGTTTGGTGTGACGTATGCTACTGACCGCTTCTGATTGGTTGTTATTATTCTTACACAAGGAAGTTAAAGTACTGGAACTATAACAACGTCTCTCGGCTACATTATTAGGTCTGTTTTTCGGTCCACTGCTATATACGTAGTAGTGACAACAGAATGACTTGTTATCGTGACGTCATTAAGGCAACAGACTTTATCGAAAATAAGGGTCAAGTAGTTTGAATAACTGAATACACCATTACTCTTTTCTTATATTGGCAACAAATAAACATTTTTAATAATAAAACACTCTTCGAATGCCTTAAATTCAATTTTAAAGTGTTGCTGTGATGACGTCACGTACACTAACAGTCTCAATTGTCACTACTACATTCTATATACTCGTAATCCGTGAATATGCATGTATTAGCAGTGGACTGGACTACAGACACATTTAAACAAAATTTTAGCTGCCTGTTCTTACATGTGCCCTATCTAGTTGAGGGTCTATCTTATATTGTCTTTGGTGCGTCTGTCGCTAGGGTGACGTCACCACACGACACAGCGGAACAAAAAGATGCTAACACGATGGTCCCGCTTATACGTTGTTGGTTAGTCGTTGCACCGCTTCCTTCTACTATTACTTCCATGGCTAGCAAGGAGCAGATGTCGAATGTCAGGGGGAAGGTTACAGTTCTGCACAGAGCACCAGTAAGATATGACATTTGCTGATCATTTGCGAAATTAGATCTATTTGCTTATTGTATATTGTCACTGAAGACACCATATATTATAGAGGCAATATCTTGATATAACTTTTGTTAATGTTAATTCATTTTTTATACAGAAACCATACATTAGAATTATTGGAAGAATGTAATTTTTGTGGACGAAAAATCGTTCCGAAGTGACGTGAGTGGGAGGCTTCACTATAATAAAACATTTCTATAATAATAATAATAATAATCTTTATTCAGAAAAAATAAAAAATATAAACATACATTTACAAAGTATTCAAATTGTTAATGAAATATCTGATGCCCGTCCAGGTACTCGATTCGAGTATTATTGGGCAATTAAAAACAAAATACAATATAGAAAAAAGACAAAATACATATGTAGTTTAGGGCAACTACTCAAATGCACCACAAACATATCGTAGCTCAAGATTTTTGAATTATTACGAAAATTAAACGTAGATTAATTAGCATATATGCGCGGTGGTCGAGCAGTCACCCTAGTTTAATTAAAAGTAATGAATAAATAATTAGCCTACCTATACGAAATTAGATACAAACAGAAATCTATCAGAACAGTGGTATATTTTTGACTAACCAAAGGAGAAGAAAAATGAAAAGAGAAAACCAATCGGAAGAAATGTCTCCTTTGGATTATCAATCCGTAATATCACAAAACTTCTCTCTAATTTTCACTTTCAATGTTTTATGATTGTCAATATTTTTCAGGTCTCGAGACAAATTATTCCACTCCCTGACAGCATTGTAAAAAAACTAGTCTTTGAGTTACAGTCTTCCTAACAGAAGGCAGCAGTAGTTTGTCATCAGAGATAAACCTTGTAGAGTGAGAATGGGAAGGAAAAAGTTCATTGATTTTAATATGAAAATAGGGACTGAAATTACAGGATTTATAATATTTATGAAATTGCAATATTATGTTATATTTATACAAATTTTCAAATGAAGGAGGTTGTCGTATATGAGGTGGTAAATGAGTGAGTAATGATAGTGCTCTACCTTGTATTCTATTTAATTTTGAACAGTTGGTTATACCACAACCTCCCCATACAATTATACCATATGATAAGAGTGACTGAAATAACGAAAAATAAATTTGTCTTAATACAACACCAGGTACAAGGTTAGATACTCTTCTCATAATTCCGGTAACCCGGGAAAGTTTACTTGATAAATTACTAACATGAACATTAAAGTTAAGTCTGTCATCAATATAAACACCTAGGAATTTTACATTATTTACCCGACTGATTTGAATATTGTCTATAGATATTGAAATGGGTACATGAGCGATATGGGCATGTGAAAAGAGCATGAACGAAGATTTTCCAACATTAAGTGACAGTCTATTTGCTCTCAACCACTCACCAACTTTCCCCAACTCCTCAGTCACATCACGGCACAGTGATTCCAAATTATTCCCAGTCATAAACACGGTGGTATCGTCCGCAAAGTGTACAAAATGAAGTTTGTTGGATGCATTGTGCATATCATTTACATAAAGTGAGAACAAATAAGGAGAACTGACAGAACCCTGTGGTAGACCAATATTCAAAATCCCAGTTTCCGACCTAGCACCTCCCACATACACCCTTCGATCTGTTAAATAATCCCTGAACCAGTCCAATACCAAACCTCTAAAGCCCAATCTCTCCAACTTAGCAATCATTATATCCCTATTTACCGTGTCAAACGCTTTACTTAGGTCAAGAAACACAGCTATAGTATAAGATCCAACATCTAAACTATTAACACATTTGTCAATCAGTTCCACAACTGCGTCAGAGGTGCTGAAATTTGCTCGGAATCCGTACTGTTTATCAAATATTATGTTTTCCCTATTTAAATAATCCATCACTCTAGATTTCATCATTTTTTCAAGTATTTTAGACAAAGTATGTAGTGTAGATATAGGACGATAATTTTGAACTAGTTTAGGATTTTGATTTTTATGAA
Source organism: Caprella mutica (assembly GCA_947561585.1). Classification (NCBI taxonomy): domain Eukaryota; kingdom Metazoa; phylum Arthropoda; class Malacostraca; order Amphipoda; family Caprellidae; genus Caprella; species Caprella mutica. The sequence goes on from CANNZV010001372.1 coordinate 117,969, forward strand.
TTGGGATGATCCGAGATTCCTTCAGCACCTCCGGGAAACAGCCTTCTGCAATAGAAGAGTTAAATATATCTACAATTATAGGAGCTATAAAGGGAATGGCTTCTTTATAAATACGAACTGGTACAGTTTCCAAACGATTACCCTTATTTGGTAAGTATTTTACAATTCTAATAACCTCTTCTGTTGACACACGTGATAAAAATAACGAATTAATTATAGGATCTGGCATATAATGCATAGGACCTACATTAGATAATGGAATATTTAGATCCAAATTCGTTGCAACACTATTAAAATAACTACAAAACAAATTAGATATTTTGGTAGGGTCTGTTACATCACTTCCACTGTCATCAGTCAAAACGTTAGCATACTTAGTGGATTTCCTTCTGCCAATTAACTCATTTACTACACCCCAGTTATCCTTTGTATTATTTCTCATATGATTAAATTTAGTTCTGTAGAAGTTAGTTTTTGCATTTCTTATAATTTTTACTAAATTATTTTTATAATCATTGTACATATTGAATGGGATAATGGATTGTTTATATTGTTTAAATAATGCATGCTTATAATTGACCGATGCAATCAACTCATCAGTCATCCATGGTCGTGAATATCTTTTAAATGATATCATTTTAACTTTCTTTGGACAACATCTATTGTATAAGCTCCAAAGCTTGTCAACAAAATATTTCGTTTTAGTATTTATGTTCTCATCTCTAGTATGGATAAAATATTGTTCAATAAAAGTAGGTAATTTGTACAATAAGGAACTGATATTAACAATTGAATGGTCTCGTATAATTTTTTTAATTGGATCTTTGCTTAGTAGAATATTAAAAACACAGAAAATGAGGTAATGATCTGAAATGCATGTGACGAATGCCCCAGAGTGAGACACATTATGCCTGTTATACCATATATGGTCCAGGCATTTAGAAGAGTTATCTGTAACCCTAGTTGGTACGTTTATAAATGGGCAAAGATTATTAGACATCATAATATTTAGATATTCTACATTCAAATTTACATCCAGCAAGTCAATATTAAAGTCTCCTATATAACAAGTATTTTTATGAAAGAACTCGCTGGTAACAATGTCCAGATATTCTAGAAAGTGAGGCACAGAAGAACTCGGGGGACGATAAATTCCAAATATAACTATATTTTGATTTAAGTTACTTTGGTTAGGATATACCTCTACAACACATGACTCATAAACATCAGTGACCAAAGACTTATCATGAATGCAAAAAGATTTTAATCCCTCTCTTACATATATAGACACGCCACCTCCCTGCCTAACCTCACGAGATGTGTGAAAACCAATAAATCCATCGACATCGCTACAAATATCTCCCGAGAACCATGTCTCCGTAAGAACTATTATATCAATTTGTTTGTTATAACATTATCATCATGAAACATTTCAATAAAATGAAAAGTAACATTATTTTCTTCATAGGTAGCCAGTACGTCAAATTTTGGAGGAAGTTCTCTTACCTACCGTTAGAACAATGGCGATACCTCACCCAGAACAATTGTTTTGGAACAAGACAACAGTCCTATACACAAAAGCAGAATTGTGGAGGAGTGGTTCCGAGAGCATCCAGAGTTTGTTCGTCTGTATTGGCCTGTTCGTTTGCCTGACCTTAACCCTATAGAAAATCAATGGGGTTATATGATGAATGAGTGGGTCGATCAGAGAAAACGAACTGCTGGTGCTCTCCATCGTCATTGTTTAATGGTATAGGAGAGCTTTTGCCAAAATCAAGATATGCTGAAGCGCCTCGTGTAATCCATGCCTCGTCGCACCCAAGAGGTCTCCGATGCTCGTGGACTCTTCCAAGTAGTCTCCAGTGAATGGTATAAATATGTTGGCATCATTTGTTTCCCCATCTGAATTAAACATGTTGTTCAAATTCTAAAACATTCATTTAATCCTACTTGTAATTTTTAAATAAATTATCTGTTGAGCTCATACCTTCCAAATTTATAAAATATAGTTATGTTACACCATTTTCTTCAGTTGTTGTTAATTATTCTCTTCCTTCTATCGTTCACGGTACAACCTCTCGCACGGCATTCATCAGCATAATGCAAAACATAATATTATCTGTGCAAGTTGTTACTCTCTTTCTTTGTTTAGTTCTATGCTAAAACAAAAAATATTGAAAACACCTGGTCACGTGATGGGTGTAGGTCATAAGCCCCCCCCCCCCGGTCATGAGCCCCCCTGTTTTTAAATCCTTATTGACACTTTTGTAGTTTTTTACTGATTAGATATAAAATATATGTATATCGGGGGGCGTGCCGCCCCCCGAACCCCCCTGCCAGGTCATTGAACAATCATGAAGTGTGTAGTACAACAATCTAGCGGATACAACAAACTACATTAGCAACTCTCAGTTATTTCTATCTGAGTAGTTCTTCATTTGTTTAACTAGGTATATAAGGATTAAAAAAACATGGAGGGGGGGGGGGGGGCTCGTGACCGGGGGGGCTCTTGACCGTACCCCTCACGTGATATAGGTAAATATATCTGTGACCTACTTTCCTTTTATTTTTTCATGAATCGAGTTTTTCATTCTTATTATATTTTGACCTCGAAGGTGGATCATTTTCAACATACCAAATTTGCTTCACCTTCACGTTGTTTAAAATTTACAACCCCTCTTGTCTTCTATTTTGGTAGTTTTGAAACTCTTTTGACTAGAATTTAAGGCATCAGATCGCACGATACCGACAAACTTTAGGTGTGAAGCAAATATTTACTTCAACTTTTTTTATCAAATCTTTGGATGCAATTCATTTCTTGTGGAACAGTAATCTCATTTTAAATACAATTATTTATTTGTAATTATCAAATTATTCTATTATAGCAAGAAATTAAAAATGACTTCTAATAATCAGTTTTCTTAGTTTAATAGTTGCTTGTAACGTTTTTAAAATAAATATCTGAAGAGTATTTAAATTATTCAGTTTGTAATTATTTTCAGATTCTCCAGTGATCTCGCAAGTGCAGTACTAATCACTAGCAGTGTAGTTCTCATCACTCCCGGGAAGTCTAGTCTCATTCCCCGACATGCTTTACCCGCACTCATTCAGAAATAGACTTGAGGGCACCGTTCCCAGATTTTGAAAAGTTTTTTATTGTTGAAGCTACGGTTGTGAAACTTTGTTCACATATATAAAATGAATTCCAAGATGTTTTTGTGTCTTGACATTTTTTCGATTCGACTCACAGAAAACGAGTTATTCGAATTTCGAACAGTGTGTAAATTACAATTTTGTAGCTATGACATTATGTTTTTTTGCATTCGATTCTCCACAAGATTCTCTACAAACTGTGGAAGCGTTTTTTGACTTTTCGAATTTGTTTTCGAATTATTGGTGAAAAACTATAAATTTCAAAATTCAATATTTTGAAAAATAATTCGAAAATTAAATAAAACTCTTCCAGAGTTTGTAGAAAATCCCTTGAGAGAATCGAATGCAAAAAAATCTCAATGCCGTAGCTTCAAAATTGTAAACGCCTTAGGCTTTTGAATTACAAGATTTATAGATCTCTGAACTAATAGAAAATCCCATTCAAAGTTTGATAATCTGGCACGATGCATACTACTCCTGTGAAGGTTTGCGGGTAACTGAGGGCAGGCGGCTAACCTAGCCGTTCCGAGCCATTACAATCGTGTTAGCTTCTAGTGTAGATTTAGAAACGAGGGAGAGTACACGTGTGTGCGTCGCTTTCAGACCTGACTGAGTAACGGTTCTCGTTAGCACAACAGCTGATGTTAACTTACACATTATTGTTCAAAATACTTTAGGTATCTGATCATTTTGCTCAATAATTTTCTCATCTATGGACATTTAACTGATGCAAGAAGATTAATTGATGAATATTTAGGCAACAGATGCAATGTTAAGGACTTAAATAAGCGTTTGGTGGAGCGTGTGCTAGATGCGTGCACCCTCCCTCGTTTCTCAAACGTCACTGGCCGTGTGCGAATGCTCCCTGAACTGTCAGTCTGTTGCTAGGGTGACGTCATATGTGTGCTTTGACGTCACCACACGACACAGCGGAACAACAACAAGCGCTAAGGAAGCTGTTTTGACTGAAGCGAAGAGAGACAAGGAAGCTCACTTCACTAATTGCTAACAACAAGGTGTTAACACGATGGTCCCGCTTATACGTTGTTGGTAAGCCGTTACACCGCTTCCTTAGTACCATAACTTCCTTGTCCATGACTGAGGGGCATACCTTAAGGCGGTGCCAGACGAAGAGTCATCACTAAACCACGCCCACTTTCGTCACTTTTAGTCATGAATCTCACTAACCAACGCTGCTGGTTAGCAGAGTGAACACTCACGAATGGCCGGCGTGGGAGGAGAGCAGCATAAATATATATAAATTCTTCCGTCTCTTCTTTCTTCAATATAAGAAGAGCAGCAGCACATAATAGAGTCGATGTTGCCGTGACATGGTCTACAACCCCTCGCAGTGACGTCTTGTGATCAACTGGAGACGAGTGAGCAATCTGAGTTGCCGTACACGTGTGGCATATTTGACACTCATCACTCCTGTATTGAGACTCATGACTCTTCGTCTGGCACTGCCTTTAGTGTGCACGTTAGATACCAGATATAGCGAGATAATTAATTCTTACAAATTATAATTGGCTGAGAGTTGATTTTTAGAGTACATATTGACTCCCTACCCCCCGGTCCCCTTTTTCCCTCTCCCCAAGGGGTTAGAGTAACATAAGAGCTCTGATATTTTGCACACACTAGTAGAAGGTTAAAAAGCAACTATTTACACAATTTTTTTTTCTTTAATTTTGCTATTTTTCCCGGGAACGGTCCCCTTAATACCCTAAGAATCTTTACAACTCCAGACACATAATCTATCATTTTAATCGCCATTAAATTTAGGGTTCAAATTTCTTAACCCACCTTAGATACGTCTGTGATATCTATTTATTCATGCTTACTACTTCTTGATTTTCAACGACATTTCTCTGTGAAAAAATAGTGCATAAAATACCGAACTAATGTGTGTAGTTTTTATTTATTTCTATGCGATTGCAAAAACTCAATCGTAGGTAAATATAAAATTGATTGTATATTGTAGGTTCATGTTATTTATAAAACACTAAGCTTTTAAAAATTGTTCTAAGATAGATACTTCAAGTAAACTAGTACTACTCAGAAATACTTTATTTTAGTAAGTATTGTATCGGATAACTTTTACTTTAGAAATTACCTGCAAGTGTATTTATTCGTGTAGTAGTTTTTAAATTTTTACTTAATTTAATTGTTATCTTTCGTAAAACACTTTTTATAAATATTAAATAATTATAAGTTTTCTATTGATCCTCTATTTATCTTATTTTTTAAGTATCAAATTAATATTGTATGATAGAGATATAGAGCTTCAAGTTTAAAGCCTTAGTTGACAGTTGTCATGAATCCCAGCTTCAGTCCGATGTCACAAATGGAGCACCAAAACTGCAGTAGGTAGCTTCATTAGTTCTGTTCTTGGAGAACTTTCCTTTTGTTCATCTCATAGAACTTTGTAACTTATTTTTATGTCAACGTTGGCGATTTGGCATTTATTGAGAAGAAAAATAATGATCACTCCAGTTATTTTTAGTTCACGATATCACTGCTTGTTAATTGGTTGTGCATGCATTTAATATATATAAAAAAATTTAACTGAAATGAATCGGTTCACTAGATGATAAAAAAAAATCCATCAAATTACTGCATTTAAAATCGAAACTAAATAGATTAAGTAAACTACAACTTAGTCATAGTTTTCTTTAATTCATTAGCCTATAGGAATTTTTCAATTAAATAACAAATAAAAGATAGAAAGTACCGGTATAGCCGTAAAGGTAATAACTTAAAAATAAGTTGCTGAAAATAGAGAAAAAAGCTTGTCAGCAACTTACTGATTGTTGTCATTAAATTAAGACGTGGGATAGATTATTATCATTTTAAAAACACAATTTTAATAACTTTCACATTTTGGCCAATATATTGAATGGATTAATGAAGACTAATAGTATACTCACAGAGGACTTCGAAAAAGAAGAGAAACTTGTCTTATCGACGAAATTAGTCTTTATGAAATTCTGAACGCAGAAAATCTTCGGATTATAACCAAGACAGGTTATAGCCCGTCCAGCAAATTATTTAAATGTGAAACAATGCGAAGCTATTAAAAATCATATCGTTAGACGATTAAATGCTCTTGTGTGAATGATTATAATATAAAATATTCGTGGAATAAGATTTAACAAAACTAAAAGTAAAACTATAGACATTTACCACAAAGTTGAAAACGTTTATTATAGTTTTCATAATATAGCCTATAGGAGAACAAATAATTTAAAGGTGTAAAAGAAGCGAAGTTTTTTAAAATCATATCTGAAGAGGATTAGTTTAATGATCTTGTGTGAATGGTTGTTATATATAATATTTTTGGAATTAATGACATTTAACAAAGCTAAAGCTAGAAATCTACTTATACCTCAAATTCGAATAATTATTAGTTTCAATATTAGAACGAAAATTGGTCGAAAGTAAATTGCATATAAAACATACAGGAGTAAATCGTATGAAATATATACCAAGGTTAATTGAATAGAAAATCTCAAAATTATAATTATTCATTTCAAATTATAAAAATTACATGGATTCATTACAAAATGAACATTACATGGACGATTGATTCAAATGAAACTATATGTTTATACTTTAATTTGAAAAAATACAAAATAATTTCTAATCACTTGTCAGAAATCGGTAAAAATCCGTGCTCCGAGAACGACACATGCGCGACGCGTGCAATCGCCCTTGCATGCACACATGCGCGTGCACCCCTCTTTAGATACACATATATATCCCGCATTTCACCTAATTACCCTAGCCTTTTACCCCAGCAATAGGCTCCTCCTTAATGGGGGATTTTAGAACGCGGAGCAATACATTTCAAAATGCCATATTCAAAAAATAGGAAAGGTCAAAAATACTAAAATAGCATACTACAGCTGATGGATACAAATTTCCGCGATAGTACATAGAATACTTTTATTTATTATTTACTTCCGTTGTATGGTAATTAATACATATATTTTCTTGATGCTGATCAGATGTTAAAGAGTTTTAAATATATTTATATTTTGCATTCAATCTAATAGAATGATCAAGTCATGACGTCACACTAATAAATTTCTGGATATACGTGTATGGGCCATTGCTTCTTTTTTCTTATAATGTAATTTAATCTCAAACTTTCTTGCAATAAATTAGTCGAAAATAGTCAGTAGCATTGTCTTTCTTTTTGAGAAGTATATGCTTTGACCCATGGATAAATTCTTATATTTTTTATGGTTTAATAGTATTTTTTTGTGATATGAGCACATTCTCTCTGTTCATCTTGTTATTACTGTAATAAAATTATAGTTTTAGTGGTATGTCAAAGCAAAGTTAGTAATCCAATCATACACTTTTTCATCATAAAAATTATCTGTATTAGTAATGTAAGTAACTATTAAATCTTTAAAATGTAGGGTTTCAAGAAGTGCATGAGGTAGAGGTGTTAAAATGATGAATGTCTCACACGCACATCCTCTCCTCTCCGTGCATTCTGTTGATGGTGAGTGGTAGGGGCGCCAGTGGTTTAGAGTCTTAGACAACAGTATAAAAAATATACATAGCAATGGCAAGAGTGAAGTAGTGACAATTTTGGTTTTAGAGTGTTGATGTGATGACGTCACGTACACTAATCGTCTCGATTGTCAATACATATTGCATATACTAGTGTTTAGACCCATGGCGCCACTTTTTGGCATCACTTGAGCCTTCGCTATGCTACCTCCATCGGCATCTTTATATACACTCAGTAATCACCTCAGTTTTGTTTCAGTAGCAGGCAAGAGCGACTGCACGCACATGTGTCGTTCTCAGAGCACGGATCATTGAATATGACCACACAGTATATGGCTCCGCGCACACCAAAAGAGTGAGAGCGAGAGAGATTGCAAGATTAAACTCGGTAACATAGTAATACTATCTAGTGCGCACACTGAAAGAGAGTCCGAAGAAAGAAAGATTGAAAGACAGACAAAGATAGAAATCGTTTCTCAAATGATTTCACGCCAATCTATCTTCAAGACAAGTTGACCACTACAGTGTGCTGTCAGATTTCAAATTCACACGGCTAGGTGTTACATCAGACACGCCCCGCTATGGAGTGGACATGGGTTATTGTTACAGCACAGAGGCTTCATTACTATTAATAAATCGAATTTAATCTACATCAGTCACCGTAATAGTTTTTAAAACTAAATTTATTCGGAGTTTAAGCCTTCCTTACTTTTCATTTTTGTAATATTATTTAAATTTATAATTGGAATTGTAGTAATTCATATTTTAGAACTTAACGTGTTCTATTATGTTTATTAATTTGTTCTTGAAGGTTATTACAATAATCCATTGAATTTTTATGTGTTGTACTTTTATGTACGCTAAGTAGTTCAGTATAATTATAAGATTATTTTTTAATGCGTTTCAATATCCTTGTAAACTAATTGCAATTTTATTGAATTATAAGATTATTTTCGAATGAAACGAACCAATGTTTTTGAATGGCCGATGGGAATTTATTAATTGACACGCTATGAAATTTAATTATTGAGCATATTTAGACCATTTACATGAAGAAAAGGAATGATTAGATTTTAATAATGAATTGATTATTTGATCCAGCATTACACAACCTCCTCTCACCGGTGTTACTAGCGAACTACTCTCTTTTAAGTGTGCTCGGGTAATATCGTTCTTTCTTTCTCTCTTGTAATCTTTTAAGATTAGGGGAGTAGCCCATTTGTATGTTATTATTTTTTCAAGTGGATGGTGGGTGACGTCAGCAATCTTGAACCAATCAGCGACTCCCAGTCACGTGGTTGTGAAAAGAGTAGACAAACCAAAAGGAGTTCTAGATAAGAACGAATAACAATAACGCGCAAGATAGTAAGAATACAGCAGAAAATAGTTCTAATTATTTTAAACAAATTTAGGAGACACGATTACAAAGATTTGATAGAAATTTGTTGTAATCAGCAAATCTCTAATATGCCTGAATCAACAACCATCATCAAAAATTGTTGTCAGTGGAGATGATTAGTCCGACAGCTCCATCTTTCTGTGCTATTTTAATTTTTGATTAAATTAAAAAATGAGATTAAACAGGTTTACTCAATTAATAATTATTCTAAATAATAAATTGATTTTTCATTTTTTAAATTTTATATTACTCTTTTATTTTACTTTATTTCTAATAGTAATTTATGATGCAATCCATCACTTTATTTCATCATTTAATGTAGTTTGTTGTATCCGCAAGTTTGTTGTACTGCACACTTCATGATTGTTTAATGACCTGGCAGGGGGATTAGATGGTACGGTCAAGAGCCCCCCCAGTCATGAGCACCCTCCCTCCCTCCCTGTTTTTTTAATCCTTATTTACATAGTTAAACAAATGAAGAACTACTTAGATAGAAATAACTGAGAGTTGCTAATGTAGTTTGTTGTACTGCACACTTCATGATTGCTTAATGACCTGGCAGGGGGGTTCGGGGGGCGGTACGCCCCCCGATATACATATATTTTATGTCTAATCAGTATTGAACAACAAAAGTGTCAATAAGGATTGAACAATATAAGTAAATAAGGATTTAAAAACAGGAGGCTCTTGACCGGGGCGGGGTACGGTCAAGAGCCCCCCCCGGTCACGAGCCCCCTTCCATATTTTTTAATCCTTATTTACCTAGTTAAACAAATGGAGAACTACTTAGATAGAAATAACTGAGAGTTGCTAATGTAGTTTGTTGTATCCGCTAGATTGTTGTACTGCACACTTCATGATTGTTTAATGACCTGGCAGGGGGGTTCGGGGCACGCCCCCCGATATACATATATTTTATGTCTAATCAGTAATGAACTACAAAAGTGTCAATAAGGATTAAATAATATAGGTAAATAAGGATTTAAAAACAGGGGGGTTCGTGACCGGGGGGGCTTATGACCTAGGGGGGCTTATGACCTACACCCGGGGGGAAGCACGCCCCCCGATATACATATATTTTCTGTTTTATTATTAATAAATTACTAATGTGTCGGACTACTGGGGCATCGGACTAATGAATAGTAACCCTCAAGAATCACGTTGGCAATTCACCAAGATTTTGAATCCATTCAAAAATGAGTTGAGGTTTCTCTCAAACTTAGATTTATTAGGGTTGCAACAATATGCGTTTGAAATCATGATCATGAAAATATTATAGACTGATTGAAATTTCGTATGATATTTTTAAGATATATAGAACGCATATTGTCACAACCCTAGCAATTATCTTCTCAAATTATTCAATTCGAATTATACTTTTATAGAGTTGTAAATGAATGTAATATATTTATTTAGTTAAAATATCAATACTACTTAGTAAACAGTAGTAAATTTTCCCGCTCATGACGTCACGCACCACCGGTCTCTTCTGCAACGCTATTGGTCAGTTTAAAAAGGATGTCTCCCTAATCTTTATACTCTGATATGACTCCACTCTAACCTGGACGCTAGTGGCCAAATAATTATTTTTGAGTTAGAGCGTATCAGCCAATCAGAGAGGCATACCGTTACGTCACTTATTACAAACGGGTATAAAAGGGCATTTACACGGTAAGTGCTAGTGCCACTTAGTGGTGACACAAAAGACAATGTAAGATAGACGATCAACTTCATAGGGCACATATAAAAATAATAACAACCAATCAGAAGCGATCAGTGGCATACGTCACGCCAAACAATAATAAACGTACGACGCCCCGCCCCCCCCTTGAAATTCACAGAAGGATAATCTTTAGTCTTAACGTGTGAAGTCATTAGAAATATAAATATTTTCTACTGATTAGGGATCAGAGAACTAATTACTTTATTATTGATAGCATATGTGGTTCTATTTAGTATTTTGAATATAATCTATTTTCTATTCGGAGAATAGTCATAGGTATACCTTAACGCTGATTGGCTAGAAGTTGAGTCAGAGTGCTGACGTCAGTGCAAACACACTCTGTATTTTATAACATGGAGTTGAGCGTCTATCTTATATTGTCTTTGGTGACACTTCTGTATGCCAAATTTGGTGGTCACCAAGCTATCGCTCTGAGAGCGAACGCTCACCACAAAGTGCCACTGTCTGGCAGTAGTGATTGACAGACAATCGACAACCCTTTTCATTAGCCTAGTTGTAGAGCACCCATATGCCTATGGAAAATAAAATCAAAAGATTATAAAGATAAAACGCTAACAGCCTTAGTGTTTAATAGCATATTAGATGCTAACCACGATACTAAAGTGTCAGTGCCCACCAAAGCACATTCTGCTAGTGTAAAAGCGCTGAGCTAATTGGTGGGCAGTGTGGTGAATAGTGGCACTGACCAGTGCTCTTGTAAAGGCCCCTTAACACATGAATAGTTTGCTGTGTGTCAGCTCACTATCTATGAGAAACAACTAACAACTTTATTTTTACAACTCACTGACCAACTCCGTTTCAATATTAAACAACGATAATAAGACATACTTAATTTAATTTTTAAAGGATTTAGGCCCACTGTATGAGTGATGGGGGGGGGGGACCTCGGATTTTGTATTTACTTATATTATTTAATCCTTATTGACACTTTTGTAGTTCATTACTGATTAGACATGAAATATATGTATATCGGGGGGGGGGGGGGGCGTGCCGCCCCCGAACCCCCCTGCCAGATCATTAAACAATCATGAAGTGTGCAGTACAACAAACTAGCGGATACAACAAACTACATTAGCAACTCTCAGTTATTTCTATCTAAGTAGTTCTTCATTTGTTTAACTAGGTAAATAAGGATTAAAAAACAGGGAGAGGGGGCTAATGACCTAGGGGGGCTTATGACCGGGGGGCTCTTGACCGTACCCCGGGGACCTCGAGGGGTATGAAGGAGCTTCAATATATATTTAATAAATCATATTTATATTTTTTCAATTACGATATTCAAAATGGCGAATTATAATAAAAATAAATTGTGGTAAAAAAATAAGCCAGGCTCCGGGAAAAAAATGAGTTTATAACATAATATTATAGAATTAAGGTCTACGATCCTTATTCTGCAAACCGCATACAATTTGGTTCAGTATATATTTTATCATTTGTTTAAGTTTTTTAATACTCTGTGAGCAACAATTGAGCGAATCACTAATCTGAAGCTCAAGAAGAAGATTGTACACTCTTTGTTTTGATTACAAATCTGAATTTTATAAACAAACAATGCGTTTTCGGCCTTTAATTTAAATATTAATTGTTTCTCAAGGTAAATAAACGTTTCTATTATAAGTTCATTCAATTTTATACCTTTACATGAATATTAAATGGATTTATTAAACCTAATACCTAGTTGACAATCAAAACAAATGGTGTACTTATATTAATTTCTGACAAGTGATTAGATATTATTTAAATTAAAGTATAAACATATAGTTTCATTTGTATCATCCATGCAATGTTCATTTTGTAATGAATACATGTAATTTTTTATAATTTGAAATGAATAATTATAATTTTGAAATTTTCCATTCAATTAACCTTGGTATATATTTCGTACGATTTACTCTTGTATGTTTTTATGCAATTTACTTTTGACCAATTGTCGTTCTAATATTGGAACTAATAACTATTCGAATTTGAGGTTAAAGTAGATTTCTAGCTTTAGTTCTATCAAATCTCATTAATTCCAAAAATATTATTTAATCACACAAGTTAAACTAATCCTCTTCAGATATGATTTTAAATAACTTCGCTTCTTTTACACCTTTAAATTATTTGTTCGACTATAGGCTATATTATTAAAACTATAATACACGTTTTCAACTTTGTGGTAAATGTCTATAGTTTTACTTTTAGTTTTGTCAAATCTTATTCCACGAATATTTTATATTATAATCATTCACATTAAATCACACAAAAGTATTTAATCGTCTAAAGATATGATTTTTAATAGCTTTGCATTTTTTTCACATTTAAATAATTTGCTGGACGGGATATAACCAGTCTCGGTTATAAGCCGGAGATTTTCTGCATTCAGAATTTCAATAAATTAATAGTGGTGACTAATTTCGTCGATAAGACAAGTTTCTCTTCTTTTTCGAAGTCCTTTATGTGTATTATCTCTTTTAATTCATTCAATATATTGGCCAAATGAGGAAGTTATTAAAATTTGTGTTTTTAAAATGATAATAAATTAATAATTAATCTTACGTCTTAATTTAATGACAACAATCATTAAGTTACTGACAAGCTTTTTTCTCTATTTTCATCAACTTATAAATAAGTAATTACTAGGGTTGTGACAATATTCTTTTGCCTTAAAGAATTATTCTTAATGCTTTTTAGCTATAAAGCATATTTTTTTAAATAAAGAATATTCTCAAAATATGCTTTTATCTAATCAAATAGTCCAAGTGACTGCAAATGAAATACAAACTAATTTTTATTGTTTGAATGAATGATTTAAGAAATTTTATGTTTAAAATATTAGGTGAGGAAATTGCCTTATTGAATCATTGGAACCTGTAAAGCGATAATTAATAGTAATAATTTCAATAAGGAGTACACAATAGGAGCCGCCATTTTATGTTACGCTTTACATATAGTAAACTGTTACTATTCATTGGTGCGACCCTCCATTAGTCAGACACTTTTGCAGTTTATTTCTGATTGAACATCAAAATATATGTATATCGGGGGATGGGATGTGCTACCCCCCCCTACCAGGTCATTAAAAAAATCATGAAGTGTGCAGTACAACAAACTAGCGAATACAACAATCTCCATTATATCGAATGAGGAAATGCATCATACAAATTAGCTAATATTAGAAATAAAGTAAAATAAGAGAGGAATATAACCAACGTAAAAAAAATAAAAGTAAATATTATTTTATTTAAATTGATATACCTATCTATAATGTAAATTTATGTAATATTTTTTATTTTAATCAAAAAATAAAACGAGAAATAACACAGAAAGATGTAACTGTCGGACTAATGACACGTACCCATTGTAAACTGAGCTAGGACGTTTCGGTACCATATTTTTTATTCCCAGACGAACCTTTTAAATTCGAATGAGTCAAGACTACAAATTATAGCAGATAACAGACGTAGAATTATTTTCGAGAATTTAAAAAACAGCTATGATCATTAAATGTAACAAATGCTAGATTTCTTTATTGCGCAAGTTATTTTCTTAAACTGTTCACTATTTATTATTTTAGTTACCTAATACAGACTGAACTGTCTCAATTTGACATTGTTTCATACCCTGCCTTCTTTATAAATATACCATCAATGAAAACTCTCAAATACAATTAGCCTTATCTCAAAGAAATTAGAACATATAAAGCTAACCTGAACGCCTATTATTGAGCATATAAAGCTAACCTGAACGCATAAAAAGCATATTTTGATCATAAAAGCATATTTTTTAGCATAAAAAGCATATATATAAAGCATAAAAGCATATTTAACAAGCTTAAAGCCTAAAAGCATATTTCAAAAAGAATATTTTCACAACCCTAGTAATTACCTATACGGCTATACCGATACTTTCTATCTTTTATTGAAGTCATTTAATTGAAAAATTCTTTTAGGCTAAAGAATAATATAAAACTATGACTAAGTTGTAACTTAATCTATTTAGTTTAGATTTTAAATGCAGTAATTTGATAGATTTTTTATCATCAAGTGAACTGATTCTTTTCAGTTTAAAATTTTTATATATTAAATGCTTGCACGACCAATTAACAAGCAGTGATATAGTGAACTAAAAAAACTGAAGTGATCATAATTTTTCTTCTCAATAAATGTCACATCACCAACGTTGACAATAAAATAAGTTACAAAGTTCTATGAGATGAACCAAAAGAAAGTTCTCCAAGAACAGAACTAATGTAGCCTACTGCAGTTTTGGTGCTTAATTTGTGACATCGGAGTGAAACTGGGATTCATGACAACTGTCAACTAAGGTTTTCAACTTGCAAGTTCTATCTCTTATCATACAATATTAGTTTTTTACTTAAAAATAATATAAATAAAGGATCAATAATAGAAAATGGATAATTATTTTATATTTATAAAAAATAGTGTTTTTACAAAAGTTGAAGATAACAATTAAATTAGGTAAAAATTTAAAAACTACTACACGACTAAATACACTTGCAGGTTATTTCTAAAGTAAAAACTACCAGATACAATTTTTTACTAAAATAAAGTATTTCTGATTAGTACTAGTTTACATGAAGTATCATCAATCTTAGAACAATTTTTAAAAGCTTAGAGTTGAATGATTAACATGAACTTACAATATACAATTAATTCTATATTTACCTAAGATTGAAGTTTTTTAAACGCATAACAATTAATAAAATACACAAATTAGTTCGGTATTTTATGCACTTTCTTTTCACGGAGGAATGTCGTTGAAAATCTAAAAGTAATAAGCATGAATAAATGTATATCACAGGGAATGAGACCAGACTTCCTGGGAATGATGAGAACAAGGAAGTTATAGTACTGGAACTATAACAACGTCTCTCAGCTACATTTTTAGGTCTGTTTTTCGGTCCACTGCTATATACGTAGTAGTGACAATAGAGTGATTTGTTACCGTGACGTCATTAAGGCAAGACTTTATCGAAAATTAGGGTCAAGTAGTTTGAATAACCGAATACACCATTACTCTTTTCTTATATTGGCAATAAATAAACATTTTTTTATAATAAAACACTCTTCGAATGCCTTACATTTAATTTTAGAGTGTTGCTGTGATGACGTCACGTACACTAACAGTCTCAATTGTCACTACTACATTCTATATACTGGTAGTCCGTGAATATGCATGTATTAGCAGTGGACTGAACTACAGACACATTTAAACAAAATGTTAGCCGCCTGGATGAGAACTACACTGATAGTGATTAGTACTGTCCTGATGAGAACTTCACCGATGGGAACTTCACTGATGAAAACTGCCATGATGAGAGCTGTCCTGATGAGAACTGCAGTGGTGCGAGGTTATTTGAATCTGAAAATGTTTACAAACAAATTGAATAAAAAATCTCTGATATTGACTTAGAATTACGCTACAAACAATTATCAACAAGATAAAACAAATTGAATAGATTTTATTTTAATCTCATACTATAATATTTTTTTTTATTATACTAGGGGTTTGAAACGTCGTGCTTCAGTCATATCGTGACTATTTCGCTGACGTAAAAGGGAATTTTTTACAAGGGACTAGAGGAAGCAGTCAGAAAGGAAAGTGGCTCCATGAACAAAGGCACTTACCACCGTTGGTGACAATGCTCATGGATGCAGAAAAGCTACTTCGTGAATGCAGTCACTTACCAAGGGACATAAGCACCGGTGGCTGCACTCACGGATGGAAAAGGAAAATGAAGAGGTGATAGTAAATGAAGCCTACGAGCCTACCTAACACAAAAATCTAAGACCTCGTAGTTGAAGAGGATAACCCTAACGCTTTTCTATAAAATCCTGAACAATGTGTATTCGAAGCACATTTGGTTATGTTAAAAGTATCCACATTCGAGTGGCAAGGAAGAAACAAGATTTGATAGAAAACAAGATTAATGGAAAGTAGAACAGAGATAGATTAAAAATTTTACTGTGATCAGAGTGTGTTTCGAATTTTAAAAATCAAACTTACAAAATATTTACCCAAAGGACTAAAAAGAGTGACACCTCGATCTAATATTTTTAATTTTTTCTTTATGTTGATGAATTAAGAGGTTATACCGCAAACGATGGAAAGAAAAGGATAATTTAAAATGAGTGAAGAAAAGACAACAAAGCTATTTTGGAAATTGCAAGATAAGGTTGAATAGATTTTTAGCATTAGAAACGTGGTTTTATAGAAACGCTACATTTATCTTCCATTACTCGAGACTAACCGTCAGAAAAAGTCTAATTTCAATCCGTAGAATACTTACTACAATTAAAGCTACAAAGGACTATATTACAAACTAATTGGAAAAAAGTCTAATTAATTTAAACAAAACTAAAGAACTCTACAAAAGAGATAATTGAATTTTACTAATTTCTTGTAATTAAATATTGGTCATTTTTTAAATAAAATTATAGCTTTATGGAAACAGAAAATGTACAGAAAAAGGGTAATACATATTTGCCTCAAAAATGGAAGGAAGTATTTAATTTTAGTCGATTTGTTGTAAAGGAGATGCAAAGAACGAAACTGTAAAATAGAAAAAATTAAAGTCAATAAGTTGAAAATACTGAACAATGTCACTAAACTACTTAATTTTATTTAAATGTTCAAATATGAATGTCACAAGACTAATGAAATATTGTAGAAACTCTCATTTTAGCGGCAAGTTACATGTTGAAGTAATCTAGGATATTGTATAAATTAAGCTATTCGCATTATCAGTAAATTTTAAGAGTTTAAACGTTTTTTTTAGTTTAATGATTTAATGAGTCAAATGTGACGAAAAGAGTCACCAACACCGGTGACAGCACTCACAGATGGAAAAGGAAAATGAAGAGGTGATAATAAATGAAGCCTACCGGACACAAAAAAAAAACATAAGAGTTATCCTAAGAAACTACAATTAGCCACAAAAATGATAAGCCTGAAGCTTATCATTGCCCTTCTCTTATATTCACCTGAACAGATTGAGGATACAGGCACTGGGGGCTTTGCAATTAGCCTACTATATTATATCTTTAAACAATTTTCATACATTTTTAAATTATATATTTATGAAACATAACTGATACGAATAACTTTGCTAATTCTATCAGTTATCACTGAACTAATAGAAATTTGTCCTTACCAATTGAGAATAGGGAGATTTGCACTGCTGTCGTTTGTTTCTTCCTCTTTCTTGTGAGGAGAAGCATAGATAGTGGTCTTTAGAGTTCCACCTAGCGAATGCTCGCTCTATCCATTGAACTGGAAACAAATTTTAATAAAATAAATTAGTATATAAGTTATTGTTATTGAATAGGTTTGATGCGAATATAATGGTTTCGAGATTTCGTTAATCGGAAAATTAATAGAAAAGACCTTAATATAGATCTAGCAGATAGATTGGAAAGAGATGCCGTGAATGGAATAAAAAAAGACTCTTCAATGGAATGTTACGGAATGAGAATCTAGTAATCGCGGAAGTAAGAGGAAAATGAACAAACAGGGTGCAAAAACATATTGCAAATTATATTAATAAACAATCCAAGACTAAATTGTTATCCCTATCTAGTGATATTCTACAAAACAGTGAATTTCAATGAAACAAAAAGGAAAATAAACTTGGTCATCATCCAATTTGCAACTGTTCGTATCGAAAAATTCTCTGCGTCTTTCTTCAATTCATGACTGTTACATAGTGTCATTCGTTGAAAACTCTCATAAATGCAACATGAATATCTTACATATTTACTATTATGAATTTAAGATAGTTTTTTTAGTATAAAGTTATTAATAAATGATCTATGTTAATTTAAGTAGGGGTTTAACGTTTTCTTTGGAACCAAAGGCCATATTGCTGACAATGAAATTAAATACAAGGGACTGGAAGAAGCAGTCAGAAAGGAAAGTGGCTTCAAGAACAAAGTCACCTACCACCGTCGGTGATAATGCTGATGGTTACAGAAGAGCTACTCCGATAATGCATTCACTTAAAAAGAATAAAAAAGGACCCAATTTAAGGTCCGGAGGCTGCACTCACGTATGGAAGATTAAAATGAAAAGGGGATAGTAAATTAAGCCTAACAAACCCAAAAGTCGAAGACCTCGTAGTTTGAAAGCATAAACCTAGCGCTATCCTCTAAAACTGCATGGCGTGAAAATATAAACATAAGAATGAAAAATGACAATTATTAATCCAAATTACAACAGTTCGAGGCCAAAGGGAACCCCCTTCTATTAAATCCACCACAAACAGCTTCATGATAGGGTCACGCAGGTAAATTGCGGCCCACTTACTAACTGCGGCCTCCAACAACTGAAACATCATAGCTTCAAAACACACGACAAAAATTAAATTAATAAGTTATAGCATTCACTGTGCTTCTTTTGATAGCTATGCAACATTTTAATGTAATCTTGATTCAAAATGTTATAGAGACTCTCTTGAGAGGGCTGCAATAAAAAATTAAAGGGCCGCAATTTACCTGCGTGATCCTAGAGCTCATGCAGGCTTATAAATTCTTTTCTACCCAGAAAGAAAGAAATTTCTTAAGAGTTTACCTGCACAAAATAAAAACGAGAATTTGGTAGTAGAATTAGAAGATGAAAATTATGGGAAAAATAAATTAGGTGAATATACGTAATTACATTTACCGTTCAACACTAACCTTGAGCATCCAGCTGTTCCGAAAATTATTCGTAGGTTTTCCCTTTTTCTAAAGTGCATAAATATTGTTATATCTATAGTTATTGTGAGACTAAAACCTGAAAAAAGATTTAAATTTAAAGGTATTTATAAATACAGAAAGAACAGTTTAAACAAAAACTACATTATAGAACTATTGACGTAAACCGGCGGCTATTTACGAATGGAAGAATCATATGCATAATTGTAAGTTATGCTAGGGTTAGGTACTAACCTGTTCTGAAGCATAACATCAATTTGAAGACACAGCGTAGCTGATGCAGCTAATGACCACTTCAGTGCAGTCAGATGGTCGTCGCCTATTACCTATAATAAAAATAAAATATTATAGGAATGTATGGTTAGCAGAATCTATGATACATTGTCAGTCTTATTTTTCCCAAAAAGTTATTGATATTGGGAGGTGGGAGAGGAAGCATCTCATCAGCTACGCTGTGTCTTCAAATTGATGTTATGCTTCAGAACAGGTTAGTACCTAACCCTAGCATAACTTACAATTTAATAACACTAGCGTAGCTGATGCAGCTAAGACTGAAAAGCTGAATATCAATAAATAAAGTTACATAACTCTATTCATAAATTTTCAAACATAGATCCTTAGAGGAATGAAAATATAATATATAAAATTGAATCTTTATGATGAATTTTCATCCTTATTTAATATTTATATATACCTAACAAATATTATGTTCCGAACACAAAATTACCCAATGAAATTAAAGTGCAAAATAAACTCAACTCATATTATTTATTGAAGTGATTCAGGATAATCTGACCAATGGGAGAAGTCTCGCATGGAGCTGAATAATGGGATTTGAAAGTAGAAGCATCTTTCCAATCACCATGAGTCATAATTTTTTCAATAGGAACACCCTTAGTCTGAGCAGCAGAAAGACCAGCACCTCTACATGAGTGAGCGGAGAACTGTTCGGTATCAATACCAGCAAGGCCAAGAACAGATTTCAACCAGCGAGATAAGGTTTGCTTGGTGACGGGCTTCTCTGTTGCCCATGAGAGAAATAATTGAGTAGGTTTAGGATTTCCCTTATTTACCTCTTTTATTCTCAGTTTCAGGGTCTTAGTCATATAGGCAGTGACATAGTCAGCAACATTCAAGGAAGGGTCATCCGTATTGACACATTTAACCTCTTTGGGTTTGACCACCTTCCTTGAGTTTTTTAGTCTATCAAAAATAACAAATGTGATGCCATCGTCATTAATTAGCGCATTCTCAATATTCATGAGATGAAGAGTTTGGCCTCTATCAGATGATGAAAGGGCAATCAGAGCAAGAGTTTTTAAGGTTAATTGTTTAAGAGACAAATTATTTATAGGGTGCCACTTAGCAAGGAACATTAACAATTTTGAAACAGGCCAATAGGTAAAATACCTAGGACGAAGAGGTCTACTCTTATAAAAGAACTTAAACAAACGAGAAAAAATCAATTCTTCAGAGTTTAAAGAATTTAACGAAAAGAAATTTAAAGCACTCTTTGCTATTACCAGTGAACTAGTACTAGTTCCATTATTAAATAATTTTAAAAGAAAATCACAAACTAAGGCAACAGAGAAATGATCTTGTGACCTCTCTGTTGCAACAAATTTAAAAAACTTTGACCAGTATCTTCCATATGTTGCCAATGTTGATTTTTGGACACTGGAAGACATTGCTTTGTAAGTTGCTTCTGATAGGCCTCTACCTTTAGAGCATTGGTGGAGATAGGCCAACCCATTAGATGAAATCTGTGGTGGGTTGGAGGTTGACCTACGAGGTAAGATGAATGAATGAAAATAGGATTGGAAAACAGAGAAGAGAGAATAATAGGAAGACATAATAAGCCTGGCCAAGCTGGAGTTATCAGAATTGAATTGTCAAGTTTATCAGATTGGAATTTTTGAATGGTTCTAGAAATCAGAGGAATGGGGGGAAACATATAGTAACCATTTTCCCAAGAGAAGGAGAAAGCATCCACCTTGGAAGAGAATGGGTCCAAGAATTTAGAAGCATAGTTAGGAAGTTTATGATTCAGTCTAGAAGCAAATAAATCAAAATTTGGTAAGAAAGGGATACTTTGGCGAATAAAGTTGAAGGCTTCACTACTTATTCCATAATCATGTCTGTCTAGATCATTCCTAGAGTGAGCATCAGCAATGGTATTATTTTTACCAGGAATGTGAATGGCTATGCATCTAATATTGTGCTTCAATAAGAAATGCCATAAGTCTAATGCTAGTGAACAGAGTATTTTGGAATGAGTTCCTCCCATTTTATTGATATAGAAGACAGTAGTTGTATTATCCGAGAATATTTTAACAGATGAACCTCTCAATTCAGAAATAAAGGATTGAATGCAAAGTAAAACAGCTTTTAATTCCAAAAAGTTGATATGCTGTGATGATTCCTCATCAGACCAGGTGCCTGAGGTAGCTGAGCCAGAGCTAAGTTGTCCCCCCCAGCCTGAATTAGAAGCATCAGTATGCAAAATAAAATCTTCTTTAAAGAGCTTAATAGAATAAGGAACTAAAGGAAATGAACAAGAGGTCCACCAGCTAACATCTTTAAATGAGTCCGAGTTCAGATTAATCTTACTATCCCATTTAGTATCTGGTTTAATTGATTTAGAAAGTTGAAATTGAAGATTACGATAATACAAAGGGGCATAAGGAAAACCCGATTTCATGCTTACTAATCTCCCCAAAAAGGAAGAAACTTCTCTGATGGTAGGAGAGTCATTCAAAATATTCTGTGCTTGAAGTTTAACTTTTTCTAGTTTCTCAGAAGGGACTGAAACAGACATGTCTATAGAATTCCAAGAGAAACCTAAGTGATCCATAATTCTAGAGGGACAAAGATTGGATTTCTGGAAATTTGGAGAAAAGCCAAGTGAAGATAACAGTTTAATGGTAAGGCTAATATCACTTTCTAAATTGGCAGATGATGAATTAGAAATGAAAATATCGTCCAAATAAAAAGAAATCTTCATACCTTGAGCTCTAAGAAATATGATCACTGGTTTTAGGACTTTTGAAAATATTCTAGGGGAGCTAGTGAGACCAAATGGTAAAACATTGAAATGATAGAAGTTACCTTCCCATTCGAAGGCAACGTACTTCCTATGGGAAGGGTGAAGAGAAACATGAAAGAATGCATCAGCCAAATCTATAGATGCCATGAAGTCATTACTATCAATTAGTTCAATAAGCTTAGTATGAGATTCCATTTTGAAAGACACTTTAGCAATTTGATTATTTAATTTGGAAAGGTCAATGATCATTCTATCTTTTCCATTGGATTTCTTAACAGTGAAAACTCTAGATAAAATGAGATCAGAAGAAAATGGAATTTGTGATATTGCACCAGAAGATAAGAAATTTTGAATTTGTTCATGAATTGCAGGATGAGTAATTCTATTTTTATTTGCATTAATTTCTTGAGATGGTAAACTAGGATTTTCAATGAATTGTATTTTATAGCCTTCGGATATAATTCTTAAAATGAAACAATTAGATGTAATTTTACTCCATTCAGATAAATACCTACTGAGGACCCCAGAAGTAGCAACAGAACTATTGGTGGGTTCCAGCTCTACGGAAGCCTCTGTTACGACTGTATCTACCTCTTCCTCTATAGCTAGCACGAAAGGGCTGCTGGGTATTGCCTTGATGCCAGTTTCTAGATCCAGACATAGCTGGTTGCGGCTGCATAGTAGTGCGAGAAGTAGAGGGTCTAGGATTAGCATTATAGTTTCTGGATGAACTAGCAGGGGCATAAGGATGAGAGATTTCATTGGATGGAAGAATCAAATTGTGAGATGAAAGGTTAGGTTTGAAAGATTTAGGCCTAGCTGCTGCAGGGTTATTGAGAACTTTGTTGAATGAAGTTGCTTGAGTCTTGATAACCTTTTCGGCCGATTCATTCTCATCAGCACCGAACATGTGAAGGTGCGTTACAGGTTGTGAGAATAGTGGTTGTCTTAACTCACTTTTAACGAATTTAGCCACACTAGTTCTTCTGAATCGAGTGAGCTGCAGATTAGAAGAGCAAACCATTTGAATAGCCGAGGCTACTAGTTTTTGATTTGGATCGGAAGGCTTTAGAGACTCTAATACAGAGAGTAAGGGCATAATAGCACTGGTTTGAAATTTCTGGCTCTTCATTATGCTCCTTTGCTTCAGAAATTCGTCTGAGCTAAAGCTCTGTCCTTTTATGCGATTCCAAATGGCATTTGGAAGTTTAGGTGGTTCAAAGTGATTGCTGATCTCCTTAGATGGAATGAAGTCCTTCGTGAAGTTCTCTAAATCAGCTTCAGACAATTCAGAGTCTGCAATTCGTTTGAACCACTCGAAAGATCTCTTAGGTGCCTCCCAACTATGGGTAGGCCTTGCAGCTAAAATCGGGATCTCAATTTCTTCAGAACCAGAGAAGTTCCCAACATCGTTTTCAGGATCAACGTCAACCATTACCATTGAGGAAGGCCCGGCTGGTTGGGCACTACCAGATCTCCAGTCTGCAGAACATGGGAGATATTTGGGATATTCTCTAAGAACAATTTGAATTAATTTTACTATGAACAGAATAAGAGATCTCTAGGAACACTTTACCTGTTTCAGCTAAATGGCCAGATCTAGTGGAAGTTACCGGAGAAATAGACACAGGTCTCAACATTTGCTCAAAATTCTCTTCCGGCTCTGCCATAGCCATAAGCTGATTTAAAGGAATATCATCATCACTGTCATCAATATTAGCATTTAAATCAAATATGAAAGAGTCAGGCTCAGCTTCAAGATCCTCCCTTAAAGGGGTAACTTCGCGCTGAGACACTGCTACAGTATTAATAATGGGCTCAGCTACAAGAATCTCCTTCAGGTTATCTTTACGCTGAGTCCCAACAAAGCCAGGGTTCTTAATCATGGTACTACCCTTTTTGGCTTTCTTTTGAGGATTATTAAGGTAGACAGTCCTGGTCGTATTTATATCTTCCTCAGAGTCGGAAGAGGAATCACGCTTGCGTTTACTAATCACTCTTTTCAGATTACCATACTTCTTACCCAAGTCGGCAATGGCAGAGGAATTTCGTTTAGATTCGGAAAGAATTGCTTTCATATACGCATTGATGATAGACATATTAGGATTTCCCTCGCAATTGGGTATGGCCTCAATAGTAAAGCTTTCGCTATTATCCATAGTGATCTTATAACTTAAGCCTTAATCTTAATTAAATTTAAATTACGTACCAGTAAGAGTAATGTTATAATCTGTAACAAACAAACACCAAAATAAATGACTTATCTGAAAGCCGGAAATTTTTGAAGTCCAGAGTAGCAGACGACACACCCAACGTACACACGCGAGAGCGTCAAAAATAAGACTGACAATGTATCATAGATTCTGCTAACCATACATTCCTATAATATTTTATTTTTATTATAGGTAATAGGCGACGACCATCTGACTGCACTGAAGTGGTCATTAGCTGCATCAGCTACGCTAGTGTTATTAAATAGAACATTCAATAAAGTATATACCTACCTAAACTCTTAGAAGTCTAGAGGCTAAAATATAAAATAAAATGTGGTTATAAGCTACACCTGTAGGTGTTTTTTTTTCTTTCTATTCCATGTCTACAGATCGTATTCAAAGGAATTTAAGCACAATAATATAAAGTAGAATTCCGTATTTTTTTTTAAATTAAATAGTTTAATTACTGTGCGGGCATAAAATCTAATTTTACTTTTTCGTAAACTGTTCCAAATCTCGACATTTTGCAGGTTTGGATACCTATAAAAAATGGTTCTACTAACTCTAGAAAAAAAAATCTGAAGTTCGGTATTATTTCAAAGTTCAGAAGTAGAGATACAAAAGCTTTGAAAACACACATTTTGGTAATAAATTTTAAATTCCAATAGCAATTTCAAGAAAATCTGTGAAATATTAATAAATTTATAATTCGAAATGATCTCAAGAACAGATACACTTGATATTGAACTGGACTTCGTCTCAGCTATCAGCAAAAAGCAAAAAATCAACTGGTAAAAATATTTAGAATTCATATCCAAGAAGAAAAAAACTAGCTCAGAAATCTGATCAGTCTTTCGAACATCTCAATTTCAAGGATTAAGCAGCCTAAAAAGGTAGCATTAAAATTTTTTCAGAGTTAAAAAATATAGCTTAAAATTTTGAATCTAGAACTTAGAAAATAAAGGAAGCGAAAAACATTAATTTACAAATGTATAAGTAAAAGATATAGTTCCATATGAGCATGACAATAAAAAATAGAGTCTTCAGCTATAAAGACTGAAGAATAACTTATCCAGGCTAAGTGAAATTAGTATCTTAAGAAAGATTAATTTTCGATCTGCCTAAAGCACAAGTTTTTAATAGAGAGAGTTAAATTTGATGACTTTTCACCATGACAGATGAAAACGAAATGTCCCGCACTGCATTAAAAAGAATCGAGATTTCTTAGATGTGGGGTTAAAATGAGAATTTGGGGTAGCGTACGATAAATTGTGGTACAGTGGGAACTAGATTATTCATGCGCACATCAGCAATTGGACGGATACACTTTTCCGCGATAGTACATTCATTTTCTTCAGGCTGAAATTTTCTTAAATTAGTAAGTTGGAAGCAAAATAGGTTGTGTAGAGTTTTGATTATAAAAATCTTCAAAAGCATATAAAATTAAAAATATGCTACCAAATTCGATGCGGTTTGCAGCAAAATGATAAGAAACATTATCCTCGTTGAATAAGGCAATAAAAATATTTGCTTGGAGGGGACCTTTAAAGATTTAGGGGATCGTCCCACTTACAAAACTTTTTCTGTACAGGCATGCCCCGCTTTAGTTACCAAATCACGACTCAGTTTAGTTACCAAACGGTAACTAAAGCGAATAGAAGTAACAAGAAATTTATAATTGTCACTCCTTGATTTATACCTCATTTTCTATGAGTTATATTAATAATATGCATTCTTTCATTGTTTGTGACTGTGACGAAAAAGTTTAAAGTCGTGCATTTATTAAATGTTTTAAAATCCATCCATAGCTTAACGCTCACTAAAGTATAGGTGAGTAATTAATAGATAGCTACTTAGATTTCTATAATTATTGTGCTACATTTAACAAACCGCAATTTTATGCTCTATGAAATGTTTTTGGTAGTAGGGTACTAAATTCCTAGTTATTGATTGGTTCTACAATTTCGGACACGTCAGAAAAGAAAATATTATAATTAATATTTAACTTCTATTCTAATTGGTATAATGGATACCAATTGAATTAAAAGTTAAATAATGATTATTATTTAAATATTTTCACGTGTTCGAAAATATGGAACCGTGCGATAACACAGAACTCACCCTAAAATGAGACATGTTGAATTTATGAACCAATTGTTTCTAATAACCTGAACTGGATTATAATTTTGATGTTTTTTTAGTTACCGTAAAATAATCGCAGAAAATTGTCTCCGTTTTCTATGTCTACGAACGGTTCGGTTCTTATTTTGAATCAAGACTCGAAATAAGGACCACTTTTACTAAAGTGAGTTGTACTTAAAGCGAGGCTTGCCGGTATTAAAAATCGTGGAACATCGAAATTTGATAATCATAAATACAATAAATTTTGGAATCTTTTTTAATGTTGGAAAAAATCACATTATTTCATAGAAAACGAAATATGAATGAAAACGTGATTTTTGGGGAGGGTGCGATAAATGAATCTTCTCAGAAAATTTTAACTTGCAGTAATAATATTGGTATAATTGAAAGCGGAAAGACTTGGACAACAAAAGTCAGTTCGTATTGAAAATCCTACTCTGAGATTAATTTAAAAAAACTTTCATTTTTTTTTAGTTGTGACGTCATTACATTCGAAGGAAGAAGAATTCTGAAAAAATACGAACTTTCTTTTGTTAACCTAGTCTTTGCAAATCCAACGGTACCTATATTTTCAATCTACGTTAAAAATTGACGGAGGAGATTTGAGTCCCAAAAAATAGTACTTTTCAGTATTTTTCAGGAGAGCCAAAAGTTAAACACAACAGCATTGTTTTTATTTATTGGGGCTGTCTGTATGGAAGTAACCAACAAACGTATGCACGTGAAACTTTCCGATCACGTACCTGGTATTTAAAACTAGGTATTGAAGCTAATCCCCTTGAAGTATTATTTCGGTTAAATTTTTTAATTATTTTAATGATATAGCTTTTAGTTTATTTTTACCAGTTCATTTACAATAGGTTCATAAATTAATTAACAAATAAACCTCCTCTCATTCAGTCTCGGGTTGCTCTAATCAGTTGCAGGGGACGTCAAATTAGTCCGACAGTTACATCTTTTTGTGTTAATTTTCATATCATTTTTTGATTTAAATAAAAATTATTTTTAAATAGGTATACCCAATTAATAACTAATCTTAATAATAAAAATTTCTTTCATTCATTTTTGAAATTAATATTCCTCTCTTATTTCACGTTATTTTAATGTTAATTAGTATGGTGCAAACTTTCATTTCATCATTTAATGTAGTTTGTTGTATCCGGTAGTTTGTTTAGCTACACACTTCATGATTCTTTAATGACCTGGCAGGGGTTCATAATTGATGATTTGTTTATTACTGATTTAACCCTAATGAGTTTAATTTATATATTTTTTACTTAATATCTTTCATGTCATCCCTTTATATTAATATGGCCTTTCTTAAATTTGTTCCTATATGAATACCAAATATATTTTTGTATAAGAAAGTGTGGTGATTTTATGTTCAAAATGTTAGTATATTTTTGATATCTCCTAACTTATAGCAATTCTTTGAACTTATTTAATATTTACATCAAGTTACAGGGTAGAATTTGGTTTGAATATCAAGTTTACCAACTAATATTTTTAGTTGAGATAATATTCCATTCTTCTGAAGATTTGGATGCCAGGATTATACATAGCGGGGTATTGATGACTGCTGGCTTCTTAAAGTTTGATAATAACGATATTTCGATCCATTTTCTTGAATAGTTTTCAAGTAAAACAGTAATTGCATATATAAATCTAACAAAATGTGCTTTATATGCCTCTAACCAGTAGCCTGCCTACGTACATTATCAGCAAAGTAAAAGTAAATCATTAATAATATTATTAAAAATAGAAGTAAGATTTAATGTCGACTGCTTAGGTCTATTCCCCGTTATTACTAATGGTGTACTAATGGAATTCGCCGGATGTATTATAACACTCTCCTCTCTTCTATACACCAAAGTCACGCCTCTCCTCTCCTAATACACCAAACTAAATCCTCTTATAATACACTGAACTCACGCCTCTTCTCTCTTCTATAAACTAAACTCACGCCTCTTCTCTCTTCTATAAACTAAACTCACGCCTCTTCTCTCTTCTATACACTAAACTCACGCCTCTTCTCTCTTCTATACACTAAACTCATGCCTCTCTTCTATACACTAAACTCACGCCTCTTCTCTCTTCTATACACTAAACTCACGCCTCTTCTTTCTTCTATTACACTAAACTCACGCCTCTTCTTTCTTCTATTACACTAAACTCACGCCTCTTCTTTCTTCGAACACACCAACATTCCATCATTTCTTGTACACCAAATAACTCATCTAATTTTCTCTTCAATTAGCCTGGGCTCCTCTATGATTAGTTTTTTTGCCGGTAGATGAAAAAAGTCCATCGAGAAACAATTACGGCAGAAATTATGAATTAGGTTGTTTCTTATTATAGGGAAAATGTTTGTCGGTAAGCTGAATTAATTAAATTTATCAACCGAATTCTTATATTTAAAATGGGGATACAAAATTTCACCTAAACTACATTAACAAACAAACGAGCATTAGAAAAGCCGAGACCATGTCAGACTAGCGTTATTGCAGCGCTTTCGGAGCGTTAAAAGCGCTGTGACATTGTTTGTCTGACATGGTCTCAGTATTTCTCCGTATCTGGAGAATTGCCAGTTTGCCCTTTTCCAGAGCTGTTCAACTATATGTACCAGATTTGAAAAAAAAATAACAAAATATTTCTATCTCCCATGAAATTAGACGTAGTGCGAATCAGTTGTATTCATGGATGTCGTTTTAAGGACTTGTTACTCTGTGCGAGTTACTGTCTTGTCGGTGAACAGCAGCTGTCCAACTGTGTTTGTATACCAGAAGCTCAATGTTCATAGCATTCAATCAGTTTACTCGACTGATGCGGTCACACAGTGAGAGTAGCTACACTACAGTAACTGGCAAGGCCATCTCCATCTCGCACCTTGTTACATGTACTTTATTGATCAAGTATTCTGTTCATAATTAATTATATAAAAAAAATATTCACATTCCACTTTCACTCTTTCTAAGATTCAATGGAAGAACAAGACGTGTTATCGTAAATTTAATTAATGGTAATTGGGGACTTCTCAATAGTCCGACGCACCATTAGTCCGACAGTTCCATCTTTCTGTGTTATTTTTTGATTAAAATAAAAACTATGATTAAATATGTATACTCAATTAATAACTAATCTAAATAATAAATTAATTTTTCATTTTTTAAATTTTATATTACTCTTTTATTGTACTTTATTTCTAATAGTACTTTATGATGCAATCCATCACTTTATTTCATCATTTAATGTAGTTTGTTGTATCCGCTAGTTTGTTGTACTGCACACTTCATGATTGTTTAATGACCTGGCAGGGGGGTTCGGGGGGTGGCACGCCCCCTGATATACATATATATTATGTTTAAACAGTAATGAACTACAAAAGTGTCAATAAGTATTAAATGATATAGGTAAATATGGATTAAAAAACAGGGAGCGCTCATGACCAGGGGGGGGGGGGGGGCTTATGACTTACGGGGTACGGTCAAGAGCCCCCCCCCCCTCCCTGTTTTTCTAATCCTTATTTACCTAGTTAAACAAATGAAGAACTACTTAGATAGAAATAACTGAGAGTTGCTAATGTAGTTTGTTGTATCCGGTAGTTTGTTGTACTGCACACTTCATGATTGTTTAATGAGCTGGCAGGGGGGTTGGGGGGGGGGCGTCACGCCCTCTGATATACATATATTTTATGTCTAATCAGTAATGAACTACAAAAGTGTCAATAAGGATTAAATTATAAAGGTAAATATTGATTTAAAAACAGGGGGGCTCGTGACGGGGGGGCTTATGACCTAGGTGAGCTCATGACCGGGGGGCTTATGACCTACACCCATAAATGAAGTACCCATTGTCACAATTCAAATCGGGTTTAAACTATTAGCAGTAGCATATATTTGTACCACCTTTTACATAATGGTATGAATTAGTAATTGATACACCATAATTAATCTAAAAAATGAATGTGTTCATAATTAGATAGATTTGAAATAGATGCCGGTTTTACATGATAGTAGAGTTCTAATTCACGGTTTTCTCTCCATCAGGAAAGTTATCATCAAATCATGAGGGAAATATTGATGCTGACATCAGACGACAATTGAGAAATCTGGTCACTGAGAAAAAAAAAGAATTCCTAGAATGCTCTTGTCGGTTCGAATGTTCGCCAATCCCTGATGTAGAGATGATTGATATTCAGTCGTATATGGTATATACTACCAAGTTATATTTGTGCTAATGTTTTTGGAGTTAAGTTGTTGAATATAATAATTGTGACAGGCCTTAAGAAAAAGTTTAAGAACTAAATTGTTAATATAAATTAGTAATAATAACTTAGAATTTACGATTTTCTTGAACCTTATTTTCTCTTTCAGGACGCCTATGAAAAAACATCAGCATATCCCAACATAAAAATGGAAGTGAAAATCCTGCACAAAGTCTGAAAGTGTGCTTGATGGGCATTATGAATGTATCATTTGTATGTTTATTTTGCAATATTGTTTTGTATAGCAGTCTTCCTTTCATTTGTTTGAAAACAGTTTGCTAATTCCTTAATAGGTATATTCAAAATAGTTCAAAGAGAGTCAAGTCAATATATTGAAATCAGAAATTTAAAAAAGAAGGTTAAACAATATTTGATTAAGTAAATATGTAATTACTTCGACTTCTATAAATATACCACCTATGGTGTTTTTGGGTTATACAAAGTGCGATTACTTTATTGAAATGGCTCTTCTGAAAAATAGCCATTTTGAGTTATGACTAGAGCCCGGATTTCTATGCACTTTCAATCTAGGCGAAATAGCACTGAAAACTATGCAAAATATGCTTTATAGCCCAAATCTATGCTAAATATGCCGTTTTAAATTGACTAGTTATACCTCAAATAACGTTTCTTTATACAAAAACATTAAAAACATGTCGTATGAGTCAAATGGTAGACTTAATTATGTATACTTTTCTTTAATTTTGAGTTTGTATATATGTTGTTGAATAATGTTTCCCGTTTTTTTGTAATTATTAAAAATGGAATTGGAAATCGAACCACATTTTGTGCATCGAATTTTTATTAATATATTACAATTAAATAATATAGCAACAAATAACCATAAACGATAATTTCTCAGATTCTCATTTCTACTAAGAAACAGCTTAAGTTTCATTAATATCTAACAAAATATTATAACAAGAAAAATAAGTTTCTATATAACGATATATGGTAAATAATGAGATTTAATTATTTATTCATGTAGCTAGATAAAAATAATAGTAGCTATATTTAGAATATAAATAATTTAGCAATAAACAATTTTAAGTTTTGAAAAGCTTCTTTCTACTTCATTGCAACTGATGTCAACTTGAAAATACATTTTATTTTGTGTTATATTCCTTTCAATCTGCACCTCTTTCACTCCAGCGATAATGCTTCGTATTTATTCCAGGATCATTTGCTACAATGTGGTTGGTATCATGTTGGCATCATCCTCATTCAAATCTACACTCTTTTACACCTATGTTTCGCTGTTTTAAACTGTTATACAGCATTTGATTTCTTGTAGCTACTCAGCTTCACATTGCATGACTTGCATTTCAAAACAACGTTTTCATTGCATGACACCCAAATTCATCAACTAAATTTTGTATCATGACGTTATCAGACCGCTTAACTTTGGGTGTTATTAATTAATGAAATGTTAAGACTACTAGGACTTGGAACTAAATGACTTGCTAAAATATTACAACAACAAAAAAAAAACTGTAAATAGAAAATGGAGCAACTGTATCGTAAACTTTAATATCTATTAAATAGAGTTTTGCATGCTGTAGCATAGACAAAAATATCCTTGAATAGAAGTTTATATGTTTTGTATGCAAAGTAGATTAATGCCTATAAAGCATAGATCATCTATGCTTTCATAGCTTTCTATGCTGTTATTCTGTTAGAGCATAGAAATACGGGCTCTAGTTATGACAACTTGGTCTCGAACGATTGATATGTGATAAGATGATTCTATTTGGGTGAAAATTTATTATTTAGGTAATGTAAGTTGACGTCAACTATTTTTACGCTGTGTAACGGGATTATGAGGAGTGAGAAGAAATGCGTTACGTTTTCATATATACCTCTGATTATTTTAGAGAAGAAAAAAAACAATATTAATCTAACCATCCTTCAAGAATGAATTTAATAACTATTTTCCCTTAACATGCAATATTGATTCATTAAGTGTAGCGGAGCGCTTTCACAACCATGCGGGCACGTTTCAAGTATTTCAAATTCGGTGGGAAAATTGGGCTATATTCCGTTTACCTCCCGCATCTGAAAAACAAATAACAGACTGTATGTCCAACACTGAGCGCCACTGAAAATCGAAACTTTTGTCCAAATAAAACTACTTAATAAGTTCATTGCACAAAATTAGTACCTCTAATTATTTCAGATACTTTTAACCTGAAGATAAAGGTAGTTGTTAGTTATTTTCGAAACGTTGCAACTTCTTTATGCTTTTATTCGATAATAAATAATTGAATATCCTAAATAAATCATATTAACAATGTTGCTATCCAAAGTTATCCTCATAAGAATCCCAAATCAAACTGAATACCTATTCCTAAAATGAAAACAAAAATTTACTCAAATTCCTTAGTCTAAACCTCAAAATGTGTATTGAAGTTCCAATTAAAGCTGCAGAAATAACAATTTGTTTCCTTCCTATACTAATTACAAGACTTTGCGTAACAAGAGCCAAATCTTTCGTCACCAACTTTCGACTAAATTTCCTAGACGGTAAACTGTATAAAAAATATCAGTAGCATATATAATCAAATTGTAATTTATCTTAAATGCCAATTGACATTAGAAAATGACCTAAAAGCGTAAATAACAAGAATATCAGCAGCTAATCATATTGCATAACGTATAAAACACAGTATTAAGTTTACCTAAACTTTATGGGAGAAAAGATTTACTAGGAAGTAAGTACGTCAAACTGTTGTCAATGTCTCTGATCTACAATGTTAATGAGAAAACGAATAAAAATGAAAAATAACAGACCTTCACATTCCTCAGATGATTCATTGGAGGTAATAGAGTTCTGTGCAAATATTAGATGGCAATATCTTCGAGGAAATGAAGTGATGCGTTATCTACACTTCAGAATGAGACAAAAAGATTCATCCTTTAATTGAATTTCACTGGTGGAAATGACGAGCCTGAAGCAATGCAAACAGAAGCAGAATGTTAATTACAGACAATGCATTCGGTACATGGATCAAAGGCATATTGAGATGTGAGGTCAGTCGGACTCGGATGAGACCTTTACTGCATCTGATAGCTATTGACAGTTATCTATGTATATGTTCCACGCAATTTGCTGATTTTGCACAATTTCGATAATGCGCTGCGTGTATTAGGATTTTTTAAATGTGCGACTATCTCGAGATTGAAGGTTTGATAGATATCACTCAAAAAATTGCATGGGGGGTCATACGTCCGAACTGACAGGGGACTACTTAAGTTTGCGTCTTCTACTAAGGCACTAAGATAAGAATGAGGAGATTAGCAATATTCCAGAGAATGTGGAATAATTTTCCCACAGCTCACATTTTGGAGGATTCTATGTGCGAATGGTAAGCTCAGTAAAGGTTACGTTCGACAATCCAACGTAACCATCAACCCTCTTACTGCGTTGCGAAGAGTCCTTTCTTTCGTGTACTTCATAGAGGCTAATATTTTAAGCAACGGTTATCGTCGCTGACGGTTCGATTCTTGGACCGTGATTACATAAGTTTTGATGTGAAACAAATGAACTTTAATTTTGACTGAAGAAAATTACTTGTGTAATTTTATTAACTTGAATGTAATGTGTATGTTCCACACAATTTACCGATTTGCGTTATATTAAGAATGCAAGTTTTTATTAGCTTTGAAAATGCACAACAATCTCCAAATTGTAGCGCATTTTCGAGATACGAAGCAGAGCTGCCACTGGTAACGGAAATAATAAGTGTCTTTCACAGAATAGCGCCGCAAAATATTTACTTAATATATTAGAGGCACAATATTAATTATAAATTACCTGTATCTATAATACAAACATGCACGTATTAAATTAAAGTTATTTATTTCCTATGTATCACTGAAGGATTGAGAACTGAAAAAAACTATTACTTCATTACTGATGTATGTATAATGGGGGAAAGGGGGGGGGGAGACCCCATACCCTTACTTCTTGCTATAATGAAGTGTATTGCTGGGTTCAATAAATCGTAATGACCTAATTTTCATTTTAATTTATTAGCTTGGTATCAACGATACACATTTAATATTAATATATTAATAAATATGATAAGTTAAAACTAAACATAATAACTTGGATAGTGAAATAAATGGGTTGCCATTTTAGAATTCGTTAATTTCATGTTTATTAATTCTGTCGGTACCTGTTGCACACCTAGTTACCAAAAGTGATTGCAAGAAAGTTCTTGCCCTTAATTCCCAGTCTGCAAGTTCGCCGTAACTC
The DNA here is from genome assembly GCA_947561585.1 of Caprella mutica. NCBI lineage: Eukaryota > Metazoa > Arthropoda > Malacostraca > Amphipoda > Caprellidae > Caprella > Caprella mutica. The sequence goes on from CANNZV010001372.1 coordinate 153,408, forward strand.
AATTCACCGCGTGGTTAATTTCAATGTAAGTAGTGTGTGTTGATATTCCTTCGAATCAAGGTTAAGAAGAGGTTTGACCACCGTATGCATAATTGCATATATTATAATTAAATAAGAACGTATTCAAATACTTAGTACAATACGTTTTAAACATTCCTCGTATATTGAATTTATTAGTATATGTGGCAACAAAATGACAATATACTAATATTTGTTAATCTTCCAAAATCGAGAAATAAGATTACTTAGACACTTGAGAGCTCTTTAAGTGTATCAAATATTTCTATAAACTAATGAGTCCTTTTAAACATTATTTATGGTTTCATGTATCGCTTGTTTGCAGCAACAACGTCATAAACACAAAAACATGTATTTTAGAGTTATCTATATAGACATATAAATCATAAAATGCTGATTATTTTGGTAAAAAAATCATCATTGTAACTCAAAAATATACCGCTAGAGAGGCTAAATGTCCTAGAGAAATACCATTAAATAAATGTACGTACATTACAAGTACTAAAATGCCTCTCCTGAAAAATAGCTTTTTTGAAGTTATGACAGTGTTCTCGCAAACAAGCGATATATGCTATAATGTCAACATTATATAGTGAACGGAACTTCACAGAATTCTCTCCTTTTCTATACCTACTTGTGTGTATTAATATCTAATTATTATATGATAGCTAGTATTCACAGCTCAACTGCGCAACATTACACAGTCAATTTCTATGTCGATAATGTTTTTTTCTTGTAGCTACTTTTACGTTAAATGCCTGGGAATATAGTCTGTCTAATTAGAAAAGAACAGTTGAGCCGCTTAAGTTGATGAATGGAAAATTAAAAAAGCTGTGGAAACACTCGTTCACAGTAAAACTCTGAGACAAATGATGATGCCCTGACAAAACCTTAATTGGCTGTAAATCGCCATACCTTGAACTGATTTTCTTCTAGCCTAATCCTTGTTCAAACAATTTCCTTGAAGCTTCGGCGCAATTTTAACTTATTGCATTTCCATTTTTTATATTGACTATTTGATTTACTCTCTCTTTCTTAAAGAGAAAACAAGGTTCAAGTTAATAACTAATTAACAAAGAGAGAGTAAATCAAATAGTCAATATTTTTCAAAGACAAACCTTGAATTTCAATACTTAAGTTTTATACAGTTCAAGAGTCTTACCATAAAATGGAAATGCAAAAAGGTAAAATTGTGCCGAAGCTTCAAGGAAATTGTTCGAACAAGAATTAGGCTAGAAGAAAATTAGTTTAAGGTATGGCGGCGATTTACAGCCAATATTAGGTTTTGTGAAACTTATGATATCACAAGATAAGAGACTCATCACGGTAGTGCGCAGAGTGAAGCACAACTGCACAAGCCTAAACTGACCATGACATTGCCCCCCCTCCCTGTTTTTTTAATCTTTATTTACCTAGTTAAACAAATGAAGAACTACTTAGATAGAAATAACTGAGAGTTGCTAATGTAGTTTGTTGTACTGCACACTTCATGTTTGTTTAATGACCTGGCAGGAGGTCGGGGGGTTACATACATATATTTTATGTCTAATCAGTAATGAACTACAAAAGTGTCAATAAGGATTAAATAATATAGGTAAATAAGGATTTAAAAACAGAAAGGCTCGTGACCGGGGGGCTTATGACCTACACCCGACATTATTGAAACAACGGAACTCGGAACAGCTAATTTATACACTAAATTAAAAGTGGCGCCATCTGGCGATTAATTACAAAGAGAAATGTGAGAATGATATGAAAAGTAATGATATATGAAAATTAGATAATACATAGTTAAACACATATACAAGTAGCTAATATTTACTGGGGTGAATTGTTAATCGCAAGTGTGAAGCGGACATTAAACTTCATCTTAAAATAATTATAAACACTGCAATACAAGTTAATAAAGTTACTACTACACATTTACGTTTCTCAACGACGTGTTAAAAAGAATGCTCCTCATTACAAAAAGTTTAGCTACAATTGTTTTTAACGGAATACCTTCAAACTTGAGGTTTTTTTCAATAATTGGATCACTTGGGGTATAGTTTTAAAATTTGGGGTCCGTAAAGTATACTTGATCCTTATTCTCTTATAATGATTTTATTTCATTATTATGATTATATATACTAGTTACGATTTCCTTACATTGAGTAACAGTTTGTTATTATTTCTCAATATTGCTATCATTTTAACACGATAGTTGTATTTGCTTCATACATTCAATGGCCGGTAGTGGATCTTCACCAAGTAGAGGTAGAATTTCTGTTTGGAATGTTGCTCTGTCCCTTTTTTTGTTGCTCTGAACACCGTAGTAAAAGAATTATTTCGATTTGATTGCAATCAAGACATGCAGAACACCGTAGCATAGATACATTCAAAAATTTACTTGGTTCCTTTAAACTTCACTTGGGGTATAATTTGAAAATTTGCGGTCCTTAAAAGTATGCTTGATCCAAATAATTTTTTTAAATATAATTTTAAAAATAAAATAACATTTTATTCTATTATTAATGTCCCTGTATCGATTTATCAACAAGAGAGAAAAAGTTTGTAAGAAGGTTTACTGCCCCTTTAAGATAAGCTTGTTATCATTGATGGATCATGATAGATTCTTCAACCTAGTTAGTTGTCAATTCTTCTGTTTTTCTCTCTAATTGCTGTCTTGCGGTGACACTAACGACTCTCAGTATGATAATTAGGACAGTAAAGTGCAAACAGATAAGTCTTATTACTTCACAGTCAATATCAACAAACAGTTAGAAACTTCAGTAACAAGAATAGAAGTATAAAGAATAGAAGAGTAGCCTAATTGTGTGTTACAATGTTCTGGGGGAAGGGATGTCTCATTTGTCCGACAATATTATTGTATCTTTCTGAGTCATTTTTTTCTTTGATAAAAATAAAGAAATAGAAAATACTCAATTCTCAAATAATATTCTTTAACATTATAATTTCTACTATTGATTAGTACTAGATTTCATCATTTAGTATAGTTTGTTGTATCCGCTAGTTTGTTGTTATGCAAACTTCATGATTGTTTGATGAACTGACAGGTATAAATGTACTGTATGAGACCAAAATGTATGACCCTATATAGTATATAAATATATAAGATGCTAAATCAGAAATAAATTGTGAAAGTGTCGAAAACTTGCAGGGTGTCGGACTAATGAATAGTAACGCAGATCATTGAATATCGATGTCCCACAACAGTATTTCCCATTCTCTAGCGACACTTGGCATCGGAAGAGTGCGTAACGTGACGTATCCTTGGAGTTGCCTACGATTGATATATTATTTATTCTTAATTATTCAAAAAACACAAAGAGAATAATATTGAATTTAAATTATGCTATTTAAAATGAAAATATTTATTTATGATATAAAACTGATAATAATATACAATTATAAATAATATAAAAAAATATGTTGGTATATCTGTTCTGTACATGTTTTATACGGGTGCTCCGTACGAATATGAAGCGTCGGTTTATTTCTGAGGCAATATCATGAGCGGTGGTGATTTTTCTTACATGACACTAGGTTTTACTAACATGACAGGGGGCAGTAGACTCCGTGCAATCACGTTATTCAAGAAGTCATGGGGTTACTTAATCACATGGCCTTATTTTCTGTCTTTGTGTCTAAAAATAAAAGATCAATTTATTACAATATCGTTGCGACTGCTTTCTAAAATAATTTAGTATTTGCCTCAACATACACACAGAGAAAGGATTAGTTGAATCAAATCATATTTGATTTGTTTTGACTAAATTTTATGGTTTATCTGTGCGCCTACCTACGTGGTGAGTTGCAGGTACTATTTAATATGAGTTAAATTGACGTTGGTTAAAACAACACATATGTGAGTTGATTATTTTTAATTCCCGATGGTCACAACAACTACCTGAGATAGTCAAAACTGCTCGTGATGGTTGAACCAATTATATGTAATGGTTAAAACAACTACAGAACAAGGTTACATCAACTACTTGTGTATGTTTCTCCAATCACTCCTATGTGTTATACCAACTACTCGTGTAGGTTATACCAACTACTCGTGTAGGTTATACCAACTGCTTGTGTAGGTTATACCAACTACTCGTGAAGGTTATACCAACTACTCGTGTAGGTTATACCAACTACTCGTGTAGGTTACATTAACTAAAAGTATAGGTGATATCATCTACTCATGTAGGTTATATCAACTACTCGGTTAGGTTATATCAACTACTCGTGTTGCTTATATCAACTACTCGTGTAGGATATACCAACTGCTTGTGTAGGTTAACCAACTACTCGTGTAGGTTATACTAACTACTCGTGTAGGTTATACCAACTACTCGTGTAGGTTATACCAACTACTCGTGTAGGTTACATTAACTACTCGTATAGGTGATATCAACTACTCGTGTAGGTTATATCAACTACTCGGTTAGGTTATATCAACTACTCGTGTTGGTTATATCAACTACTCGTGTAGGTTATATCATCATCTCGTGTTGGTTATATCAACTACTTGTAAACTAAGTAAATGTATATCAACTATTATAGTGTAGGTTGAAATATCGGACTAGTTAGCAGTAGCCAGACTTTTTACAAGACTTTTTCAGTCACTATATTTACTTTATTAAATTATAATCTCGAGTTAGGTCCCGGTATCAATTAGATTAGACTATTTATTTTCTTGGACCAAATCTAATACGTTCACATTTATTTTCTACTTTTGCTTTTGTGATATGCATACTATTTTAATTTTAAAAAATAATTGATCACCTAGACCTATCCTTGCTTTTTGAAATGTTTTCGATCCTATGAATTGATATATGGTTATCAGTTGTAAATTAATAGATTAGATTAAATAAGTAATCTCATTAGGTCAGTTTATAAATAAGTAGTTAGATGACATAAATAACTTTACGTAGTGATAAATAGGTAGGCTAGATGAATTAATTAACCAGGCTAGATTAAAAAAGTTGATAAATCTTTGATATGCTGCAATTGTACTATAACTTAATGAATAATAAATTAATGATAAAGCCTTTATCTTCTAAACCATATTTTAGTGCAATTCATCTTACTCATAGGCACTGATATTGAAATATGCTAATAGAATTACCAAGGTCAAATTGAAAACGAAATGTAAACATTTAAGTTTTAGATTTATTATTTAGAAGAACAATCTGAATTCTCGTCACTTTCTTTCACGACTGTAGGTTGTCAATTCCTGAAATAAGAGATTCGTATATTAATATATATTGAATAGAAATTCACAGTATCGTTCATATACATTATCAATAACATCACCAACTCTTTTTCCTTTTGTGATGAGATAGCGACAGCTTCGATATTCCTTTCATGTCTGGAATCCCTAAAAGCATATGAAAAAGTAAGAGCTAATCATATTGCAAATACATATTTAAAAATCATCTAATATTTTCAAATACTTACTTTGACATAGCATAATTGTTCCTGAACCATTCAAAGGAATTGAAGAGGACTCCGATAGTTGATGACGTTGATCTACTTCATCAATTCTTCATCAAGATCTGAAAGTAGATTCAGAAAATATAGAAAACCATATATTAATAAAGAAATGAAAAGAATTATTAACTGATAATTCTTTCATATAGGTAAATTATTTATATAAAATGTTAAACTAATTATAAATCTTCAGATGCAGTATAAATTTAGCTCTAATAAATGCAATGGATTTTTCTAGCTAATCCTCATAATTTTGTTCATTATACACTCATAATGTAG